>CM076852.1:16087406-16559634 GCA_039519185.1 Astragalus membranaceus
TTACTGTAAGAACTCCTGAAACTCATGAGACATATACTCACCACCAAAATCAGACCGAAGAATTTTAATACTGGTTTGAAATTGATTTTCAACATACATCAGAAATTTCTTAAACATAGAAAACACTTCAGATTTAGATTTAAGAAAATAAATCCAAGTAAAACGGCTATAATCATCGATAAAGGTGACAAAATATTTATAGTGAGCATGAGAAGCGACAGGTGAGATTACCCACACATCACTATGAATCATCTCAAAACAAGTAGAAGCACGATGAGCACCAGACGGAAAAGGAAGCGTTTTACTTTTAGATAATTTGCAAACAGAACATAAAATAGAGGCACTAGAATCCATCGGTTTAGTACCTAACAAGCGAGTCTTAAATAAGTAAGACAAAACAATAGAGTTTGGATGACCCAATTTCCTATGTCAATCCTCACATGCATTCAAAACATTAGTACAAGCAAGAGATAAATGATTTGGAATAAACTGGAGTGGAAACACTCGTCCAACTTTAGGCCCATTCTCGATCACCTTCCCTGACACCCGCTCCTACACATGACAACCATCCTGAGTAAGATTAACATCACAACCTTCATCAACTAATTGACCAGCAGACAATAAATTTGAGGCAAGCCCAGGTGCTACCAGCACATTTCGAAAGTTAGAATTTATGTCACCAATATTAGTTATAGGAAGGGTACTGCCATCAGCAATTTGAATTTTTTGATTACCAATATAAGAACGTAAATTGTGCAAGAGTTCAGAGGAACCTGTCATGTGATACGATGCACCAGAGTCAAGTAACCATAATATGAAAGAAGACATACCAGTAATGCTCAAGGTAGAAATAGCAGATAGTACCATTTGTTGAATTAATTCAAGCTGTGGAGCACCACCATCAGATGCACCAGTGGTGGAAGAACCAGCTGTAGAGCTAGTAGTGGCATGGAATGCCTGCACTGGACGCTTAGTCGGTCGTGGAGGATGTGTAGGACATGCAGAGATGATATGACCCTGCTGCTTGCAGTAATTGCAAAACTTCTTAGGACAACCACGAGCAACATGTCCAAATTGTTTACAAGAGAAGCATTGAGTTTGTTGCATATCACGGGTTGGGCCTCTATTGTGCGTAGCATATGCAACTATCACGGGTTCAGAAAGGACGGGATCATGAGACATGGTTCCTTGAGTATGGAGACGTTATTCTTCCCGGAGCATTTCACCAACACAGATATCCAAGGAAGGAACAGGGTTCCTATTCAGCAAAGCACCTCGAGCAGCCTCAAATATCGGACGAAGTTGAAAATGATCGCAAATTATTGATCATCTGAGGATCAATAGTACTGAGGATCCAAGAAATAATCTAAGCATCTTTGACTTCCCACGCGTCTAAGACAATTTTATCTTCAGGCGCCTTAGAAACTCCATCAAGGAGATTCCATAATCCTTTGCCTTTGACATACATCTTGAATTGAAATTCCCAAGTAGCATAATTCTTACCGGTAAAACGAACACAAAAATTATCCCTTTCTTTCTCCGAAGCCATTGAAAAATTACTAAAAAAATTGATAATGAGAACAACACTTACAAAATCAACAACCAACACGTAGCCAAGCAAACCACAGAGAAGCACGCAAATATATCACAGCACCAAGCCAAGATCAGAATATCACCACTCTTATTGAAGCCAACAAGCAACAGGTAACGAATTGAAGACAATAAATTTTGAACAATAGCGAATCAATAAAAGTAACTAACAGAAAACGTAAACGAAATCCCAACTGACGTTACCAACAACAACTTGCGAATTGGCGGTGAAGCAGGAGAACTAACAGGAAGCAAGCAGCAACAGGGGGCACAAGCGGAAACCACGAACCAATGAGAGCCAGCGAACTAGCGAAATCAGCGGACCAAGGAATGCGAACCAGCGAACCAGGGAATGCGAACCCGCAAACCAGCGAATGTCAACCAGCGAATGCGAACAGCGAGCAAGAACCACACGCGGTGCGACCAGGAACCACGAACAAAAAGAACCAACCAAATCGCACACGCGAACCCAACAAGAAGCCCAACGGCACAAGAAGATGCGCACAGCACCGGCGAAAAGCAAACACAAGATGCTCACAGCGAGAAACACGAACCATGGAGATGTGCGGATCAAGAAACCAAGAAACAAGAGGCGCACACCAAGAAAGGGGAAATCGCACAGAACAATTTCGCAACAAGAAACAGAAACCAAGGAATCAAGACCTAGTTTGATACCATGTCACAAGATGAGACACAATATTGATCACGCAGTTCGGCCAAACTTTGCCTACGTCTGAGACTACAGAGTAGCTGTAGTTCCATTTTATTAATTATATTTCGATGGTCCTTGAGTACAAACACTAAGGAGTTTAAATAGGCTATTCTATGTGAAAACCTAACAGGCCTGTGCCGAATACATATATAACTAAATCTACTATTTACAAACATCCTGATTTCCTTATTCACAGTTTGCATTTCAGTCTTTGTGCTTTAATGCTTTCAAACTTATTTTGAGAATGACCAACTGAAATGAGTATATTCATAAGTACGGACATGGTATACGATTCTAACTCAAAGGTTGATATGAATGAAAGGTTGTTTAAAGACATTTAACCAACTTTTGCTTAACTCTAGACATAGGGGAGCAATAGTTCATAAAGTGAACACTGTGGTTCTTTATTATACAGGGGTGGATTTATTTAGAACTTAGAAATAATAGTCTTGTAACAAAACCCTGGCGTCAGTGACCAAAAGGCACAACATCATATGCTACAGCACTTAGCGCTATAGCGTCCAATGTCATAGCGCTTTACTTTAAAAGATTTACTTAGGGAAAAGTAGTCCAACTCGTTTTATTAACACTTGAACCTTCTTACTGCTTTCATACAACATCTTTATTATTTTCATGATCATAAAATTGTGGTTACTATTTTGTTTGTTTCACTAGTGTGTTAACTATTTAAACTTTAAAATTAACATCAATCCCTGTGGGTACGATCTCTACTTTATCATTATATTACTTGTTGCGATTGTGTACACTTGCACAACTACTTTTCGCACAACATTTAGCCTAATTTTGAAGACAATATTTGTGATATTGGCAACAATTATTGCCATGGCATTACCTATTTTCAATGTGACTCTTTCACTATTGAGAGTCATTGGATTTGAAGACTTTCCCAAGCGGTTTGAGCACAACCAAAACTCTGGATCCACTACTCTGGTTGCACACATCGGTAAGTCATCTGCTTGGGCAACTAAACCCTCCATTGGTCCTTGGGTCCTTGATTCAGGAGCATCTGACCACATATCTGGTAATAAGTCTCTTTCTACATCTGGTTATTTACCAAGTGTAACCTCCGCTAATGGTTCTCAAACACAAGCACAAGGATTAGGTAGTGCTCGCATTTCTCCATCCTTGTCCGTTGATTCTGTCTTTTATATACTCGAGTGTCCATTTAATTTGATTTCTGTTAGTCGTTTAACTCGTTCTCATAAATGCAAAGTTACCTTTACTGAAGATGATTTCACCTTGCGAGACCGAAATTCGGGAAAGACGATTGGCATCGGATATGAGTCTAATGGCATGTACCATTTTTCTTCCTCACCTTGTGTGTGCTCCACCACAGATTCCCCTCTCACTATACATGCGCAACTGGGTCATCTTGGTCTTACCAAACTTCAAAAATTGGTACATAACCTCTCTAAATTATCTAGCTTACATTGTGGGTCATGTCAACTAGGTAAACACACTCGTAGTCAATTCCCAAATCGAGTCAATAAACGAGCTGCATCCCCCTTTGCTTTAGTTCACTCTGATGTTTGGGGTCCTTCTCGCACCCCTTCCACTTTAGGGTGCAAATAGTTTGTTACCTTTATTGATGATTTTTCTTGTTGCACCTGACTGTTTCTGATGAAAAATAGGTCCGAGTTATTCTCTATTTTTGAACAATTTTATAAAGAGATCAAAACTCAGTTTGATGTTTCTATTCGATCTTTGCGTAGTGATAATGCCCGTGAGTATTTGTCTCACCAATTTCAAAAAATTATGGCGTCTAACGGCATTCTTCACCAAACTACTTGTGCTCATACACCTCAACAAAATGGGGTCGCTGAACGCAAGAATCGACATCTTATTGAAACATCTTCACAGTAATGTCCTGTCTCGGTTTTGGGTGGATGCTGTTTTATCGGCATGTTATCTGATAAATCGCATGCCCTCTTCTGCCCTTGAAGACAAGGTACCTCATTCAATCCTTTTTCATTATACCTCCTTTACACTCACTTCAGTCACGCGTCTTCGGGTCCACCTATTTTGTCCACAACCTCTCCCTGGGCCTTGACAAACTTTCAACTCGTTCGCTCAAGTGTGTCTTTCTTGGTTATCATCGGTCCCAAAAAGGCTATCGTTGTTATTCTCCTACTCTTCAACGTTACCGTATATTGATCGATGTTACCTTTTTCGAGTCTGTCATGTACTTTGTGTCCAACCACTTACACTGTGAGCATCTGTCCGAAGCCATCCATCTACCTCCCGTGATTGGCCCTCTTGAAGATGTCACACCTGAGACCTCTCCAGTGGTTCCCCCAGCTGCACGACCACTACAACCTGAATCATCGTCGCCGACAACCCTGTGGTACATGTCCCTGCCCCTGTTTCTCCTCCTGAGGCCATGCCAAACTCTCCACTAGTGCCATCTCATTTACCGACTCCGATCCTGCAACCTGAACCACCTAAACATGACCTCCCCATTGCTCTCCGTAAAGGTATACGGTCTACTCAAAACCCTTCCCCTCATTATGTTGCTTTGATTTATCACCGTCTCTCCTTTACATTACACTTGTCTTTCTTCTTTGTCGTCTGTATCTATTCCTAAATCTGTAGGTGAAGCTTTATCCCACCCAGAATGGAGGCAAGCAATGATTGACGAAATGTGTGCTCTTCAGAGTAGTGGTACTTGGGAATTGGTTCCTCTACCTCCCGGGAAGTCTTTGGTTGGTTGTCGTTGGCTGTATACTGTCAAAGTTGGTACTGATGGTAAGATTGGTCGCTTTAAGGCTCGGTTAGTGGCCAAAGGATACACTCAGATATTTGGGTTGGATTACAGTGACACTTTCTCACCTGTGGCCAAAATGACATCGGTTAGACTCCTCCTCTCTATTGCAGCCATCCTCTCTATTGCAGGCATCCGACATTGGCCTCTCCATCAGCTTGATATTAAAAATGCCTTTTTGCATGGTGATCTCGAAGAGGAAGTGTTTATGGAGCAACCACCTGGGTTTGTTGCTCAGGGGGAGTTCTCTAATATGGTATGTCAGCTTCACAGGTCTCTTTATGGTCTTAAACAGTTTCCACGAGCTTGGTTTAGCAGATTCGGCACTGTAGTACAACAATTTGGTATGATTCGTAGCGAAGCTGACCACTCTGTATTCTATCGACATTCAGGCCAGGGATGCATCTATCTAATTGTTTATGTGGATGATATTGTTATAACTGGTAGTGATCAGCAGGGCATACTCCAATTGAAGCAACATCTCTCTAACCAGTTTCAGACAAAAGACCTTGGCCGACTCTGCTACTTCTTGGGTATCGAGGTAGCCAAATCCAAGGATGGTCTAGTAATTTCACAGAGGAAATATGCCATGGATATTCTTGAAGAGACAGGTCTATTGAATGCTAAACCAGTTGACACTCCTATGGATCCAAATGTCAAACTTCTACCTAATCAGGGGGAGCCATTTTCAGATCCTGGGAGATACAGAAGATTGGTTGGTAAGTTAAACTATCTTACTGTCACACGTCCGGATATTTCCTTTGCAGTCAGTGTGGTAAGCCAATTCTTAAACTCTCCTTGTTAAGATCATTGGGATGCCGTGATTCAAATCCTAAAGTATGTTAAAAGCGCTCCAGGAAAAGGTCTCATTTATGAAGATAGAGGGCACACTCATGTAGTTGGTTACTCAGATGTCGATTGGGCGGGCTCTCCCATTGATAGGCGATCAACTTCTGGGTATTGTGTGCTAGTTGGAGGAAATCTGATATCCTGGAAAAGTAAGAAGCAAAATGTTGTTGCAAGATCCAGTGCTGAAGCCAAATATAAAGCCATGGCATTAGTGACACAACAGCTCATTTGGCTGAAACAGTTACTCAAAGAGCTTCACTTTCAGGATGATGTTAAAATGACTCTTATATGTGATAATCAAGCGGCGTTGCATATTGCCTCTAATCCGGTTTTTCATGAGAGAACTAAACATATTGAAGTAGATTGTCACTTCGTCCGAGAGAAGATTGAATCGGGAGATATCTCCACAAGTTTTGTCAATTCCAATGACCAATTGGCCGATGTCTTTACTAAATCTTTAAGAGGTCCTCGAATCAGCTACATATGCAACAAGCTCGATGCATATGACTTATATGCTTCAGCTTGAGGGGGAGTGTTGATTATTGTCATATTCATTGTACCTCTTTATGTTTCTATGCACCTTCTTTATTATCCTTAGATTATACATCTTCCTAGATTAGCTATTCATCTTCCTAGGCTAGCTATTAGTATTCCTTGACCATACAACTTCCTAGATAATCAATGTATTTATTGTATAAACACTATATAGAAGGCGTGTGATCTTGGTTGAGACACAGTATTCATTCAACGCATGTCTCTCTTTTCTCTCTTTCAACAAGGATCATCAGTTTCTAGATATACAATAGAATTTCATATTAACTGAAACCTAAGAACACAACTCAGAAGATTAAAGTCAGTAGCTAATATTACTGTACAAAATATACAGCATATGTTCACAACTATAATCTGAGGATATGCTTTTCATTGGGAGGTTTCTTCTTTACAAGTAGTTGTGCAGGTCCAATAAATTCTTTCTTCTTACTATACTCCTGCTTCAGTTTCTCTGGATGCTTGGAAGAATTGGCTTTTCAGAAAGTTCTCTAGATTGACTGATTTTTCCATTCTTCTTCTCATACTCTAGTTTCAGTTCCTCTAAACGTTTGGTTATCTGACAAAACATTAACATAGATGCAAAATCATAGAATTATGTGACTTGAATAAGTATTATATCTTTTGTGCACTTAGAATTATATAATCTAATCACATCCACGGCCATGCATTATTGTAATGTTCATTATGTAGCGTCTAACCGACTTTTATGTTTTTAATTGGTACAGGAGAAACAAAATCAAAAAGGGATATGAAGACATCCTTGAAACAGCTTAATAATGATTTTGTACTTTTATCATTGAAAGATAACATCAATTTTCATTGTCTATCAATTCAAGAACAATGCTTGAAAGTTGAAATTTCTTAATATATAACCATTTTAGCATGGAAACTGCCAAATAACAAAGGCATGGTTCACTAAGGCTAGTGAACCATGCTCTATCTTTATTCTGCATGTTCAAAAATAAATGATTAATCCCAAGGCAAATGTATGAGACTGGGTAAAGAGAAAAGATGCCGATCGAGAAAAAAGAGAGCATATGACCTGGTGAAACCTATTTTGCTTGAACTGTAAAAAACTATATGATGACACAGATGATTTTCGATATACAAATTCAAAATAGCTTGATATTTTGGAACTAGAGAAACATGTGAACTCATATCGATATTATGATTATTATTTCATCTGAGCAATCGAAGCAACAAAAGAGTTTAAAGGAAAAGTTAGTGCAACACTCAATTTTAAAACTTCCATTTTGACAAACAACAGGCATATAGAAATAGGACTAAGTCTATCCTGCTACAATTCATTTCAAAGTTGAAGGAGGAGAACAAGTCTTTTTGGGTTTTCAAAAGTGAACAATTCGAAAAGAATAGAAAAGAAGAGAACCTTGATGGAATAGGCCAGCGGCAATAATGTGTCGGGATTCATTGCATCATCAGGGAAGTTTTTCAGAGCATGTATCAGTTTCTCAAAAGGTAGTTTAACCTGATAAACAAAAAACACGCAGTGAGCAGAATGTTGCCTTCAGTTATAACAAACACAAGGTCACATGATATGATACTAACCAAGTCATCATGGCAGTACGTTAATAGGGCCAAGCCAACTTTAAAAACAATTTTAACACCCTGGAAGGACAAGAATGTCATCAGTATAGATTAATGTTCCTTAACAACAAATGATGTGTCTTAGGGAAAGCACAGCTAACCTCAGAGAGAAAGACATCCCAGATTCGAAGAGCCAAATGGAATGGAAAGGAATATGAAAATACAGTTATGAACCATTGGCTTGCATACATGCTAGGATTTATCATTTCTTGGGAAAAATGTTCTCCCAACTTTGGTAGAAGCTCCCTCACCAAGTGTTCAAAAATAAAGAGGTATTGCTGTACCAGAGGCAATCCTGCCTGCATTCAAACTAACACTAATCATGCTGAAAAGGGAATTGTTCTCTTCAAAGAGTAAATAATAGTAACAACATGCATGCAATTCAATACATTTCCCGGTCTTCACTCATAGAAAGTATATACCATAAATGACAGGATAATACATTGAAACAATCAACAATAAACACAAATGAATTCATGGAACATAATGGTTACCAGATACAGGCCTTCCATTGGGGCATGAACGGCTCCTTTTAGCAATGCCACCAATAACCAAAATGCATCCTCTTCGCTCATATATAGAAGCAAAAGACCAGCTAAAAACCCCATTCCCTGGATTTTAAATTGATCAATATTATGAATTACTTTGCAATAAGCAGAAAAAAGTGATGGGTTTCTGGGTAAAACCTGAACATATCCCACATCTCTGTCAAAGACTGAGTAGGCTTTTAGAACATTGTAGAGGGACCGCTGCCCCGGTCCATGTCTCTGTTGGAAGAATACATGGGAAGGGAAGGTCCGAGAAATATCTCGAATTATATCCAGTTCAGAGGCTGATGTCTCATATATGACTAGTTGCTGCAATTAGCATGATGTCTTGTCAATACAAACTCCCAAATGTTGAACAGTCGACCAATAAAATTCAGGACAATTTCAAAAAGAACAAGGACGAAACCTCATATAATACACCCTCATATCGCACGGTTCAAAATACATATCCTTTTTAAATTCCTTTATTTCATGCTTTAACCAGTAGCCATCACAGACCTAATTATTCTTGCAAAATATAAAACCACTGGCATAATAATTCTCTCTTCCTGTGATACAAAATAAAAACATGTAAAATCCAAAAAAAAAATATAGTTTTGGATGAAAGGGGAAAATATGGAAATACGTTTGGCAGCTATGTTGGATCCGTCTTTTAGTATATTCAAGTGGAGTGGGGAAATATTAATGGAGTGGAGTGGATGGTAAAAAGTAAAATAGTCAAATGGAATTGTATTTCCTTGAAATAGAGTATTTAATGACTTTATTTAATCCTTATGCAAATAGCTTAGGCAAGATTGTGTATGGAGGGAGCATATTTTTTAACTCTATTGAAAATAACATACTATGTGTTTGTTCAAGGATTGTAAAGTTATTCCCACGAATGTGAATTTGATGTTACATTACCATGGATTGTGAATTTGTTTCAAGGATTGTAAGCAGCTATTGACTTTCAAGTTTCAACTGAGTTTTAGAGTACATTCAATTATTAGACCTCTAGTTATGGGATGGGACTTTTCTAGACTTAGTTAATGTATCCAATGCATAAATTAAAATATTGGCTATTGACTATCTAAACCATCTAGTAGTCTTAAAAAACACAAATTTATAAAAACCATTAAACTCTTAATTGAAACACATAGAAGGCATTTTTATCTTCAATTAAGGTAGCACAATCTACGTTAATGGATGCATAGCAGGAACCAAACATTCATTATCTACCAGATCCAGAGAAAGAAACATAATTCTAATTTATGACGTCGCTTCCTCAGCAGTGATCAACATAACGACAGCATATAAAAAAATGAGAAATGCTATACAGTGAATGACGACGTTCAACTAACGAAACTCAGCATATCCACCATGATAGGGACACTGACAGCAAATGGAAATAGATAGATAATGCAGTTAAGCAAAAAAGATGTGCAAGTAAAAATGTAGAATATTCTTCTATTCAGATTAGTTGGTGAACCATAACAAGCACTCACCATAGCTTATAGAGTATAAAATAAACCACAATTTTTCATGTGAATAAATTAACTTGATTACCTCATAAACTCCGGGATTCATCAGCAATAGGTCTCGACTTCCAGATATCAACTGCCAAACAAGGCCCCTTAAACAATCAGGAATTCCTTTCCTTATACGCCTTTTAACAACATGATGTTTTCTCCTTACATAATGCTTCCAGTCACTCCCACCAACCCCAATCATCTTCCTCCATTTCCTAACCTTTCTCTCCTCCCTAATTCTGACAAAAGATGAATGATAGTAGATGTAAATTACTGGCCATATTTTGATGCCCATTCATGCTTTAAAACACAAAGAAACTCATAAATCAACAGGACAAAAACAAAATACCTCTCATACTCATACGCTGATCTACTAGTCTTGACTACGGCATCAGAAGTGTTAGCATCCTGTTTTACAAACCCAAATCTATCCAATGCTCTTGGTGAAGGAACTGGATCCGGTTCATAGTCATCTATTCTTTTCTTTTCCATTCAAAAAACCACAAATCAATTCTCTCAAACCAGAAGTGATATAACATAGCTTGCCTCCCTAAACATCACAATGAGACCTGAAAATAAAATTGCGAAAGAGATGATTTCATTATCATTAGACTAAAATTATTGAAAACATAAAATAATGAAACTACATATATACTTACAGTATTTTCTTATTTAACCTAAAGTATTTAACACAAACATCAAGTGTGCAATAATCAAGATAAAATGTGTACAACATTCCAGTTTGCTCTTCCTTGTGCCAAACCACAATACAAAGAAAGCAACCATCTTAAGATTCTTAACCTTATCTGATAGCTTTTAATCAAAATTATCTACAAAGTAAAATTAACTAAGGTGCCAATAACTAATTCATAACTCTGTAAAAGTAAAATTACCCCCAAAAAAATATATGGAGTAATTGAATAGACCAAATTCATTAATATTTATGTCACAAGAGTAAAGTATAACATGTTTCTTTCAATCTTCATTCAGTTATAAGTGGAGCATTGTTCCAAACACCAGGAAAAAACACATTATCAGTAGATTTCAGCTTGTCTATTCAATGTTGAACAAATAAATCAATGGCAAAAGAAACAGCTACTTCTAAAGTTCACAAAAAAAAACAGCTAATAATACATATTTTATAATTCAAAATAAATTGTGATTTCACAAACCATACTACAAATCCGATGAATTCGAGAAATAAGTAACATATGAATAGATCTAATGTGAAAATTACGAGTGATGAAAAGAGGGGTTAAAAAGGAAAGGAGCAAAGGGGCAACCAAAATTCTCAATCATTGGTAATCAACAAGCTAGAAACAAGGTGCAATAATAATAATAATAATAATAATAATAATAATATAGAAGAGAAGAAATCAAACCTTGAAATGGTGAATTGATTGAAGGGTAGTGTGTGATTGCGAAGGAACAATATCGGAAATGGGAAATGAAGGTTGATGATGATGATGATTCAAAGAGTTAGGTTCCAGAAGAGGAAGATAGAAAAAATAAAATCTTTTATATATAACCAAATAACCAAATAGGAATAAAAAAGAAGTCATCTTACTTATGTAATTATTGATACGTACGTATGATCGAAGAGTTTATTAAGTGATTGTTACGAATGTGATCAAATGATAAACTATAATTTAACTCTGTATTTATCTTATTTGAAAAGAAAAAAAAGGAAAAAAAAACTCCGTATGTTTTACCCTAAGGTGATTAATGTTTGAGATTAAAAAATTATTTAATTGATATATATATATATATATATATATATATATATATATATTTGTATTAAAACACTCTTATTTTATAATTAAAACTGTTTCCATATTTTAACCTTTATGTCACTTTTCAATTTAAAGAGTAAATATTAAATATTCAACTACAACCAATTATTTTTTTTACAAACAAACACTAACTTAAACTTAAAATAATTCATTCAAATAAGGTATCTACATACAACTTAGATTAATGTTAAAAATCTTATAATTAAAAAATAGTCTAAAAGGGTAACCTTTTTATATTCAAAAAAAATAAGGGGGTAACCTCCCTCCAAATATTAAGTGGGATCTAGCTATCCCCGTCAATATTAAGTGTTTCTAGTTACCTCACTGCAAAAGTAGCATAGACTTAACGTTATTAGCCAAAACTAACGGCAGGGGTAACTAGGAACACTTAATATTTGTAAGGTTTGTTTTGAATTTTTTTTTTGCAGAGGGGTAAATGGATAAACGTGATATTTGCGGGGGTAAATGATATTTAAGCCAAAAAATAATAATCTAAAAGGTCTTACAATACAATGAACTACTTGGTTGGTTTCTTAACAAAACTAATCTTATTATATCTAAGTGAACAATATTCTTGCACTTAGAGATGAGAGTAACAAAATCTGAAATTGAATTTTTATTCTATAACTTGTTTGCAATCCAGTTTTATATGCATATTGTTTTGTCCTTCCTCCCGAAGCCATTCAATCTTTCCCAAAGAGCAACAACTTCTGCAACTTTTGGAGATGGAGTTCCATTAAACGACGTTGATTTAGCTTTCACCAAGGCACCTAGTGCATCCCTTATACAACACCCCATGTCGAACTTGTTTTCAGATGCAAAGAGCAACATTTATGTTGCATTTCAACAATCCAAGACATATTTGTATTACTTGTATCAATTGGCTATCATATTAACACATTCCTAGTACATTGAGCATGCTTCCGGTTCTTTAAAAATCTGTGGCCTAAGCGAATAGCGATGTGAGGAAAAATAATAGAATTTCTCCACGGTTTGTCATTGTGCCTATGCCAAATATACAATAAGGTTGTGATAAAACTTTTGCAATAGCAGGTTGGATGACATACCAAATTGTGTCTCATACCAACATGACTTAGCTTGGATGCAATCAAAGAAGACATGGAACACGTTTTCTACTTCTCGATCGCATCGAGGGCAAAACAGAGAGGGAACAAGGCACTCCTTTGGAATTAAGATTTAATTTTGTCGGTAAGCACTCACATAAAGTCATCTACGCCATAATCTTCATTTTTTTAGGGACTTTAACTTTCTAAAGTAAAATATCATCATTCGAGTAAGCCCAAGTTTGCCTATCTGAAATGTCATTGTCCATATAAGAGAAAGTTTTAGAATAGCATTAAGCATCAAACATTTCATCCAACATAGGTCGAGCTGATTCCAATCTCTAGTGTTCTCCATTATTAAATCGCAAAGTCTAGATGTTGATAATTCACAAGAACAATAGTAATAATGTATGGATTGTTTAATACTGTTAACTAAGGATGAGGCCAAGCAAAAGTGCTCCTACCATCGCAATTTGACATTGTAAGCCTCTTTTAATGGAGAGGATCTCAACCCATATAAAGGTAGTGAATTTTAGGTTTTATGGTTTAATGACATAATAACGCTGGGAATTGATGAAAAATTACAAAACTCATTGTTGAAAAATCTTGATATAAGACCTTAGGAATCTCAAACTATACAACTTCCAACCAAAGGTGTGATCACTTTGCAACATTTTGGGGTGCTACATATTGATCAATGGGTTGAGTTAATCGATAACCTCATGAGTTGATTCTCAAGTTAGCATCTTAGGAGGACTATCTTAAGAATAATGCAAGTTGGGTGGCCAAATCAATTAAGTGATGCATAGTTGTTTTACAATAATTCTTTATGTAGTAGAATAACTATGTCGCCCCTTGAGAGGCTTTTAATAACCTAGATTCTCCCACTCTGGAATCCACTTTTACCAAGTGGCTTCAGTCTCAAGAGAGGGGGTGAATTGAGACTTTAAAATTTAAGTCCCCTTTAACGACTTGATTGATTTTTCGCGCAGGTTTATGGAATGAATTAACGAAAAACGAAAACTGAAAATAAAGCAGTAAAGAACACATAGATTTTTATACTGGTTCGGTCACCCCCTAGTGACCTACGTCCAGTCCTCACACCCTTGTGAGATTTTCCACTAACACAACAAAGCTTACAGGTGCTTTGAAAACCTTTACAGACTCAGGCACTCTTCTCCTAGGATACCCCACCTATGAAGAGCCCTCAAATCTACAGCAACAGCAACAACAAGAGATACCCCACCCTTGTTACAACCAATAACCCTAGAGAGATACCCCACTCCCTAGTACCAACAGCAACCCTAGAGAGATACCCCACTCCCTAGTACTGTGAATAACGTAAAACAAATTACAAATAAATCAACCAAAATATCTCTTATGAAGTCAGATTGTAACAACTTGAAGATCACCAACCCAACCTAGCCCTTGAGAGAAATCAGCTCTGACAGATGAAAAATGCTTGAAGAACAGAGGTGTGTGTGCTAGGGTTTAGTTTTGCGTTTCAGCGTAAGCGTAAAAATGGGTTATGTTTTTCTGAGAAACACTAAGTCCCTATTTATAGACTTAGGAAAAATATGACCGTTGAATGATTTTAGGAATCGATTAATTACTTGAAAAGCCTAGGAGTGAAAATCGATTATTGTCTTAAAAATAGGAATAGCTCATAAGTGTGTGATCGATTGATTACTTTTAGAGAGTAAGTATGAATCGATTAATAGCTTGAAAATATGACCGTTGATGGCTTTTAAAAGGAAGGAAATCGATTTTATGCTTAGATGCAAGAGGAGATGAATCAATTCTTAACTTCAAATAGTATAGTTGATGAATCGATTCATTGTTTGTTTTAAGTAAGATGCAAATCGATTTATAGCTTTGGAAGCAGGAAGGAAATCGATTTTGCACTTTAAAAATAGAGTAGGAAATCGATTTTGGCTTATGAGAAATAATAGGAATCGATTCTTAGCTTTTAAAATAGTTAGGGAATCGATTCTTTGCTTTGGGAAATCGATTTCTATCCTTTGCACAAGGTTGGAAATCAATTCTTGGCTTTAGGAAAGAAGTCATGAATCGATTTCTAACTTCCACAAAAATAGTTTTTATGTTACGTGCCTTACTTATGTGCATGCATGTATTTTGAAAATTGTGAAAGCTATGAACCTATGAGATGAGCTGACCCTCAGAAGCGGTTTACAATATATCCTAGGACACGACCCAAACCCTAGAGACTACTCTTACTTCTTGAGTCTTGTTTGTGCCTTGGATTTCTGCTTGGTCATTTTCCGCTTTGAACACATCATCAAAACCTAACCTGCTTGTCATTTTGACTTCGAACACATCATCATCAAAACATAACCTGCAAAAGCAATATAACCACATCCACTTCACTCATTCTTTATACAAAACCCCAACTTGCCAGAGGAACTCTACCTTCCAATTCTACGTAAGAACACTTACACATGCTAAGTCACCCTATGAATAGTCAAACCACTTTGCCCTTATAAGACCTCATGCTTGAGGGGTTGTGTACTGACATGACCAAGTCACCTTTTAAAAGGCCCAAGTAGCCCAGATCCATCCTACCTAGCACGTCCGGCCCAAGCGGATAGGGTCCAACCTGCCCATGAAGAGGATTGTGCTCGCCATCCTAAAAAACCTTAACCTAGGCGACCTTGATCGCTATGCGCCAATCACCCCGTAATGGGGGCTCTCACACAGTGGAAAGACCCTACTAAGGGACTTCCTCGCTATGAGGAAGATACTTCACTCATTTCATTGAATTTTCACCCATATTGTTAGTCACTAGTTAGATGTTAGCCACTATGTCCTTGCAAATTTATCCATAGTTGTAGATGATTACCAGGCTTGCACATATTCGAGAAAACTTGACATAGTATGGGTACAATCGATGAATGACTCATTTATAGGGTCCAACTCTGAGAAACACATTGATGTGACCCAACCTCTAGAATCCACTTTGTGAGTGCTCCAACATTTTCCATTAAGCATCATATCTCATGAATATATAAATACTCCAAAAAATTAACTTCCTAAACACACATATTTACGTGCTCCTTAAGTTTATTTCCAAAAATATATTTTACAAAATCTATAATATGTTGCAGAAAAAAAATTGACGCAAAGGGAATGTATAATAATACACGGGGGGTGCAAAAAGTAACTCCAAGTAATATCCGATTATCTGCATATCCCAAAAACCCAGGTCCAGCGACCACTACGAAGCAAGATTTTTGTTCTTCTTCATCCTCAACAAACTCACAATTCCAGTTCTCGTTTTACATATGATTACAATTATAACATGATTTCAGGTAAATACCCTTCTTATCAACGTTCATTTTCATTTTCATAGTTGTCTCTGTTAAATTCTTAAGTTCTCTATATTTCCAAGCTCCATTTTTTTAAAATTTTTTGTGGTGTACTGCAGTGCAGTTTATAGGGCACCCGCAGAATTCATTGGTATAAATCTTTGATTTGGAAGAAGCATGGCTTGTTGTTCTTTACCTTGCAGTACTGGTTCATTTGGAGGTTTGTGCACTACTTCATTTAATTTGCCTTCTCTAGGGTTTACTCAAAGCTATAAATTTCAACATAATTTGTTATGGAAGCAAAACCTTAAGTATTGTGTTAGAAAGAGTAGAATTCCCTATTTAAGGTTTCCTTATTGTTGCAAATCTCAACATGGTGTTCACAATAAAATTGAGCCACTTGTGAGTAGAAGTAAGGGTGATAGAAAGAGTCATTATGAAAAAAGGAAAAGTAATAGGTTGAAGAAGAGTTTTTCGTTGAGATTGCGGCCGAGGTTACGGTTCTTAGTTATGAGAATGAAGAGGGCTTCTATTAAATCCATTTTGAATGATGTGGGAATCTTCGTGAAGAAGAACATTAGAACCGTCGCGTTTTCTACCTCGTTTTCCATAGTGTTTACCCTTTGTTTCCTGTTTTTGAAATTGACTGCATTACCCCCTCCAAAAATTGTTCCATATTCGGACTTGATTGCAAGCCTTCAAAATGAATCTGTTGCTAAAGTTTTAGTTGAAGAAGGGTCTCGGCGTATATATTACAATACAAAGTCCGAGGTTGTTGAAAAAGATCAGGTTTCTAGTGAAGAATCACAAGTAACAGATGCTTCAATTGATAAGGAAATGGATAATAAAGTGAGTGAGGATACTTCAAGAGGTGGCCAAACTCTGGTAGTGAATAAATTGAAGAAATTCACTAGGAGACGAGCTTCTGTTCCTGAATGGCAGTATTCAACAAGAAAATTAGATCATGATGAAAAATTCCTTGTTAGTTTGATGAGAGAAAAGGGAGTTACATTTAGCTCTGCTCCTCAATCTGTGTTAATGTCAATTAGGAGTACTTTGATAACTGTGATAACACTGTGGATACCTTTAATTCCATTGATGTGGCTTCTATATCGTCAACTTTCCGCTGCTAATAGTCCAGCGAGGAAGCGGAAGCCTGATAGTCAGACAGTTGGATTTGATGATGTGCAAGGTGTTGATTCTGCAAAAGTAGAGCTTATGGAGGTAATTATCTCATACTGTTACTAACTTACTATGATATTTATGATAATTATGTGATATAAAACTGTTTTTTGCTGTTTTGCTAATTTTGTTAAGAAGTGGCAGTTATTGCCGATATGATACTTTTACTCTGTTGGGGAAATTTTCTGTTGTGTTTGTCTTTAAGTACAAGTTGGGTCTGCAGTGAGCAATCCTGCAATCACTTATTTTTAGGAAGATTAAGGTAGCGTTCAGCCCAGCTTTGTTTGGGCTTAAAAACTACTTTAAAGCTAAAGTTAAAAATAGGAGCTTTTAAAAAGTAAAAAAAAAAGCTAAAGCTGTTTGATAGTTGTTGGTAAAGCTGAATCAAATAAAACTCTATTACTAAAATAAAGAAATTTTTTCGTATAGTTGTTATATTTATATATTTTGATGTTATTTGCTACCTCCTTGGATTTCAGAAGCAAAAAGGTTAAAGCCTGAACTGAGAAAACAATCCAATTCAAACTGCTTTAGATTAGATTGGATCGAATTTAAATTTAAAAGCAAACCGATTGGATGAAAAAATAAGGAAAAGAAAATGATTGCCTGGGATGACATTTCTCTTAAAAACCAGTCCAATCCAACTTTTGAATATCACAGCATTAAAACAAGGTTTACATGCCACCTAGATATTTAAAAGGTTGTCTTTTAATTTTAAATGTTATATGTGCTTGAAGTGTTCTCTGATTGATTTCCATTGTATATTCCTTTGAGATTTTACCATTGTAACTGTGAAAACATAATAGACAGAAATTAAATGTTTGGAACAGTTATGAAGGGACAAAGGGAGAGAAATTGAAAGAAAAACAGTGTTAAAAGGTTAGAATGAAGCATGGAGGAATATTACATCATACTATTTCAATCACTCACCAAACAACATAGAGTATGGGGGACTAAATTGTGACTATTGGAAAATGAATTTCCCATGAAACTAGAGTGAGTTAAAATAATTATTTTAAACCCCATGCCTTTATGTTTTGATCATTTCTAAGTTTGGTATAGCTTTTTTTAATCAATGCTTAAACAACTTTATTGTTCTTAGATTGACACTGGCCATTATTTGTAGATAGTTTCATGTCTGCAAGGGGATATAAATTACCAAAAGGTAGGGGCGAAGCTACCGAGAGGCGTGTTGCTGGTAGGTCCTCCTGGAACTGGGAAGACATTACTTGCGCGTGCAGTGGCAGGGGAAGCAGGTGTACCCTTTTTCACTGTATCTGCCAGTGAATTTGTGGAAATGTTTGTTGGAAGAGGGGCGGCTAGAATTAGAGACCTTTTCAGTACAGCAAGGAAGTTTGCACCATCAATCATATTCATTGATGAACTTGATGCAGTAGGAGGCAAGCGAGGAAGAAGTTTCAATGATGAACGTGATCAAACGCTAAACCAGGCAAGTTTAATCATCACATTGTATTTCTTTTCTGGCAACTAATGGATGAAAAGTGGTTATATAACTGACTGCTGAGCAGATACTTGATTTGATAACATTCCTGCTGTTAAAATATTATTAGCTCATTGATCATTTTGTATTCTTCCAAATTCTGGCAAATTTAATCATCACATTGTATTTATTTTCTGGCTACTAATGGTTGAAAATTGGTTATATAACTGACTGCTGAGCAGATACTTGATTTGATAAGATTCCTGCTGTTAAAATATTATTAGCTTATTGATCATTTTGTATCCTTCCAAATTGCCAATTCTTCCATGAAGACACAGTTCAAATTACAGTATGACGCTATCCTTCTTTTTTCCTTTATTTGCATATAAATAATTACCACTTCACTCTTAACATCATAATTGCCGATACATGCTCAAAAGTCCAGTTTCTTCGTCAATCATTTGAAGTTGTGGGATGTTAGATAAAAGGAGGAGAGAAAATAATAAGAACTTTGAATATTATTAATTATTACTAATAACTTTATGCTGACGTGACATGATAATAGCTTGATCCAAAAGACTAAACACTAATCCCTATTTATAGGGACATAGACTCAATCCTAAATAGATAGAGAAATCAGAAAACAAATAATAATAATAATAATAATAATAATAATAATAATAATAATAAGAGATATGAAAATTAATTCTAGGAGATAATCTAAGATACGGTAAGATCGAAAACTGATCCTAGGGGATAAACTAAGATATTCTAGCATAATGTAAAAAGATAGTATGAGATATTATTTTATATTCTAACAAGACTACTAGTATATACTTTCTGTATACCTTCTGCATGGAAAACAAGTATTCCACATGTTAGTTGGAATTAAATAATATTTTTTGTCTAAATTATACTTTTGGTCCTTATGTTTATTTCAGGTTTCGTTTTGATTCCGGAGGTATTTCTAAGCTGACCTTTAAAGTATTTTCTCTCTATGTAGTTGCTGACAGAAATGGATGGATTTGAATCAGAGATGAGAGTGGTTGTCATTGCAGCAACTAACCGACCAGAAGCCTTGGATCCAGCTCTATGCCGTCCCGGTCGTTTCTCAAGAAAAGTATTTGTAGGGGAACCCGATGAAGAAGGAAGGAGAAAGATATTGGCTGTACATCTAAAAGGAGTTCCTTTAGAGGAGAATGCTAACATCATATGTCATTTAGTTGCTACTCTTACTGCTGGTTTAGTAGGTGCTGATTTGGCAAACATTGTCAATGAATCCGCTTTGCTTGCTGCTCGTAGAGGTATAAGAACAACTCAATTTTATATTCATCACCATAGCTTATTGCATTCACCTATTAGCATTACTCAGTAGACTGTATATGTCATCTATACTGTATACCACAAGTGTTTTAAAAATCGAACCAACTGAACGGTTCAACCGGTTAAACCATGAACCGACATCTTCTACGATTCGGTTATTTCAGCGTTTCAACTTCGCTTTTATCTCGATTCGAGCAGCTTAAAACAGTTGAACCATGACCCAGAGGACTCACCGGTTGAATTTCCAGTCCGGTTTTCAAAACATTAATGTATGTTATCTTAAATAAGTGTTTATGTCATAAGATAAGTTCAAATAAAGTATTCAAAATGCACCTTTAAATGCCCATTATTGTCCCACCAGACATCCCTTTTACTTCCTTTTTCCTTCATTGAGTTTTGCCTATACATTAAATGATGATTTTATACTTGTAAATCTCTGTCGAATTTAGATGCAGGGACCAATAAATCATGTTTATACATTTGGACTCTGCAGGTAGTGAAACTGTGGCAAGGGAAGATATAATGGAAGCTATTGAAAGAGCAAAGTTTGGAATCAATGATAAGCAACTAAGGTCTAGTAAAATAAGCAAGGAGCTAGGTAAGCTATTCCCTTGGATGCCATCATTGATGGGAAGAAGTGGTAGGGGACAGGACGACTTGCAAGGACCAATAACCTATCAATCTTTGAATCCATGAGTTTGCCTGTTAAATTTACCTGTACAATTATATGTCCCTTTCATTGTTCATTCATTTCCTTGTATGCAAAAAGTTTTGTTCACCCTTTTATATGATGCTCATGGACATTGACCACAGAAAAATAAGAAGACATTGTTTTTATTTAATAAATAGGACAAATATAGTAAATACTCCTTCCTGTTTCTTGTTACTTCGCTTTTGTAGAAAAAAATATTTCTATTTACTTGTCATTTTCAAAGTTCAACAAAATATTTATTATTGTTTTGTCAATAATGCCCTTTAGTATTTATTGCCGAGAAAGAAATAAGATGAAATGATATAAGAAATTATTCAAGGTATTATAGATAAAAGAGAAATAATTGTATAAAAAGTAACAAAATTCATTGGTCTCATTTGTATGTGTAAAAAGTTTAAAAAACAAGTAAAAAAAGGAGAGGGTAATAGTCGCAACATCCCAAATTTTTGGTCATTACGCACATGATACGCTTATACTAAATGCAGATGAAACCTCACTCTAGGTTGTGTGGCTTGCATTCCAAGAGCATCTCCCATGGGAGCCGTATTTATTATTCAAAAATAATGTGTAGTTATTAATGGAGTTTATTTAGTAAATTTGTTAGAAGTGCAGAGTTGTATGGGTTGAGTGTTTATTAAATTCTAATTAAAAAATAATGTGTAGTTATTAATGGAGTTTATTTAGTAAAATTTTTTAGAATTTAATGGAGTTTATTAATTGAGTTTAATTAGAAGTGCAGAGTTGTATGGGTTGAGTGTTTATTAAATTCTAACATTAAAAAGTTATCAATGACTAATGTTTAAATGTGAGATTCAAGTACCTTAAGGGGAGATCAGTTATGGATGCTAGTTTATTTTACTCTTCTCATAGTTATTGACCCCAAAGTTTTGGGGTGTTTTTGCATATGGTTTTCCATGATGTGTGTTGACTGCACAATCTCAATAGATATATTAATCTACTAAATAGCTTCCAGTCTCACACCATGGTTGTCTGGCAATTACACGTGTGCGACGTGTTTTATTCCTCACATGTCATCGCCGCTTGTTCGTTTATTTACCATGACTACATGATGTATGTGCCTTTCAGTACACATTGCAATATGTTTTCAACACTTACTTGGAAGAGATCGAGATGGTGCCTCTTTCAACAATTAGTAACCATTCACACTTTACATTAGTAACTACAATTGATTATGTAAAAAAATTAACTCTATTTAAGAAATAATTTGAATATGTGCACGTTAATTGAATACATGTTTAACCTCGGTATGTGTTTGAAACTAAAAAAATTATATTAAAGAAAAAACATTTTTTAGGCTTTGTTTGGTAAAAAAAAGCATAGTGGATAAACTAGTGGATAGTTGATAAATTATATTGTTTGGTAAAATTAGTGGTTGAACTAGTGGATAAACTAGTGGGCCGCAATTGAATTTAAAGTGTTACTTATCCATCAATCTAGTGGATAACACATTGAATTTAAAGTGTTTGGTAAAATTAGTGGTTGAACTAGCTAATAAATATAAAATGACATAATGGACATTTGTAATTATTGCTTAAAAATGAGAGAGGTGGTGACACATTAAATAGAGTATAAATGAGGAATTTAATTAAAATAATAAAGGTAAAAAAGAGAGAAAAAAATGAAATGCTATAAGCTCACGGTAGTTGTGAAATTAATAATATCCATATCTATACTATATACAAAGGAAATAAATCTTGCTTGACTAGCAAATTTAGTGTCCATTTTTCTTTCAAATTTCACCCTTATTTAATAATTGAAACATTAAATCTAAACATTAAATCTAAATTTAACATAAATTAAGTAATCCAATTAAGAATGCTAAAAAAACATTGCACTGAAACGTCTAAAACTAAGGGAAATATTATCTCGATTTTTAAATTTCAATTTTAATTATCTTTATCTATAAGGAACTAACTTACATGACTTGTTTATCCCTGACGAGCTAAGGGACTCCAAAGGAGTACACCAAAATAGTGCAAGCAGGAAACTAACATCCTCCTCCCCACTAATATTGTTTATCAAAAAAACTGACATGATTTATTATTATTATTATTATTATTATTATTATTATTATTATTATTATTATTATTATTTATATATACATATATATAAACTTAAGATTTCGGTGATTATATTATCATCTTATTTCTAGACCAAACATAATTTTTTATTCAAAAATAAATTTCCTATAAAAAATGCAAAAAATAGACACGTCAGTGTGCAAAAATTCAAAAATATGCCATCAATCTACATGCAAGTTGTTACTTTTCCGGTCAATTGTGCTAGTTCTTGATGTTTAACTTGGTCATACCCAAAAAACTTGGATCTAGAATATCGTGCTATTCTTTTTTTTTTTGGATAAGCGAATATCGTGCTATTCTACTAAATGAAGGCTTCAAAGATAATTATTAAATAAAGGGTTTTTTTTTTTTACCCCCACCACCTCCCTATCTACCCCCATCGACCCTGCAAAAAGACGCAATTGCCCTTCACAAAAATTAAAAATCCCGAACGTATCCTGATTTCAATTTTTTTTTTTTGGAAATCGGATTTAGGTAAATCCGATTTCCACTAAAAAATTTAAAAAATTTAAATCGGATTTAGGTAAATCCGATTGCCACTAAAAAATTTAAAAAAATAAAATCGGATTTATTTAAGATGGGGTAGATCCGCTTTGAAAAATAACAAATCGGATTTACCTTAATTGGGGGTAAATCCGATTTGTTATTTTTAAAAGCGGATCTACCCCCATATAAGGTAAATCCGCTTTTAAAAATAACCTAATTAATAAATAACTCAGTTAAAATTTTAGATACAAATTTCGACCGTCTTTTGGTTCTGTTTAGTGTGTGGTTCGTTAACACGTGACGATATTGTACGTCGGGAGAATAATTTAGGCTAAAAAATCAGTTTTCGGGCAACCTACTCAAATTGTAATGAAACCACATTCTTTAAATCGGAAAAATATCAAGGATCAATACTCCTAAAGAAGGGACTTCTTTCAGGACTGGGGACCTCAAAATCCCAAATTCCATCGTTTACTATTTTATATTAATTTTTTTAATTTTTCATAATCTCCAAAAAATCTGAAAAAATTTGCATAACCTTATTTTGGTTTTATTAGATTTTTAGTGGTGTTTTTATAATTTTTGGATTAGTTTTGGCTGTTTAACGGATTTTTAGTAGCATTTTATAACCTTTTTTAAAAAATTAAATAAAAAACAATTTTTTTTAATAACAAAATCGGATTTACCTTAGGTGGGATAAATCCGATTTTCTTTTTTTAGGGAAATCGGATTTACCTTAGGTGGGATAAATCCGATTTTCTCTTTTTTTAGGGAAATCGGATTTATGTGCCCACCAGGTAAATCCGATTTCCAAAATAACAAAGCGGATTTACCTTCAGCTAAGGTAAATCCGCTTTGTTATTTTTGAAATCGGATTTACCCCCATCTGAGGTAAATCCGACTTTAAAAATAACAAAGCGGATTTACCTTAGATGAAGGTAAATCCGAGCGAATTGTAAGTTGGGCAGGGGTATTTTCGGGTTTTAGCAATTTGATGGGGGTAGATGGGAGTCGATGGGGGTACAAAAAAAAAAGGCCTTAAATAAATATCAGTTTTGGTCTTTTATCTTTACTCTTGGTTTTACTTTGGTCCTTTATCTTTTTTTTGGTCCGTTTTGGTCTTTTATGTTTCATTTTCGTTTCACTTTGGTCCCTGACGTTAGTTTTTGTAAACGGACGCCACGCTGGCAGTTAACTACTGACGTAGCGTCTATTTTTCATTAAATGACGTGGCAAAAATATATTATTAAATTGTAAATGAAATTACACATCATTAAAACATTATTAAGTGATAAAAACAGAAAATGAATAAAACAATTAAAACATTTGTTTGATTTAAAAAACAAACAACAAAATCATTAGAAATTTGGACTCTCCGCTCTGTGTTCTTCTCTTCTCTGCACTCTCTTCGCTTCGTTCTTGTCTTTGTTATCTGTTTCTAATTCTAATTCCAAATTTCTAATGATTTTGTTGTTTGTTTTTTAAATCAAACAAATGTTTTAATTGTTTTATTCATTTTCTGTTTTTATCACTTAATAATGTTTTAATGATGTGTAATTTCATTTACAATTGAATAATATATTTTTGTCACGTCATTTAATGAAAAATGGACGCCACGTCAGCAGTTAACTGCCACGGTGGCATCCGTTAACTAAAACTAACGTCAGGGACCAAAGTGAAACGAAAATGAAACATAAAGGACCAAAACGGACCAAAAAAAAGATAAAGGACTAAAGTAAAACCAAGAGCAAAGATAAAGAACCAAAAGTGATATTTAGCCTATATATATAGCTGCATTTTGGGCAACTTTCAGCCATTTTCCTTCTCCATGAATGGCAACATATTTGGAGAGAGTTTCATCTTCTTCTCAAGACCAAGTACATTTACTGATCTCCTTGGGGCCATCTTAGTTACTATGCTTCTTTTATAACTCAAAAACACTTCATCATAACTAACTGACATACATAAAAAATAATGAGTCATTAATTAATAATATACAAAAAGGAAAAAAAAATGAAAAGAATAGCGGTGTAGTGCAACTTTTTCTGTTTGTTAAATTCAATAATAATATGCTATGTTTATTGGTTGCAATCAAATTGGAATCTTTTCTCGTTTTACATGTTAAACTCTTTCTCTCTATAAGTTGTATACAAAATACATGTTTTTTACTATTTTTTGAGTGTAACTATGGGTCGTAGTTGGATGCAAACTAGTAAATTGAGTGACGAGTATGCGAACGGGGTGGAAGAGTTTCTAGAGTTTGCTCAAACAAAGCTTAAAGATAGTGGTGGAATTTTTGATTGTCCTTGTGTTAATTGTGTGAACCAAACACCACAGGGTTGCCACAATAAGAGATCATCTTGTTGATGGGATTTGTCATGGATATACAACATGGACATGGCATGGTGAGAAGTTAGATATCCCAAGTGTGTCCGTAAGAGAGAATTTTGTAGACTCAAATATGGATAGAATGACCTTGTGACTCAATTATCGTAGAATACCTTCCTTTTGGTTCACTCAATTGTATTCAATTTTGATTTTGATTTTGATATTTGATATTCTCACTTATAGGTGGCCAAACAAAATGATAGCTATTCTTGTGGCTATTATGTAATGATAAATATGATGACTATTGTCTCCGCAACTATCACCAACAATTGGAAAAAAGGTAATTGATTTTTTCAACTTTTAAGATGATTATTAGATAATTATTATTTAGTAGATATTAGATTAACTCATGGTTCTTATTTACCTTTTATTCTTTTAGGTATTCGATATCAGTGGTCCATTCACATCTGAAGAATTGAAGAACATTAGACAAGTTTGGGCGGAGTTCTTTCTAAGGTTGTATGAGGAGCGTCAGCCAATTGAAAAGGAAGAAAGAAGAAAAAAAATTAAGTGAAAGTGTAGTATATTAACGTATATTTTGGAATATTATTAGAATATCATGACTTTGTGTATGCATTTTTTTTGCATCGATTAAAGTGTAATACATTAACGTACATTTTGGTATGAAATCTAAGTGTTTAACTCTATATATTTAAGTGTAATACTTTAATTAACTGTGTGGGTACCTGTTCCTCTTGGCTACCTGAAAGTTTAGTACTTTAATTATGCTTAAATATGTGCAGAAAATGTTTTGTATTTGCAGGGTGAAGCAAAAAAACAAAAAAAATTAAAAAAAACGCTTTTAAAGTCGGATATTCATGTCATCCGATGTTAACAATATACTTTTCAAGTCGGATATTCCATTTATCCGACGTTAAAAGTGTTCCAACGAGGCCAGAAACCACAGTATATAGGTGGTAATTAAAGTCGGATGCGGATTATCCGACTTTAAAACTCACGACTTTCTAAGTTGCTTTAATAGAAGTCGGATTCGCATCCGACTTTAAAAGTCCAAAATATACGAATTTGAATCCCTTTTTTCCACTAGTGATTATAATCACGATTTTCCCTGGGACTAAGATAAATTTAGAGATAGATTTGTTAAAAAAAAGATTTTGGCACAATTAACATATATTGGGATTGACTTCGAAAGTTTTCAAAGGATATTGAGTTCAACTAGGAAGAATCACATATTTATGTTCTTCTAGTGGGAGAATGGATATTTTCTCTTTCTCTTTCTATTTTCTGGCAATGGTGGAATATGTAACTTGGACTTCGATTTTTGTCTTTAGAATATTGAAGTATCTTTGTAGAAGTGAGTGAAGCTTATTGGTTATATAAACTTTGTTCGCTTTTGGTTTTTTTGAGATTGAAATATTTAGCGTGAGGGGATGGCGCCCTAGTCAAGGCAGGGAAGACCATCGAGCTCTTTAAGCACTTACGAAGATAATACATTTAGGGATTTTTTTGTACCCCCATCAGATAAGAATCTACCCTCATCGACCCTGTGAAAAGACGCAATTGCCCTTCACAAAATTTAAAAAACCCGAACGTAACCTGATTTCAATTTTCTTTTTAGAAATCGGATTTAGGTAAATCCGATTTCCACTAAAAATTTTAAAAAATTAAAAGCGGATTTATGTAAGATGGGGTAGATCCGCTTTTAAAAATAACAAAGCGGATTTACCTTAAGTGGGGGTAAATCCGATTTTGTTATTTTTAAAAGCGGATTTACCTTAAGTGGGATAAATCCGATTTTGTTATTTTTAGGATTTACCTTATGTGTGGGGGGGGGGGGGTAAATCCGCTTTGTTAACCTAATTAATAAATAAATAAATCAATTAAAAATTTAAATACGAATTTCGACCATCTTTTGGTTCTGTTTAGTGTGTAGTTCGTTAACACGTGACGATGTTGTACGTCGAGCGAATAATTTAGGCTAAAAAATTAGTTTCCGACACCCTACTCAAATTGTAATGAAACCACAGCCATTAAATCCGAAAATAATCAACGATCAAGACTCCTCAAGAAAGAACTTCTTTTAGGACTGGAGACCTCAGAATCCCAAATTCCATCGTTTACTATTTTTTATTAATTTTTTTAATTTTTCATAATCTCCAAAAAAATCTGAAAAAATTTGGATAACCTTATTTTGGTTTTATTAGATTTATAGTGGTGTTTGTATAATTTGTAGATTAGTTTTGACTCTTTAACCAATTTTTAGTAGTATTTTTATAACATTTTTTACAAAAATTAACAAAATCATTTTTAGTACACAAAAGCGGATTTAACCCCACCTAAAATAAATCCGATTTTTAAATAACAAAGCGGATTTACTTTATGTGGGGGTACATCCGCTTTTAAAAATAACAAATCGGATTTACCTTAGATGGGGTAAATCCGATTTTCTTTTTTTAAGGGAAATCGGATTTACCTACTAAAAGATAAATCCGATTTTGGAAAAAAAACCAGAATCGGATTTATCTTTTAGTAGGTAACTCCGAGCGAATTTTTTAAGTAAGGGGTATTTTGGGGTTTCACTTTTATGTGGGGGTAGATAGTGAGTTGATGGGGTTACAAAAAAAAATCCCATACATTTACCTCCCCCAGTAAAAGTGTGGAATTGACCCTGGACCTCCAAAATACAAACACCGTCATGCTCCAGGGTTGTATACATTGGGGGGAGATAAGGCCCAACTCACTTCCACCTTGTAAGGCCCAACCCACTTCCACCTTGGGTTAAAACTTTGTTTACTTTTGGCTGTTCTGCTGAGTTGCTTTCTAACTTGAGAATTTGGTAATGATTTTTCAACATTGATGTTGAAATGGTTATTGAAAATAAGCGCAGTACAACTGCTCCAAAATATAAAAAAATAAAAGAATATAATTTTTAAAAGTGTTAGGAGAATAGATTAATTGATAAAGAACTACTTTAATGAAGTATTCATTGCTAGTTGCATCGATAGTTTCAGTGACATGAAGGTGCCAGCTTCTGGGTTCAAACCCGAATTTGACAGTATGATAGTGTCCACGTAGTGCTTATTTGCTGTATCGTCTAAGATGACAATTTATATTGTGTTGCTAATACTTCACTTACAAAATACTCCTATTGCAATATGAAATAGGAGTATTCCTCCAAGTGAAGTATTAGCAACACAATTTATCCAATACCCTCTTTTATTAAATGAATTAATGTGAATCTCATTAAATCATGATGGTTTCATTTAATAAGAAAGAGTGTGTAACTGACTCACGCCAGTTAAGCCTAACTCCACTTAAAACCATGGCTATAAGTGGAGGTTTACCCAACCTTTATAAGCTCTCACACCGGGCTTGGTCCACCCGATGTGGGACTCATTACATAGCACCCTCCTTCAAGGCCAACGTCCTCGGTGGCCCACGGCACTTCACTCGATGGCACTTCACTCGACGGGTTACGCCGCCGGTCAGAACCCTCCATCGGTCAGAACCCTCCGTGTCCGAGAGCCGTCAGCCTCTCAATGAAAGCACCAATGTAACTGACTCACGCCAGTTAAGCCTAACTCCACCTAAAACCATGGCTATAAGTGGAGGTTTACCCAACCTTTATAAGCTCTCACACCGGGCTTGGTCCACCCGATGTGGGACTCATTACAGAGTGTTGAAAAGAAGGGTAGAGAGTATACTATTAACACTGGTGACTTCTATCGTGCATGATCCTTATAGGTAATGAACGATTTGAAAAGTAATTAAAAGCTATTCCCCAAACTCTACAACATAGCCATATTTCACCTTCTCTCATATAGTTGTGTTCAAAAGTTGGGAGGCAATAAGAGCATCCCCATTGGTGGTACTTATAGAGTACCTAAGTGGTACCTATATAGGCACTACTATTATGGTGAGAAAAAAGTGAATACTTATTGCGAATGAGTACTTATACTAGAATTTTCTCTTTCTTCTAAATGTGAGTCCATACGTTAGTTTTTCTTATTAAAAAATAATATGTAGTTATTAGTCGAACTCATTTAGAAAATTTGTTGTAGGTGTTGGGTTGGAGAAGATGAGTACTTATTAAGTACTACTATTACAAATATTATAAAAAGATATGTAAACGTGGGACCCACTTGAGTACCCAACTGTTGAGAGCTTCATTGTAGATATTCTAAGGAACCTAATATGCCCTAGTCATAACAAAAGAACCATGTATACAAGGTGGAAGTGGGTTGGGCCTTACAAGGCTTTTCTTAAGGCCCATGCTTTTCCCACATCCCCTCCTACTCACCACACACCCCCTAACTCCAAATATTCCAAAAATACCCTTAAGTAGAGGACGTGTTTACGCGTGATTCGGTTGAGACCAACTGAATATATTCGGCTAAGGCCAACCGAACGTTATAAAAAATAACAAGGGGTGTGTTGTTCAAAGTTCTGAACTGATACCAAATTGTTCCCATCCAAAATGTCATGAACTACACCAAACTGATGATACCCATGCTTCAGAGTCACGAACTCATCAACAACATTAAAATCAAAAACAAAGTCAGGCCATGTATTAACATTTCACAATTTGCAGAGCAAAAGTGAAAAATGTAATTATTCAATCAAGGATGGAGTACAAGGGAACATTTTCATTTTTCAACCAGTATCAGCTAAGCTGAAACTAGTCCAATGTACATTTATTATTGTTTGTCAATCAGTTAGAAGATTGGTTAAGTACATTCATTATTGTTAGTTAATCAGTTAGAAGATTGGTTAAATTAAGTGGCCTTGGTTAAAGGGGGGTGTTCAGTAGGGATGCCCCAAACCCGTTCGGTAGGGGTGCCCCGAACTTGTTAAAGAGGGGTGTGTCAAAAAATACACATTCGGGTAGGCCTAACCGTAAGTATTCGGCTGACCCTAACCGAACCAGTAAAAATTTCGAAAAAAAAACACGGAGCGCATGCCTCATTAATGGCATATTGGTCATTTCGTAAGGTTTGGGGGTGTCGGGTGAGTAGGAGGGGATGTGGGAAAAGTGATGGCCTTGCTTAAATATGTCTGGCCAATTATAAATAGTCAAGGCCCAAGTCTAGCCTATTATCTACTATAGTTTTTTTAGTTTTTTTTTGTACCCCCACAGTTCCCTCCTATACCCCCTCAAAATATGATATTCCCAGAATGCCCCTCAGAGTTACAACTAACTGATATATCTATTTTAAAGATAAATCCGTTTTGGGAAAAAAACAAAAACGGATTTAAATTTTTATTAGATAAATCCGTTTAAGGAAAAAATTCATAACGGATTTACCCCCACTATAGATAAATCCTTTATTAAAAAATAATAAAATTATCTATTCATTAGATAAATCCGTTTTGGAAATATTCAAAACAGATTTATCTAATAAATAGGTAAATCCGTTGTGTATTTAAAAATATTTTTTTTTAAATTTTTAAAAAATGGTTATAAAAACACTACTAAAAAATGGTTTGAGCCCCGCAATCCCGGAAGAAGTCCCTTCTTTGGGAGTCTTGATGCCTGATTTTTTTCGGATTTATTGGCTGTGATTTCATCACAATTGGAGTAGATTGCGTGAAAACCGATTTTTTAACCTATATTATTCACACGACGTACAATATCGTCACGTGTTAACGAATATCTACACACTAAAGGGAACAAAAAGACAACCGATATTCATATCTATTTTATTTTTTTAAAAAAAATTATTTTAATTTTTTAACAGATTTATCACTTTTATTTATTAATTATTTTACAAAACGGATTTATCTATTTATTAGATAAATCCGTTATTAAAAAAAACAAAAACGGATTTAAGTATTTCTTAGGTAAATCTGTTTTTTTATTTTAGAAAACCGGATTTATATAATTAAATATAAATCCGTTTTTGGTTTTTTCAAAAAACGGATTCATCTAATTAAAAGATAAACCTATTTTGGTGAAAAAACCAAAAACGGATTTATATTTAATTAGATAAATCCGTTAAGTGGTTTTACTGAGGGGTATTCTCGGAATATTAAATTGTGTGGGGGTACAGGGGGGAACTGTGGGTAAAAAAAACACCCTAGGTTTTTTTAGGCTTGATCTAGCCATTTAAAAGTTTGATATGGTCTACTAGCCCATTTAAAGTCATACTATATGACTAATCTCTAAGTAGCACTACAAAAAACTGATCAAATAGCGGGGTTTTTTTTGCGGAGGTTTTAAAAACCCTCTCCGTTCATCAGTGAAAAAGGAATCTTACGTGGGATTAGTTAAAAATTTTGTTTTAATTTGAGGAGGTTTAAAACCCCCACAAATTGTCAAGAAAAAAACCCCACTACTTGTAAAAAAAACCTTCAAACATGTAACCCAAAAAATTGCTGAAACTTCACTTTTCCTCTTCACTTTCGCGTTCCCTCTTCTCAACTCTCAGAAACCCTTTTTTGTCAAAAAAAACTCTGAAACCCTTTCCCTCTTCACTTTCGCGTTTCCCTCTTCACTTCCCCTCTCCACTTTCGCGTTTCCCTCTTCACTTTCCCTCTCTCGAGAAAAAGACAGGAGATGGTAGTTATATTAATTAACCTAATACAGTTTATGATCTAGTATATTTAATTATATCTATTTTGACATTTTTTATCTATTTTAGTTTTTGGAAACTGGACAACTACCGAGTCGAGGAAAAATGTATATTGAAACCCATAAAAAGAAGGACGGATCGGTTGTTTACGATGCAGCAAAAGTTATTGTGGTAAGTTTCACTTAGACAATATTGTCTTTAGGTTGCATTTTTTATTTTAATCATGAGTTTTTAATTTGAAAATCTTATATGATGGTAGGAACAAATTGAAGTGGGTTTGACTCAAAGTAATATTGATGAGGCTGAAGTTTCTCCAAATGACGTCTTGGGTATAGTGTTGGGGCCTGAACACTCTGGGAGAACACGGTGTATGGGTATGGGAGTACCTCCTACTGTTGCATTTAGAAATACTACACTTCAACATTCAAATTTGAATCCTTCTACATCCACTGCTGTCACACCATATCCTAACATATGGCAAAAGAAGTACACAAACTTGGAACTGCAATTAAAGCTTACGTGATACGGAAAGAAGGAGAGATCCCTGAAGAATTTATTGGTGTCTTTGATTCATCAAATGTAAGTTTTCAAATTTCAATCAAGTTTGAATTAATTGTTGAAAAATTTGAATCTCTTGTTTCATTCATTTATGGTTAGAAGTTAGTCATAAGTTTTCAAAGTTACTATTACTACTACTGAATTGGGGTGATTTATTGTATGTATTTATTATTCTGTTTGGAGTGGGGAAGAACTGTTAGGGAGGCTCTGACTTCACGAAGTGCACTGATCAGCTCCACCAAGGTGTAATGCAGCAAGTGCTGGATATTTTCAAATTCACTGTCCTCAGTAACAGCATCTTTTCAATTTCTGCTTGCAAATTAGTCATGAGTAAATCCTCAAGCTGGCTTGCAATAGGATCATTCCAATCCGCAACCTCACGCATATCAATTTCTGATTGTTCCCAATAGTTATCCCATGAATCTGGTAATAGTTATCCCATGGAAGTAGCAGCTCACCAACCCAATAGTTATCCCATGAATCTAAATAGTTATCCCATGAAAGTAGCAGCTCACCAACCCAATAGTTATCCCATGAATCTGAATCATTTTCCATGTGTGTGATATGTTATGAAGCGTATGTATGTGTAATTATAATCAATATGTAGTAACTAGTAATAACCAATCAGGAGATCCTATATATTTAGTTATATTATCAATGATGTTATGTACCTTCTGAATTGAACAATACACCTATATACAAGGAGGTCCTCTTGAATAAATATCTAGCTAGCTACTTGAGTTAAAATAATTAAAGCTTGTTGCACATGTAAATATATATGCTTTATCTTTGATATCTGGCAGAATGCCTTTATTTAGTTATCACACACATGTCAAGCTTTTGCTGCATTTTACTTACTAAGGAGGAATATACCACTTCTGAATTTGTCTCTTTCATCTCCATGTGTGTGATATGTCACTTAATTGGGTGTGTGTGTGTGTCAATTTTGCATCTCTGTCAGACTCTTTATCTCTCTCTGATTATAGACATTTACTTTGGTTTTTGATATTTGAAATGAGTCAATTTTTCTTTTGTAATTTCAGGCAAGTGATCATGCAAGTGAGCCTCATTCTCTGATGGATGCAAGTGGATCATTCGGTGCTAGCAACATTTAATAGTTTTAGGATCCTTCAGTATAGGATTTCTTTGATGCTATTATCATTTTGAGCTGTCTGACAATAGATATTTGAGCTACAATGTGTTTCTTTTTATTATGTTTTTGAGTTGGATGATATCAAATATTTTAGATATTTGACATTACATTTATATTATCACAATTATATTTTTAATGAAATTTTGAGTTTTTTGATTCAGTTTAGGAAGTGTTATGTAAGATGTATGTATAGTCATTAGCGATAAAAATATTGTAATGAGATAAGGAAAGAAATTCTCAAATTGCAAAAGAAATATTGTCTCTAATAGAAGGTTGTAACCCCCACAAAAAGTCCTATAAACTATATGGCAATCAAAAATCTACACAAAAATAAAACTCCTACAGCTTATCTAAAAGGAAAAAAACTCCTACAAATCACTCGGGTTAGGGAGGTTTATAACCCCCTCAAAAAAACCTCCACTAATTGTGGGGGTTAAAAACCCCCGCAGTAAAACCCCCGCTAACAGGAACGATACCAGCGTTTCCTTAAAACCCCCGCAAACAGATTGCGGCACTTGATTCTCCGGCGTTTTTTAAAACCTCTGCAGAATATGTTGCGGGGGTTTAAAACCCCCGCCAAACGACTTAAAAGCCCCCGCAATCCGTTCAGTTTTTTGTAGTGTTGGTTAAAGATTATTATTATTATTTATTATTATTATTATTATTGGTATTTATACATATCAACCCACTATAGCGAATCTATGATGATGTCCCAGAGGATGATGCACTTGCATTTAGAGGTGTTAATTTTGGTTCAACCCAATAGGTCGGCCCAATGGCCTAATGTTATCGGCTGGGTTTGCAAAATAGAGATCCACAAAAAATTAGGTCGTTTTGGCCCAGCCCAGTTGGCTCATGGGCCAGACTACGCTTGCTTTTTAATGTTTTTTGAACGCTTTTGTGATTTTCTTTGTTGAAAGTTTGATTGGACTAGCCGACCCACTGACCCAATGTTTTAGGCTAGGCAGGACTAAAACAAACATTTTCCAGTAGGTAACTGGGCTGGCCCAGACCAACCCAAATCTTTTTTACATTTTGGCCCATTGACCTGGACCGGGTTGGGCGGCCTAGTTTGACGGCTCTACTTGTATCCAGTAAATCATGCTAGTTGTTCTTGAGGTGCAACTTGGTCAAATTGGAATATGCATCATGTGCCAATCTACCTGAGTCTGAAACTTTGGACCTTATGGTCGTCCAAAATGAAGGCATCAAAGATAATCTTTTAAACGTGTCTCTATTTTTATATATTATCCCTTCAAAAATACACGTCTATTTTATTTTAAAAAACTTAGTTCACAAGTTTACCGTACAGTACAACTTGTTTGAAACTTAAATATAATAAATATATTTCTGAGTTCTAGACTTTGAAAAATTTCCAAGGATGTTGGATTCTCCTAAGAAGAATCACATGTTCATGTTGTTCTAGTGGGAGAATGAATGAGTCTTTTCTCTCAAATTTTTTTGGAGCAATGGAATCTCATTAATTTGGCAATGGAATATGCAACTTGGACTTTATGCATCTTGGTGGAAAATGAACGGAGCTTGTTGGTTACATAAACTTTGTTTACATCTTGCTTTTCGGCTTACTTGTTTTCCAACTTGGGAATTTTGTAATGATTTTTCAACATTGATGTTGAAATGGTTATTGGATATAAGTGCAATACAGCTTTTATCTTTGCTCCAGATTTCACTTTTGTCCTTTATCTTTTGTTTGATCCGTTTTGGTCATTTATCTTTCATTTTTGTTTCACTTTGGTCCTTTATCTTTTTTTTGGGTCCGTTTTGGTCCTTTATCTTTCATTTTCGTTTCATTTTGGTCCCCCACGTTATTATTTAATTCAATTAAAACATTAAAACAATTAAAACAATTAATTCAATTAAAACAATTAAATAAATAAAACATAACCCCCCCACCGTCCACCACCACCACCCACCACCGTCAACCACCACCCACCACCACCACCTCCCACCACCACCCACCAAACCTCCAAAACTCTTGAAGGAAGAAGAAAGCTCAAGGTTCCATCACCTTCTTCCTCAAACTCGAAAATGGCAAAATATGAGAGAGAATTGTTGGAGATGATGTTGGTATCAAATTGAAGGGGATAAAATGGTGATCAACTTTCATGTTGGATGGATGATGATTTGATGAGCCTTGGATGCTCCTTTTCCCTCTTCTTCACCCAAACTCATTCTTCATTTTCTCTTCCATTTTTCTTATTTTCTTTCTTCCCTCACGGGTCTCTCTCTCTGTTTCTCCCCTTTCCTTTCTTTCTTAATTCCTTTAATTCTTTCTTTCATTACTTTATATATACAACGAATTTGGGTTTTACAGAATGGTGGGTGGTGGTGGGAGGTGGTGGTTGACGGTGGTGGGTGGTGGTGGACGGTGGGGGGGGGGGGTTTATGTTTTATTTATTTAATTGTTTTAATTGAATTAATTGTTTTAATTGTTTTAATGTTTTAATTGAATTAAATAATAACGTGAGGGACCAAAATGAAACGAAAATGAAAGATAAAGGACCAAAACGGACCCAAAAAAAGATAAAGGACCAAAGTGAAACAAAAATGAAAGATAAGGGACCAAAACGGACCAAAAAAAAGATAAATGACCAAAAGTGCTATTTAGCTTATAAAATAATATAATTTTAAAAAGTTTTAAGAGAAAAGTGTAATTGATAAAGATGTATTTTAATGGTAATAAAAAATATAATTGTTTGAGGGATTTAACTAAGAAATTAGTGTAATTTAAAGAATATTTTATTGACTATTTATAAATATTTATTTTGTTTAGTTGAAAGAAAATTATTTATTAAATTAAATAAATGAAATCCAATAAAATTTTATCTATTTAAATGAATAGATAAATAAGGAAATATTGCCTAAAAAATTAAAAAATGATTAATTTTAAAGTAATTAATTTATAATTATTCTACGCCACAACACATGTTTTCCCACTTAAATGAAATTGAATGTTCTACATTTTTTTTAATAAGCAAGAATTGTATTGAGGGGTGCACCAACCCTTACATCGGGGGGAGAGGCTTCGTTAAAACCTCCCTGAGCCAAAACCCTTTGGGAAAAGACCCAGGAGAGGAAAAAGAGTACCTCATAAACTATTACATTACAACGAAGAAAGACAGCCCAAAGGGCTACTAAACCAATCCGAAAACAACAACCCACTGTGTCTCCCCCTCCTACATGTAAAATTTCAATTGCATACGCACTTTTCAAATCCAAATATAAAAAAAATATTAATTAGGTTATACAATTAGTTTTTTCTTTTGATAAGTCATGATATTCTCCACGATAACTATGGAGACTAATCCTTCAGAAATCAGAAATCCATTTAAAGAGTTGACATTTCCTAACAAATACTTTTTATACCACCGGCCAAAAATCGAATCAAAAACCAAATAGTTATTAGACCCTAACTAGCCTCATGACCCGTGCGATGCACGGGGTGCGTTAGTATCGATCAATGAAAATACACTCAATTAATAATAATTTAAGCATATTTGGGAATTCAAATTCAAATAAAGTACAATAAATTATAGATATTAACAGAGTACAGTAAAAAGTCACGGGGCGAACAAAAATTCACACAAAGTTAATAGGAGTAAATTTTAATTGAAGCATAATTAAGAATTCAAGTAAAACACAATTAAAAGTTTAGGATATTAAGGAATACAATAAAAGGTCGTGAGAGTATAATTAGGAATTTGTTGTGGATGTTGGACCTAGAGAGGTTCAGGTTGACCATGTTGAAAGCGACGACATCAAAAACTCTAACGAGTATTCCTTATGTGTAATATCATTTCTCTTTGCCAAACCGCTCTTATTTCCAAAAATATTGGATCCACTGTAACTTCAAATTGAACATCAGATTATGTGTGATAAAATTACCAAGACGATAATTGAGCAAGGATCAAAACATTTGATGCTTAATTTCAAGAGTTATTGGAATAACTGAATCTTAATACATCAACTTCACTCTTCACAGATTGAGATTATAAAATTGGGAATGCAATAGCATTGAAAGAAAACAACTATTTCATTTTTCTTTCTTTCTAAATACATAGAATCTTGATTCCATTTCAACTTTTGATTCACATTACTTGGGTAAGCTGCTGGAAGCCTGTATTCATGTTTTCGATATCATAAAAGCAGCAAGTGAATTGACCATGCTGTCTTTGTTCTTGAACCTGTTGCACACCAACAGTTCCAACTGCTACTACCATTGTAATGCCTTTCATCGTTCCTCCCTCTTCTCCTATATCTTTTCTGCAATATGATTCAGCATCCAAATTTGGATCCACATCAAACTCAAAAGCAGCAAAATCACTTCCACTCCTCATGATAAAAAAAACTAAAGCAGAAAATATTATCGTATAAAGAATCTATATATATATATATATATATATATATATATATATATATATATATATATATCATAAAGAAAAATAATTGTACACTCATACAAACTAGTAAGGAGATGTTTAATCGCATAGACAACACAAGCCAATGCCTTCCCAATTTGTCAGCAACAACAAAAACCACATCAGCAACAATAACAAAAAATGAATTAAAACAATTAAGTAAACTGAAATGAATAATGCAAAATAGAATTAAAATTAAGCTACTAGGTCAAAATGAACTGACACTCAACAATCATCTCTGCCTACAAATTTTAAATTACATCACAAACTAAAATTCAATAAATGCTGAAAACTAATCAATAAACTTCAGTTCCAACTGTTTACAAAACTCAGTTAGAATTACATCACAAACTAATCATTGCTTTGACATAAGCAGAATGTATGCTATTCATTATTATTACATTCTTTCCACAAATCAGGTCCTTCTTGATGTGATCCCACATGCATGTCTAGCCTAATCATGGAGCTTGGATGAAGGTCACAAAGAGATTCAACACTTCAAGGGAATATACTTTAGTGTGTCCACATTGATAATTGACAAGGACACACTAAAGGTGACCAATAATACCATAGAGAATTTCTAGATTACTCAAACTCAAGTGTTCCCTATTTCTTTGTATTTGTTTTTCAATAAATTTAGGATTTCATTTTTTAATTGTAATGAACATTTGTTTTTGAGCCTTGTTGGCCATTTAGGAGGCTATGGCCTTTAGTTACTTTGATGTGGCCATGGGCCTTGTTTTCCTTTTAGTGGATTGTATGTTGGGCCTAGGATCCATAAGGCTAACATATAAATAGTTTTCTCTTCCTTGTAATTTCTTAGAACTTGATGAATGAAATTCATTTGATACACTTGAGCAATAGTGAGTGCCATAATACCTAGAGAGGGTGAGGGAAAGTTTCCATTGCTAGTGTAGGTGAATGTTCATCATGATTCTCCAAGGTTTCTTGAGATGAGAACCTTGAGCACACAACCTTGAGGCTAGGAGAGCTCAAGGATAGTGTTGTCCTTATCATCTTCCCAAGGAAGAAGTGGTGGACTTCCTTCTCCACTTTCATTTCTATCTCCTCCATATTTGTATTTTCTTCCCTTTCAAGTAAGTGTTTATCCTTTTGTGTCTAGTTTCATCTTTTCCTTTGATTTTCAACAATATGTGTTCTTGAGTTTTGTGAGAAATACTTAGATTTGCCATATTTATAGATCATAATCGTATAGATCTCTTTTAGATCTTATCACTTCTAATAAATCCTTTAGCGACCGAAATGAAGCCGCCACCAAAGTACTGAGCTCTAAAGGGATTCTTCGAAGTTCTTGAAATGAAGCCGCCACCAAAGTTTAGTTTAAGGGCAAACATTGGAAAATCCCTATTGAGTGGATAAGGGGGTTTTGCGGACCAGGTTTAGGCTTGGGAGTCGTTTATGCGTAGGGAAGGTATTAGCACCCTACGATATCATTCCTAAGGAATGTTACCTTTTAACTAAACGTGTAAACATTTATGAATTCAAAAATAATGATTCTACCCTTATAATAATAAAAAGACTCGCTAGACGGTTAGTTATTTTTTGCACTTTTTGAGAAATAGGAGAGAAAAGGATTAAAAGAAAAAAAGGTTTTTTATTAATGCAATTGACAGAGATCGGCCGCCCTCTGTTCCTACGTATCTCCTGGTAGAGAATCAAATCACACGTAGTTCTTGGTAGAAAATGTTTGTGTGATGGTGTTTTTTATTATTTGAAATGTTTTTGAAACTTGAAAGACATTCGAAGTGATCAAATAGATAAATCTGGAGTGGTCACCACAAATGGCCCATTTGAAAAGGAAGATATTCACAATGTTCAAACGAGTTAAACTCAGAGTTACCTTTGCTAATAACCGATTTGTGTGAGTGCTTCAAAATGTTTGCTTGAAAACACGACTTTAAGAAAATAAGTTGAGGTTATGTGAAAATGAGTTGAGCTCATTGATTTGTAAAATCGTGTGAAGATGAGTTGGACTCATTGGTTTCTAAAATATGTGAGGATGAGTTGGACTCATGACTAGTGAAAAGGAAGAAAATATTATATGTTCCAAAGAGATAATGAAAGTGAGAAGGGGAGAATGTAGGAAATAAATTGTGTAAATAACAAATATTCATTAGTAAAAAAAGAAATAAAGGATCAAGCATATAAAGAAAGGGGGGGTCACTAGCAGCTAGCAATTAAGAAAGTAAATTAAAAGGAAAAGGACTAAAAATACGTATAACAATGTAAAGAAACAATCATGAGACAAACAATGTAACCTAAAGTTATAAATAAAAAATAAGCCATGGGGAGGGGGTATATGAGAGAGGGTGGTATTAATAAAACTGGGGGTGCGTAAAGCAGTCCACTGTTAGTTCTGCCAGCCCACGAATTCATGGGCTTTTCACAGGGGGTATGCGAAGTAGAAACTGAGGGTGCAGGGATAAATCCGAAAAATAAAAATAAAACAAGGGGCTGTATTTTTTAAAAAAGGGTGTAAACAGCAGTAGTCCAGTTTCAGTTTCAGATTTATTAGCCCACGAATCATGGGCCTTCTAGGGGGTTGGGATAATGAAATAGAGGGGTGCAAAAAGTAATCTGACTAAAAAAAATTAAAATTAGACTGAGATAAAACCTAGACTATATAAGGTAGTGTGTACCAAAACGAAACCCTAATTCCCCTAAGCTCAAACTCTCAGCGCCGCACAACCAAGAGAGAGAGAGAGGAACCAAAATTTCAGAGGAGAGAGAAAGTGAGATTTCAGAGAGAGAGATGGTGACAGACCTTAGGTGAGAGAGAAACGATGGTGTTTGTGAGGAGATGACGTCGGAGAGAGAGAGAGGGAAGGGCGTGGTGTGGCTAAGGTGAGGGGATGGTTGACGACGGTGGAGAGAGTGAGACGAACGAAAAACGAAGAGGGAAGAGGAAGAGAAAGACGCGACGGAAGTTGTGGTGTGAGAAGTGGGATGCGACGGAGTGAGGAAGGAAAAGGGAAGGCGATGGTGGTGGAGATGGATTCACGGTGAAGGACGCCGCCGGAGGGAGAGCCATGGTGGTGGCGCCGGCGAAGAGAGAGAGAGAGAGAGAGAGAGAGAGAAGGAGAGTTGTGGTGGAGAGAAAAAAAGGAAGAGAACGAAAACGGGAATGAAGGAAGAGGAAGGAGAACGCGATGGTGGAGAGAGAGGACGTCTGGGGTGGTGATGGTTACAGTGGTGGTGACATGAGGACCCTTTTTTATGGTGGCTCACGGTGGCCGTTTGGCCGTGAGGGGTTATGGTGGTTGTTTGCACCGTGAGGGAGGAGTGATGGGGGTTTGGCGGTGAGGTGAGTGGTGGCGTGGTGTGGTGATATTTGGTTGTTTTTTCTTCTATTTTTCATTTGGATGATTCTGTGATGTTGTTGTTGTTGTTGTTTTGGGATGGATTGGAGGGGAAAAAAACTATGGTGTGGAACTGAGAAAATCTCCCTTCCTTTCAAACTTTCTTCTCTTCTTTCTCAGAATCGTTTTCTCTGTGTTTGTGTGAATTTTCTGTGTATTTTTGGTGTCCATTTTCGTCCCCTTTTTCACTGTTGTTGCTGAATTGCATTTATAGGCAGGTTTTGTCATGTAGGTGAGGAATCAAAGGACAACAATTAAGGCAAAAGGACACAGCATGCAGCTGGATGGGGCGCTAAGGACAGCACTATCAAAAGGACAGTAGCTGGCAATGGTGAGGCGCTAGGATAGTCAAAGGAAGAACAACATCAAGGGAAAAAGTAATTAAAAGGACGAGCAGCCAAGCAGCTAGGGCAGATGCTGCGCCCTCTTCCTCTTCTTTTTTTTCTTTTTTTGAAAATTTGTATTTTTAATTTTTTGTATTATTTTTTTTGTAATATTTTTTGCTATTTGCTTTTTTGGTTCATATGTGTAAAGAAAAACTATATTATATAACAAAAAAGTTTGACTATTCAGCTCTTTATTTGTTTTTTGCCCCAATAACAATAGACTAAATACTAACAATAACGAAATAAAACAAGTATCAAACAATCGTTGTACGAGAGTGCCAAAGACACACGCGTTTAAAATGATATGTGATGCAATGAGAATAAGAATTTTTTTGGATTTTAATTGATCGGACCAAATTAGGGTATGACAGCTGTCCCTCTTTATTTGTATTTTACTAGAAAATATGGAGGGCTTCCAATTTCTCGAGTACAATAGAAATAAAGATAAAAATGACACTAATTTTGTCGAAACCTTTTTGAGAAATTCACAAAAACCCGGGTTTACATAGAACAAAAGTAAATAGGGATCACCGGGGATCTGAAGGAGCACTAGGGCTCTGATGGTCTAATTCGCAGTCGATGCTTGGCGCATTGATTGGAGTTAAACTGAAGGACCGACAGGGTCTGAAGGGCATGCCTAAGCCTGATGGACCAATGGGTCTGATGGAGTGCGAACTAGCAATGATACTAGTAAAACGGTCTGCTTGGGGGTGGCCTTTTTCGAGCGGCCATGGGGGCAAGGTCAGGTCGTTGACCTGATTTGCACACGCACTGTGTTTTTTTAGGCAGACACAGCTAGTCTGAATGACCTGAGGTCGGATGATCCGTCAGCTGCTCGATAACGCGACGTGTGATCTGGATTGAAGGACCATTGATGGTCTGAAGGAGCGCTTGGGCTCTGAAGGACCACTGGGGGTCTGCAAGAGTACTGGGACTCTGAATTGTGATATGAGACCAACGCTTGGAGTACTGACTTTGAGGGAACAAAATATTGGGATTGACCCATGGCGTACTCGCCTGGAACATACCTAATGAATGCATTTACCTGAGAAGGGAAAAGCTATCTATATTTGGCATGTCTAAAAATGCAATGAATGATGTATGCGTGCAATATAGGTATGTGAAATGGTAGGTGTCTGATGGGATCGATGAATGAAATGTGGCAGATGATGTGAGTTGAAGTTGATGGAACATGGAGGTTGACAAACAACGTATGTGAATGCAGATAAGATATGAATGTGATTGTGCTGATTAATGATGAATGTAATGGAATGAGCGATTTTTTCCTCTTTTTGCTTTTTTGCCTTTCTTTTTTTTCTTAGTATATAATGAGTGTATGAAATGCAAAGTGCGAATGTGATGCAAATGTAATGCTTTGATGCGAATGCCATGATGGATAAAGGAAAACACGCGAATGCATGGTACAATGATATGATTAGTGATGTCAAAAAAACTTTTTTTTGGGCAACGATGAGACTGGCACTTGGCACATCTATCGAAGCAAACAATGTTATGCATGTGACGAACATGCAATGATTGGTATCTGGTGGGATGATGAATGAAATGGGTATACCATGGGTGTTGACAAACGGTTGTATGTGGATGCAGATAAGATATGAATGCAAATGTACTGCTTAGATGTAGGTGCTATGATGAAATGCATGGTTGCATGTGGAATGATTTATGCTATGATTGCTTTCCTTTTTTGCTCTTTTTTTTAGTATATGATGTAAGTGTATGGACGAATGAATGTGCGAATGTAATGCTTAGATACAAAAGTTGTGGTAGATGCATGGCTTGATGTTGGAATAAAATGTGTGATGCAATGATTTATGATATGATTTATTGGTGATGCAGAAAGATTTTTTGCAATGATGAGAAATGAGACCTTTTGATGAGAGAAGCAGAGAGGTGAAAATTCTGGAATCATCATTTATTGGAAAAATTGGATTTGATTTGAATTCAAACTTTGGTAATCTCAAGGTTGTTATTCCTAGACACTGATGTGCAAAAGTATTTGATCGCATTTGCAAGCTCCTTCACATTGTTCTTTCGTTATGGTGTCCCATGATGACTGAATTTTAGGTTCACAAAGTTAACTACGTGAGTTTCCAACTTCACCTTATTAACTTGTGTTTTCTCTCTTTGAAACATTGTTTAGCAAATATGCATAACAGTGCAAATATAGATGAATGAGAGTTAACTCGATTCTTGAAATAGGGTATGCCAGATATGACACGTGACAGGTTTTTTCCAAAGTCAGGAAAGGTAGGCTTGTCCCAATCCGAGAAATGTAGGACTGCCCCAATTTAGAGTTGATGACGGTGAGTGCATAACTTACCTCTGTCTAGTGGTGACAACAGCTAGGGGTGTAGTAGATGATGAATTGGGAACGCCATGACTTTGGAATGAAGGGTGGCAGGCGGAAACCATAGTGTTTGGTGTTGCCCCCACTATGACAAAGGGCAAGGTTGCCCTGACTAGGGTTTGCGAAAGGCTGTGTTTAGGATGGTGGGTTGAGAAATTTCCCCGGTATGGTCCTATGGATGTGAATATGACAAGGGGATGAGATGGGTGTTAGGGCGGATTTCCCCGGTTTTGGGCGGAGTGAGGGGTTAATGGTGACGGGATTGCCCTACTTTGGAATGATATTTCTAGTTCGAGTGAGGTTGGGGAAAGGTGACAGAGTTAGGGTAATGGGTTTGTGAGTTGGTCGTATGGCTATATAGACTGGGTGTGGTATATGAATGGGATGGACGCTGGAAAATTTCCCCAAGTTCAAGAAGAATGAAAGGTGAAGGGACTGCCCCACTTTGGGATCTAGGTTATGGTCCTAGTCTAAACTTTTGGTTCTTTTAAGGTGACTCCCACTGACTATGATAGTCCTGGGTTTTGATACGATGAAAATTTCAACTTGGTGATCACTAAATCTTGTCTTGATATCAGTGTAACTTGAATGAATCTTGGAGTGGCAAGCCTTTTGAGTTTTTATTTTTAATTTTTTTAAGCAGATATATAGTAAATAAATAAACTTGTCCTAAAATTAAAACTTTGAGAAAACGAAAGCAGTCAGTCATTGATCAGAATGGACTTGTTGGGGTTGTAATGTGGCTAATAGTTAGGGGTTTATGAAATAAAGGGTTTATAATGTGGCCAATGGTTTGGGGTTTATGAAAGAAAGGATTTATAATGTGGCCAATGGTTAGGGGTAATGTGGAGTATAGGATAAATAGGCTCAAAGAGGTGTTGGATGGTTATTGAGACAGGGACCTTTAATGAAAGAAAGAATAAGTAGGCCCAAAGAAGTGTTTGAGACCAATGGTTTGGGTTTTGTGAAAGAAATGATAATTTGGCACAAGGAGGTGTTTGAGGGTTTATTCAGACAAGGGTATCTTATGTGTTTGATAGTATGATGTATCAGCTCACACCACTTTCTACTGCTTTTGCTTTTTTTTCCCAGGATTTTTCGATCCTCCTTTTTTGAATTTCACCTTTTCTGTGTGTGATTTTTCCTTCTCTTTCTTTTGAGTGGAGTGAGCTGATAAAAGTGATAAACCATTTTTGATGTGGAATTGATCCTTGTCCAGGGTGACTGAAAGATTTTTATGCTTTTTTTGGCTTGAAGTGGGTAGCAAAGAGTATTTCTTTTCGGAAATCATGATTGTTTGTTTTCTCAAAAATTAATTCTAAGACAACAGTTTGTTTATCTTCACATATCTGCTCCTTTTTTTTATATGACCTAATTTTTACTTAGGCTGCTCTCGCAAGCTTTCAACCTAACGGGTCTTTTTTGATTTTTTTGATTTCTTTGTAAAGGACTTGCACCAAGGGAAAACAATGTTGACAAGATATCTAGTGAGCACAAATTTGCCCCAACATGGGGACCTAAAGTGTTAGTTTGTGAAATTTCATCATTGGTAACCAACTAAGTAGTTGACTAGGTACTTGTGTGGAGAATATGCACCTCATGGGATGGTCGGGGTGGGATTGGACACGAAGGGATGATGATAGGAAAGATATGGACACTAACTGACTCAAATAAGAGTAAATGCACATTGCATACAAGTTCACTATACAAATGCTTCACAGAGAGTTAACATAGTTAGTGACATGATAGAAGAAATTTTTGATAACACATTAGTTAACAAAATGGACCATTTGGATCATTTAGGATGGGACTGATGAGATGCATCATTTTGCTGAAGAAAATTGTGAATGAGCTGCGAACAGTGAATAACTTCTTTTTTGAAAATTGAGTGTCTGAAAACACCTTGAGTTTGTAGCTAAGCTAAACTTTTCCAAAGAAGAAATAATCAACCTCGCCTCCTCTCTCATCAATCTTTTGAAAAAAATGTGCTCATGTTTTTTTTTATGTATGGATGAACACGTGATGAAAATGCAAATGTGTGAAATGCATGAATGAATGATCACTTGGAGAGGTTAACTGTAACACCCCGATATTTCTAACATGTAGATATACCGTAATGTACAACTATAATAATAATCAGAGGACACAAACTCTGCTTAGATATTGAACGTACAAACTTTTTCCGAAGATAACACAAAATACTTCGGATTCATCCATCTTAGTTCCAAAATGTTACAACATCTGTAGGAATACAACTTAGATGTTCAATATCATAAACAGATATTTAAAGCAGTTAATACAACTCATAAACAATACAAGTCATATAACCCTAACAGATAAACAGATAAACAGGAAAGATAACAGATAACTCCAAGGCTACACTTATTTGGCACCATCCGCAAGCACGTCACCTACTCGTGTCGCTTACTCTTTTTATTTCTCTGCTTCTCTGAAAAAAACAACAATGATGATTGGGTGAGACAACTTGTCTCAGTGAGTTCTACCGTGCCCCCTCACTATCACTCGGTTTAATTTATAATACTGTTGCAACATAGTTATATTTATAAGCTATTTGTGTCGATATATTCCTAGCCCATTACCGACTGTGCAAAGCCCACAATCCCGGTAAATGAAGTGCTATTATATATTTTTAGGCCTTGTCAATTAATATATAATTACAAGCTTTTCAAACGAAACATCGACTGTGCAAAGCCCACAATCCCGATAAGTTGAGAACTTAACTTAGCATAAATCGGCTGTGCAAAGCCCAGAATCCCGATAACCCACGTTAGACCATACCATAACGTTTCAGGGCCTAGGGTGAGGGCTCATGACTTCCTTTCCTAGTATGCCAATTCGTTGGGTCGTCACCCAACTCGATATAATTTATATATCACATCCGCATTGGACCGACTCCTAAATTCGGTATAATCTATATCTATCATTGTATCTATAACCCGTTTTGATGAATACGAAATTAGACATCCGGCATTATAATACAGTACCAAATTGGACGGTTTATCCGTTTTGTTATTCAAAAACATATGCTCACACGCGGTCTACAATTCGGTTTTGAAAATAGCTTTGACTTTCAAAAATAGTGTATTTTCCAATTCAAATTATATATATATATATATATATATATATATATATATATATATATATATATATAGTTAGGTCTTTGAATAAGCTTTCCAACGCATTTGAGAACACCTCAATTGGGTTCCCAGATCAAAAGTTATCTCGAAAACAAATTCAGGGTATTTTGCTGAAAAAATGCAAAGCGTCGCGACGCGAACAGGTTCTGTCGCGATGCGAAGAGTTACAGAAACATTTGCGTCACAAAACACACTATGGTCACGACGCGATGGACCACGGGTCGCGACGCGACCCTTGACTAATAGGCTGAAACCAGTTGTTCTGATGTTTAGCAACATGATTCAGACTATATTCCAGTATACAAACAGCATATATAGGTATAGAATTTCATAAAAACCGTAAAATGACATTTTTAACAAAAACAGTTTCTCGAATCGATAAAATGTCTCAGACTCCGAATTTCGCCGAGAGGCTAAAAACTTAATTTTCCATAACAATCAATATATCCCTAATCGTGAGTAAAACTCACCGATTCTACGATCGCACGAGGAGTCCCGACGTAGTACGCAACAACCGAACAAAAAGAACTCTCGAACAATCCCCGCTAGAGCTCGAACCGCTTCTCAAACAGCAATGCTCTCTGACCAAACTGAACCAGTAACTTCACACTCTCACTTTAAGCTTCAATATTCGAAATGTGGCTCCACTACACAGCTTGGGTCACTCTCAAGGTTTCAGAATGTACATGCAAGGCTTCAAAGGGTGGAAGAACACAACTTTGGGATTCAAATCCGAAAATGGTAAAAAGAGGAGGAGAGTGATTCAGTTCCAACAAGTTATATCAGATGAAAGAGGATTGAAAATGGGATAGGAATGTGGTAGAATTTCTTACATGCATTCAGCTGGATGAAAATGGCGCCTCCTTCTTCCTCTCTCCCCTTCGCCCTCTCTTCATTCTTTTCCCCTTCTGTTTTCTTTTTGATTTTCAGTTCTGCGTTTTGGTGTTTCTGAAGTGGTTAAGTGAGGGAGTGAGCAGCTGAAGTGGAGATGAGATGTGTGGTTCAAATGGGCTGAGGGTTAAGTGATGGTGAAAAGACCAAACTGCCCTTGGCCCATTTAAGTCATGGCTTGATGTAAAATCCTCTAAATTCTTATGGATTCTTATTCGGCGTAATTTTCTTGACTACTCTATATTCGAGTTGCGACTAATTACTCTTACCAAATGGCTAAATCGCTCGCATTCATCTTAAATCGCATTTTAAAAATTAGGGATGTTACATTAACTGTCAAAAATGATTTTTTTTGGGGGCAATGCAACATACTATATATTTTGGGTGATGGGTGATGCAAGAAAGTGGAACTATTTTTATCTTATTTGTAAATGATGCGTGCTCGATGATAATGTGTTTGAGGTCGATAAGAATGAAAAACTTTTGTTTTTGTTTTTTTTTATTTTTTATGATGCATGAAGAGGAGTAATGAACATATCTTTTTTATAATATCAAGGTGATATATATTTTTCTATATAGATATGCAAGATGATGCAATTTGGACAAATACAAAAATATTTTTGTTATTTTCCGGATGATGAGATGTATAGTAGTGCAATGATAATTGGCTGCATGTGAAAAGAATGGTTTTATTATGAATGTGCGGTGATTTTTTATGCTTTAGCAACACATAATGCCCATGACGACGGATATGCAAATGCATGTATGCAATTATTTTTATGTTTTAAGAGGTAGTGCAACATGTATGCAAACTCTCATTTTTTTATTTATGGGATGATGGATGATACAATTATAATGAAATAATTTTTTGTTTTATTTGGAAAATGATACATGAATATGGAATTGATGCATTTAAACTAGGATGGAAACATGAGGGAAATGATGTGTGAATGTTATGTTTTTTTTAAATGTAATTCAAGACTTTACAAATGATGTGATACCTACACTGTGTGATCATGATTTTGAATGATTATGAATGAATGTCGGTGCATGTTAAATATGATGCTAATGTTTTTTTTTGATCAAATGATGTGCTAATGTTATAAGGGTAAAAATTGTTTTTTTTTGGTGTGCGAGGAAACAAAATGCATGACACTCGCAACGATTTTTTTTTATGCGTGGAAAGGAGTAATGGACATAACTTTTATATAATATGGGGGTAATATTTGGACATGCAAGATGAATGCGATTTTGAAAAAAAAATGATATCTTTGTTATTCTTTATATGACGCGATGCGTGATGGTGCAATAACAATGATATGCTTATGGAAGAATGATTTTAGTCTGAATGCATGGTGATTTTTTTATATGTTTTCTTTGAATAAAGTATAATGCATGAGCATATGGATGTTTGTTGTACATGAGCACCAATGTGATAGAAGGATACCTTTAGAGGGTATGCTTTTTTTTATGCTTCAACTAGAATAAGAAGCTAATAAAAGGCCATTGGGTGATGAATGATACAATATTAATAAAAGAAAATGAAGCAATTTCTGATTTTTATTTTGATGCATGTGGGAGGTTATGTAGGAATATGAGATGCATGTAAGAGGAAAAACTTTTACTTTTGTTTTTTATGATGCATGGGAATAATGCATTTGAAGTGGATGTGAAAGAAATAAACGACCCCCTTTTTTTATATAATGCATGAAGGGAATGATGAATGAATATATAATATCACAGTGATGTTTTTTTTAGTGTGGATATGCATTATGGACAAATGAAGCAAATGATATTTCTAGGATGATGAGATGCATGGTAGCGCAATGATAATGAGATGCGTGTGAAAAGGATGATCTTATTTTGTTATGGATGCATGATGATTTTTTTTGGTATGATGATGTCGCCTCATGTGCATGCAAATGAAAGAAAGAAGCATGAAAATGTTTTTTTTTAGTGATTTTATTTTTGGAGAAACGCTAACCAGAATATTAGAGAGGGTAAGTATAATACCCCTCTGTCCTAGGTGGGTCATGTCTAAATTGGGATTTTCAACATGGTCTAGGGTCACTTATGTGATCAATCTCTCAAGTGGCTCTATTCACTTCCCTCAAAAGTGTAAGTGAGGTGTGTGATGAGGGCAAAATACCTAAACTAACCAAGCTGGACAAGATATACAACAATAATAACAAAAAAGTCGTCTACTCTAAGGTTCAATAATATAAAGAAATGCTAATAAATAAATAAAATAAGCATAAGGACAAAAACAAAATATAAAACTAACAAATACTTACACATTTAGTTAATTAGGCTTGACTCTCTTAATTAGTCCCCAGTGAAGTCGCCAGCTATAACGACCGAAAAATCCGGAGGAGGGATTCTTCGAAGTTCTTGAAATGAAGCCGCCACCAAAGTTTAGTTTAAGGGCAAACATTGGAAAATCCCTATTGAGTGGATAAGGGGGTTTTGCGGACCAGGTTTAGGCTCGGGAGTCGTTTATGCGTAGGGAAGGTATTAGCACCCTACGACATCCTTCCTAAGGAAGGTTACCTTTTAACTAAACGTGTAAACATTTATTAATTAAAAAATAATGATTTTAACCTTATAATAATAAAAAGACTCGCTAAACGGTTAGTTATTTTTTGCACTTTTTGAGAAATAGGAGAGAGAAGGATTAAAAGAAAAAAAGGTTTTTTATTAATGCAATTGACAGAGGTCGGCCGCCCTCTACTCCTACGTATCTCCTGGTAGAGAATCAAATCACACGTAGTTCTTGGTAGAAAATGTTTGTGTGTTGGTGTTTTTTATTATTTGAAATGTTTTTGAAACTTGAAAGACATTCGAAGTGATCAAATAGATAAATCTGGAGTGGTCACCACAAATGGCCCATTTGAAAAGGAAGGTATTCACAATGTTCAAACGAGTTAAACTCAGAGTGACCTTTGCAAATAACCGATTTGTGATTGAGTGCTTCAAAATGTTTGCTTGAAAACATGACTTTAAGAAAATAAGTTGAGGTTATGTGAAAATGAGTTGAGCTCATTGATTTGTAACATCGTGTGAAGATGAGTTGGACTCATTGGTTTGTAAAATATGTGAGGATGAGTTGGACTCATGACTAGTTAAAAGGAAGAAAATATTATATGTTCCAAAGAGATATAATGAAAGTGAGAAGGTGAGAATGTAGGAAATAAATGGTGTAAATAACAAATATTCATTAGTAAAAAAAAGAAATAAAGGATCAAGCATATAAAGAAAGGGGCGTCACTAGCAGCTAGCAATTAAGAAAGTAAATTAAAAGGAAAATGACTAAAAGTATGTCCAACAATGTAAAGAAACAATTATGAGACAAACAATGTAACCTAAAGTTATAAATAAAAAATAAGCCACGGGGAGGGTATAAGAGAGTTTAAAAGAAAGAGGAAGAGTGAAAGTTAGTATATAAGATAAAATGAAATAAATAAATAAGTAAATAAATAACCAAATAAATAAATAAATAAATAAAGGGAAAGGGGGTGTAATAGTAAAACAAGGGTGCAATTAACAGAAAGAGGGCTGTGTTAATAAAACTGGGGGTGCGTAAAGCAGTCCACTGTTAGTTCTGCCAGCCCACGAATTCATGGGCTTTTCACAGGGGGTATGCGAAGTAGAAACTGGGGGTGCCGGGATAAATCCGAAAAATAAAAATAAAAGAAGGGGTTGTATTTTTAAAAAAGAGTGTAAATAGCAGTAGTCCAGTTTCAGTTTCAGTTTCAGATTTATTAGCCCACGAATCATGGGCCTTCCAGGGGGTTGGGATAATGAAATAGAGGGGTGCAAAAAGTAATCTGACTAAAAAAAAATTAAAATTAGACTGAGATAAAACCTAGACTATATAAGGCAGTGTGTACCAAAACGAAACCCTAATTCCCCTAAGCTCAAACTCTCAGCGCCGCACAACCAAAAGAGAGAGACAGGAACCAAAATTTCAGAGGAGAAAGAAAGTGAGGTTTCAGAGAGTGAGAGATGGTGACAGACCTTAGGTGAGAGAGAAACGACAGTGTTTGCGAGGAGATGACGGCGAGAGAGAGAGAGAGGGAAGGGCGTGGCGTGGCTACGGTGAGGGGATGGTTGACGATGATGGAGAGAGTGAGACGAACGAAAAACGAAGAGGGAAGAGGAAGAGAAAGACGCGACGGAAGTTGTGGTGTGGGAAGTGGGATGCGACAGAGTGAGGAAGGAAAAGGGAAGGCGATGGTGGTGGAGATGGATTCACGGTGAAGGACGCCGCCGGAGGGAGAGCCATGGTGGTGGCGCCGGCGAAGACAGAGAAAGAGCACTGCGGTGGAGAGAGAAGGAGAGTTGTGGGGAGAGAAAAAATGAAGAGAACGAAAAAGGGAATGAAGGAAGAGGAAAGAGAACGCGATGGTGGAGAGAGAGGACGTCTGGGGGTGGTGATGGTTACGGTGGTGGTGACATGAGGTCCCTTTTTTATGGTGGCTCACGGTGGGCGTTTGGCCGTGAGGGGTGATGGTGGTTGTTACGCCGTGAGGGAGGAGTGATGGGGGTTTGGCGGTGAGGTGAGTGGTGGTGTGGTGTGGTGATATTTGGTTGTTTTTTCTTCTATTTTTCATTTGAATGATTTTGTGATGTTGTTGTTGTTGTTGTTGTTGTTGTTGTTGTTGTTGTTGTTGTTGTTGTTGTTGTTGTTGTTGTTTTGGGATGGAGATAAAACTTTGGAGGGGAAAAAAACTATGGTATGGAACTGAGAAAATCTCCCTTCCTTTCAAACTTTCTTCTCTTATTTCTCAGAATCGTTTTCTCTCTGTGTTTGTGTGAATTTTCTGTGTATTTTTGGTGTCCATTTTCGTCCGCCCCCCCTTTTCACTGTTGTTGCTGAATTGCATTTATAGGCAGGTTTTGTCATGTAGGTGAGGAGTCAAAGGACAACAATTAGGGCAAAAGGACAGCATGCAGCTGGATGGGGCGCTAAGGACAGCACTATCAAAAGGACAGTAGCTGGCAATGGTGATGCGCTAGGACAGTCAAAGGAAGGACAACAACAAGGGAAAAAGGGATCAAAAGGACGAGCAGCCAAGCAGCTAGGGCAGCTGCTGCGCCCTCTTCCTCTTCTTTTTTTTTCTTTTTTTGAAATTTTGTATTATTATTTTTGTACTATTTTTTGCTGTTTGTTTTTTTGGTTCATATGTGTAAAGAAAAACTATATTATATGACAAAAAACTTTGACTATTCAGCTTCTTTATTTATTTTTTGCACCAATAACATTAGACCTAAATAATAACAATAACGAAATAAAACGAGTATCAAACAATCGTTTTACGAGAGTGCCAAAGACACGCGCGTTTAAAACGATATGTGACGCGATGAGAATAAGAATTTTTTTGGATTTTAATTGATCGGACAAAATTATCTCGCTCTTCAACTCCGTTCACGGGCAGAAGCTAGCTCTCTCCCTCCAGATCTCTCACTCCTCTGTTTCTCTCACTCTCTCTCGGTTCACCACCATACCCCTTCTCTCTTCACTGCGCAACCGCCAACTCTCATCTCTCTTGTTCTCGCTCTTCTCCTCTCTCTCACGCATCCCTCTCATCTCCAATCTCTCTCTCGCCATCACCACCACCACCATTTCTCCTTCCTCTTAGTTCCTCAACCCTCCTCTCGTCCCTCTCACCGCGCCCTCCGCCATACACCATTGCAACCAACCATCCTCCATAGATCTGCGAGGCAAAGCTGCTCCTTTTTACTCACCTTCGCTCCACCTTATTTGCCTAGGCGTTTGGGTTTCTCATACCCCTCTCTCCGTCACCATCACACCTCACCCTCCTCTTTTGTCTCCGTCTCTCTCTTCTTTTTATTTTCTTTTCTCTTTGTGGCGTATTTCTACTGCACACAGGAAAGAAAGGACGTGTGTGTTGAAAGATGTTGCACATGCACCCAACTTTTGTAACGAAATTATAAAAGTACCCTTTGAAAGTTTGGCGCCTTATTTGGCCTCAGGCTGCATCCGCTAAAAAGGTAGGATATCTACTGCTTGTGCTTTATACAATTAGTTTAACAAGTAGAATCCACGAAGAAAAGAGACCCACAAACAATTAATATAAGCCCACACATGCTTTACACGTTTCTTCCAATGTTTCGTGCACAATGAAGATTCTAAATTTAAAATCTATTTAAATAAAAATCACATAGTTTTGCCATAAATTTTGTTAAATTTCAAAGTCTCATCATAGGATTTTTTTGTGGTGACATGATCGCATCATAGGATTAGGATGGAGACTCCTCAGTCCTCACTCCCCAACGTGGTTTTCGAGAGCAAATATTCTGGCATGCAATAGTAAAACTTCCCTCATATTATCTTATTTCTAAGGTGGAGTTGGTGTGTTTATCATTTGAATTGTTGCTCATCTTTTTCAATTTCAATGTGGTGGTCTAATCCACTACAATGTCTGAACAATATGTAATCTAGTAGGGGGGAAACAGTGGGTTAGGTTGGTTGTCCTCACTGTAGTGCAGATTGTACGAGGTACTCTTTTTCTTTGAGTCTTTTTCCCAATGGGTTTTGGCTCAGAGAGGTTTTGAGGAAGCCCTCCCCCTTTTTCTTTTTCCCCATTGTAAGGATTGGCACCCCTTGTCCTCCCTTTTAATGAAATTACCGCTTATCAAAAAAAAATCTTATTTCTAAGGTTTTTTTTTGACAACAATTATGACACTTAATATAAGAAATTTATTCTGATATATAGGAGCTAGTGGAAGTGCATTTTCCGTCACTATCTTGTGGTAAATCATTTAGTTCACTTTAAGTGATAATACACGGAATTAATTATTGCTGCCCCTAGGCACAACGAGACAATTTGGTGTGGCAACAGCTATTCATTCCCTCGTGTCATCAACTAACGGGGTATACAAATAATTCTAAGCACTCTTTAAAACTATAAAGACTAAATTATAGTTTTAGTCCCTCTATTTTCACAAATTCGGATATTTGGTCCCCCTATTTTAAAACTCAGGCATTTAGTCCCCCAATTTTAAAAAACTCAGAGCATTAAGTCCAAAGAGGGATTTTTCAATTTTTTTTTGCTGATTTGACATTCTGTAAAAAAAAACTGATGTGGCACTCATTAAATGACGTGGCAGCTGACATAGGCACCACTTGTGGCTGCCACGTCACTTAATGAGCCACATGGCTGCCACATCATTATTTATTTAATAAAAAATTAAACCTAAAAACAACAATCCAATTTTCTTCAAACCCAGCAACTAAAATCAAAATCAAAACTAAAATCGATTCCAATTCTTCTCAAAACACCATATTCATCCCTCATTAGATTACATATGCATCGGTCCAAGCTTTTAACAAATTTGTTATCAACGAAATCAGTCTTTTGTACACGAAGGTGGTCATCCAAACCGGACCTGGAGAAACTTTGTCAGCTATTCAATCTCTTCAATCTTTCTGCAGAAAAAAAAGGGCAGATCTGGGTGGTTGATGGTGAGGGAAGGAAAACGGGATCTGGGTGTTTTATGGCAGATCTGGGTTCTACGTAGAACGAAGTCTACGAAAATGGCAGAAAAACGGATCTGGGTGGTTGATGGCAGATTTGGGTTCTACGTTTTCTCGTCACCATATTAAACCGGATCTGAAGAGATCTTCAACCTTTTTGTTTTCCTTCCTTCACCATCAACAATCTTTCTCGTCACCATATCTCTTCAACCTTTTTCTGGATCGACTGTGAAACCATTCGCACCCTCTCATTATCCCTAACCCTGGTCTCCGATCCTTCCTCACATCGTGGATGAGATTGAATCAACAGTGAAATTGGTAACATCAGAGGGAGAAGAAAGAAGAAGAAAGCGTTGAAGGAGAGAGCTATTTCAAATTTCGTTTTGTAGAGGAGGAGGAGGAAGAAGGCGGCGGAGGAACACCGAATCTGGGCTGGCGGTGGTTGGGTATTTGTAAAGGAGAAATTTTTTCTGTTGCTGCGGTGTAGATCGATGAAGTGGGAGGCTGCAACGTGGTCGTGAGGCGGATGAGAGAAGACATTGGGAGAAGAAGAAAAAGTGAGATCGATGAAGTAGTAGAAGGGTTGGATTATACTAAAAGAAGAAGAGAATAAGAACAATTGTGTGAAGAACATCTACTTCTGGATTTTTTGAATTTTAATTTTGTTATTCAATTTTAATTTTAATATTTTGTTAATTAAAAAATGACGTGGCGTGCTTATGTGTCTCATTAAATGACGTGGCAGCCACGTGTGCAAGCCCATGTCATTTAATGAGTACCACGTAGGCGTTTTTTTAAAAAGGCATCCACATCATCAACAAAAAATTGAAAATCCCCTTTTGGACTAAAACACTGAATTTTTTAAAACAGGAGGACTAAATGTCCGGATTTGTGAATATAGGGGGACCAAAACTATAATTTAGCCAAATATAAATTAATTTGTTCAAAACTAATATATATATATATATATATATATATATATATATATATATATATATATATATATATATATATATATATAAAATATAATATCAAATTGAAACCCACATTCAGTTTTTGACGGGAGCCACAATTTTTTTCCTACACAAAAAACACTATTTTTTTAGGCTTAAAGGTACTTTTAGTCCCTGCAAATGTCAAAATAATCCAGTTTAGTCCCTGCAATTCCAAAACTTTTAAAATAGTCCCTGCAATTACTAAACGTTACTACTTTTAGTCCCTGCTGTTAGTTAAGGGTTAACACTGTTATCTTTTGATGATGTGGCAGCCAACAGGGATGCCAACATGGAATAAAAAGGCTTAGTCAGCAACGATCTTCTCTCTGCTTCTTCTTCTTCTCCTTTTCACGAACACATTACACATTGGTTGAACGGAGTATATAAAGGGTACAAACGTTTTGTAAATATTCGGTGTGGGACTTTTATTCCAACTATTTGCTATTGCAGGAGCAGCATCAACTGTAATTTCAACTCACATTACACATTGCTAGGAAGGCTGCTATTGCAGGAGCAGCATCAACTGTAATTTCATTTCCACTCATTTCAATAACTTCAAGCTGAGGAGTTGATTCCTTAAGAGAATCGACTAAAGCGATAGTTTCTTCGTCTTCCAAGTTGAGGTAGCTCAGGTATATCTCTCTTAACTCTGCATGTTTGGCAAGAACTTTACTGAGAGATACCCCACCCTCTACACCTAACATGTTGTCTCGCAAATCAAGCTTCCTCAAATTGATGCAATTCCCTAAAGCTTCAGATAAGGCAACTCCACCTTCACTGCCTATCCTTGTCGAGGAACAACGAAAATCCTCCAAGGAAGGAGATCGCTTCACAACCTCAGCTATAGCCAATGCCCCTTCATCTCCGGTCATATTATTATGAAAATGAAGAACTTTGAGCTTCTCTGTGGAAGGAATCAACTCACTAACCGCTTGAGCCACTGTTAGTTGAATTGAAAGCAACTGAACTGGTTCACAAAAAAAGGAAAGTACCCATTTTGTTAGTCTCTTCTGAAAACAAACAAAACCTAGGTTCACCGTCGATCATGGTACCCATTTTTTAGCTTCACCTCCTTGTTTGCCTTTGTCTCACCGTCAATCACAGTGGTCAGTGGCGGACCTGACATGTAACCAGGGGGTTCAGTTGATTCAGTTGAACCCCCTGGAATTTTTTTTTTGCACTAACCACCCTATATAAATAGTCTAAATCTCCTGAAATTTTAATTTTGACACCCCTGAAAATTTGAAATTGTACTAGTAGACCAAGTTTTGCACCCATTGGACACCGGCCTTAAAAAATTTGACACCCCTGACCCCGGGGTCCTGGGTCCGCCACTGACAGTGGTTATATACCAATAAGCTGCGTTTTGAATTGCCATCAACGATTCCATGCTAAGTATGTTGATCCGTGGCTTAGGAAGAGTGCAACGTGTCTTTGGGTCGGAACTCTACTGCTCCGTCGTCGATTTCAATGTCGATATTTGAGCTCGTTCCTCTTGGGTGAAAAACTTTATGTGTGTTCTGTACCGAGCAGATTTTTGGTGGACTGCTGTTGGTAGGTCCCTTGTTGTCGTGGCAGTAGGTCAGTGAGCGCCCGGGGGGTACCTGCAAGCCACTCCGACGCTCAAGTCAGTATGAGAGTAAGACAGTGTATATGCAAAGGAAGAGTGTGTACCTCGTAAATGGCTATGCGAGCCGGAATTTATAGGAAATTGCTGTTCGTTGTGGATCGTCGGATTAGTGGAGGCGATCTGAACCCTCCAAGCGTATTGGGCTTGTACGTAGTGGATATGAGCCAAGCTGATTGGGCTGATCCATGTCTTGTTGCTAATTGGACCCCCTGATATATATTGCTAAGTGACCTCTTGGTTCAGTCCAGAAGAGTTGCCCCACAAGCCAAGATTATTCCGGAGGATGGTCTTGACTTGATGGTCTTCGTTGATTTGCCAGATCCGTGGTGTTGCGCGAAACGCTACCTCCTATAAATAGGCGGGTATTTGTCTTGTGGTCCACATTTTTTAAAATTTCGTGGAGGAGTAGGGACCAATCCATCATTGGAGCGTTTTCTTGGAGAGTGGAATGGAGTAGGGACCAAGTAACTGTCCACCCTAGCGTCTACTTCAAAGAGGGGGAAGGAGTAGGGACCAAGTCACCAACCTAGTGCCTCCTTAAAAAGGAGAGGAGGGAGTAGAGTCCACCTGTTTCAATGTCTTTTCTTCCTGGTAAGTATTTGTTGTTCGTTACCGTTTATTTACGTTGTTGACAGTTCCTTCCTGCCAGACACCCTCATGGGCGCTAGTTGCTTCATATTAGCGCCCTACCAGGCGCCCTCATGGGCGCTGGTTGCCTCTTCACAGGCGCCCTGTCAAGCGCCCTCCTGGGCGCCGGTTGCTCTTGACTGGCGCCCTGCCAGGCACCCTCATGGGCGCTGGCTGCCTCTTCACAGGCGCCCTGCCAGACGCCCTCCTAAGCGCTGGCTGCTCTTGACTGGTGCCCTGCCAGGTGCCCTCATGGGCGTTGGCTGCCCTTGACTGGCGCCCTGCCAGGCGCCCTCATGGGCGCTGGCTGCCTCTCCAGAGGCCCCCTGCCAGGCGCTCTCCTAGGCGCTGGCTGCCTCTTGAGTCTTGACTGGCGCCGTGCCAGACGCCCTCTTAGGCGCTGGCTGTCCTCATTGGCGCCCTGCCAGGCGCCCTCATGGGCGCTGGCTGCCTCTTCACAGGCGCCCTGCCAGGCGCCCTCCTAGGCGCTGGCTGCTCTTGACTGGTGATAACTCTATTTTATATAGAGTTATTCATACATTTAAACTTGGATCATTGCTTATTTTCAAGAACATTAATATATAAATATAGCTTATTTATTAAGAAACAACATTTTAAAGATTCAAATGGATAAGGACAATGAATTAGGCAAAATGCATATATCTTGTTAGGGTTGATGTTTTGTTCAGTGCAGTTACTTAAGGTGTGCCCACACTGCCTACACTAAGAGTGCCCACACTGCCTACATCTGCTAAACCAGCACTTTGGACCAAAACATCCAAGGACCATTCCAATGCTTCAACACTTGATATGTGACGTCATGCCTAGTCATATGGAGCAGATCCACTTGCAGAACTCGGCGCCTACTATCAAAGACTAATTGAGAAGCTCACTCACTCAAGGACATGTGGCACTCATTTATTGGACCACCCCATGTGAACTTCATGCCAATGACCAACTTGAACAACTTGCTTGATGGGAGGTCTGCAACTAACCATGGTTAATTATCTCAGCAACAATTTCGCGCCAAAGGAAACCCTCCAAGGGAGGCAAGCTCTCATGCCTATAAATAGAAGCCATATCTTCACTTAGAAATCATCCTTCATCCATTTCTTAAAGGATCACTTAAGTTTAGTTTTATTTTCAGTTTAGTTTAGTTTTATTTACGTTTCTGAAGAGAAGGAAGGTAAGTAGGTGCTTGACAACCACTCCCTTCACTTCTACTTGGAGGAAACTTGTGTAAGGATATCATCTTGTACTTCAACTTGGAAATCTCATGCAAAAGTTCTTCTACTTGAGTAATCTATATCTCTTTTAGTTCTTTTGCAATATTACTCATCTTGTTTGTTCCTTACAGATTCTTTCTATTTTATAATGAGTAATATGAGCTAATTTCCTTAAGTTGAGATGTTGTAAGCTTTGTAATGAACTTCTAAGTAAGTATATGTGGTTGTGTATGCATTTTAACTCTTGTGCAATACTTCTTTCAAAACTTATTCTGAATTTAATCACCTTAGAATAGGTAAACTTGTAACAGCAGACATGAGTTACATTTAAGACATCAAGAGTTGATAAGAATAAGTGTTTGTAACATCATCTTTGTTAAACTAGCTTTAATAAAGAATTGCTTGTTAAAACCATGTTAAGTCCTAGACAAAGGATAACATAGTTCTTAGGGTGATACAGTGGGCGCTTAAGAGACAAGAGTGAACCTATTTAGCATGCCTAGACATAGGAAGTTTGTAATGAAACTCTGAAGAAAGTGACTGAAAAGCACACACTCATGCAGCTGCACTCAGTGTACCTACACTTCCTACACCACTAAAACTCTTAGAAGTAAGTTACTTGGTGAAAACATCTCAACTACTTTATCTAACTGATTTCCTTCACATATTTACTGTTTATATTGTTTAAAAACAATTCATAAACTCCAACCAATTGTGAATAGTGTAGACACACTAAGTATACACTCTAAGCAACATAGAGTTTTCATAATCCCTGTGGGTTCAACCTTTTCTTATCATTATATTACTTGTGTGACTATGTATACTTGCATACTATTTTCCACACCAAGTTTTTTGGCGCCGTTGCCGGGGATTATTGTAAAATTTTAGTTGTTTAAAAGTGTTAATTTAGTGTTTTTATTTTTAGTACTGCTGGTATTCTGTTTTCTGTGCAGAGCATCTAGTGCAGATACACTTAGTGCAGAAGCACTAGTTTATGCCCAGAGATAGACTGCCAGAATTTGATTGTGATCCAGAAATTGAAAGAAGATTTAGGAGATTGCTAAGACAACAAAGACAAAGACAACAAGGCTGCAGAAGTATGTCTCACCATAGTGAAGATGCCTCAGTGAGAGGGGGACCAAATTCACAGCAACAACCTAAAGGTGAAGCAGATCACAGACAACAATTCATTCAAATGGGACCAATAGGTATGATTAATTATAGGGATAGACCAATGAGAGACTATGCTCAAATTAATCATCAACATATGCAAACTAGTATAGCTAGACCTCATATTGATGCTGTTCACTTTGAATTTAAACCCACGATGTTCCAAATGTTACAAACAATTGGTCAATTTGGTGGATCTCCTCATGAAGATCCCTATGAGCATTTAAAGCAATTCATAGAAGTTTGTAGTAACTTTATCATTTCTGGTATTAGTGAGGATGCATTTAGGCTTAAGTTATGTCCATACTCTCTGAAAGATAGGGCTAAATCATGGTTAAATTCTTTAGAGCCCAATTCTATTCATACATGGACTGAATTAGCTGAAAAATTCTTAAGCAAATATTTTCCTCCAATTAAAAATGCTATGATGAGACATGATATTACATCTTTTAGGCAAAAAGAATTTGAATAATTGTTTGAAGCATGGGAAAGATGGAAAGAGCTGTTAAGAAAGTGTCCACATCATGGTTTACCTGTCATTATACAAATGGAAACATTTTATAATGGTCTAGAACCACAAACCAGAGTGATGCTTGATGCATCAGCTGGTGGTGTTCTCTTGAATATGTCTTATAATGATGCATGTGATCTAATTGATAGGATAGCTACAAATAGTTCTAGTTGGCCCACTGAGAGGGCAAGTGCCCAAAAGAAAACTTCTGGGGTACATGAGATTAGTGACATATCAGCCCTATCTGGTCAAGTAGGCTCTTTAACTAACATGATCAAACAGTTCACTAGTGCACCTACATCTAGTGTAGCCACTCCTAAGGAAAACACTGCAGTAGCCATAGAACAAGCCCCTCCAGGAACTACAAGTTGTGTTTATTGTGGGGGAGGCCATGTGTATGAAGAGTGTCCTAGCAACCCAATCTTTGTCAATTATGTTGGTTACAATAGGAATAACAACCCTTACTCTCATACCTACAATCCAGGATGGAAAAACCACCCAAATTTTAGATGGAACAATGCCAGTGCTCCTGCACCAAGTGCACCTGCACCAGCTACTCCTCCTGATTTTCTATCTCAGAATCAACAAAAACCAAATCCACCTGCCACTGATAATTCTCTAGAAGGTTTGCTTAAATCATTCATTAGTGAAACTAGAACTGCTAGGCAAGCCCAAGATGCATCAATTAAGGATCTAGAGAACCAAGTAGGACAATTAGCAACTGCATTGTATCAAAGACCTGCAGGTGCATTGCCCTCAAATACAGAAGCATCAACTTCACAAAGGCAAGGTAAGGAACAGGTAAAGGCCATTTCTTTAAGAAGTGGTAAAGATTTAAAAGGAACAGATGAGATTGAAGGTAAAAATAAGGGAGAAAAAAATAAAAAAAATGAAAAAAAATTCTCAAGATGCAGAAACACCTGATGCATCTGCATCTCATACAACTCCAACTCCAAGGTTAGTTTCCTGAATATCCTCCTCCTCCCTTTCCTCAAAGATTGAAAAAAGTACACGAGGAGAAGCAGTTCAGTAAGTTCTTAGATGTTTTAAAACAATTGCATATCAATGTTCCTTTAATAGAAGCACTACAACAAATGTCTAATTATGCTAAATTTATGAAAGATGTGTTTTCTAAGAGAAGGAGATTAGGAGAATTTGAAACTGTTGTAATGTCAAAAGAATGTAGCTTAATCTTGCAAAACAAAATTCCAAGAAAATTAAAAGATCCAGGTAGCTTTACAATTCCTTTTTCTATAGGTAAGTTCTACACTGGTAGAGCATTGTGTGACTTAGGTGCAAGTATCAACTTGATGCCTAAGCCCATATTTACCAAATTAGGAATTGGAAATGCTAAGCCTACTACCTTAACACTCTCTCTAGCTGATAGATCAATAGCATATCCAGAAGGAATCATTGAGGATATCTTGGTACAGGTTGACAAATTTGTGTTTCCTGCAGATTTTGTTATCCTTGATTTTATTGCAGATGAGGAAGTGCCTGTTATACTTGGAAGGCCATTCTTAGCAACAGGAAAGACATTGATAGATGTGCAAAGAGGAGAATTGACCATGAGAGTAAATGATCAAGAGGTGAAATTTAATGTATTGAATGCTTTGAAGTATCCTACAGAGGAGAGTGAAGAGTGATCAGCAATTTCTCTTGACCATTTGGTGGAGAAGCAATTCCACAAGCAATATGATCACCTTGCCAGAGTACTAGCACCAGATGCAGCTACACTGCCTGCAGGGGACATCATTGAGAATGGAATGCTAACAGAGAAAGAAACAACACCTAAGGTATGGGCTAGAACTTATGAATCTCTTAATCTAGAAGATCCCAATCTTAGAAAGAATTTACCTTCTATAGAGCAACCTCCTAAGCTTGAATTAAAAGAACTGCCTAACCACTTAAAGTATGCTTTCTTAGGTGAAGATAATACACTTCCTGTAATTATTGCATCTGAATTATCTATAGAACAGGAAATTGATCTTATTAACACCTTAAAAAAGCATAAGAAGGCCATAGGCTGGCAAATGGCAGATATTAAAGGGATTATCCCCTCCATATGCATGCATAGGATAATTTTAGAAGAAAACTCTAAAAACAGCATAGAAGGGCAAAGAAGATTGAATCCCATAATGAAAGAGGTTGTTAAGAAAGAAATAATAAAATGGCTAGATGCTGGTATTATCTACCCTATTTCTGATAGTTCATGGGTTAGTCCTGTGCAATGTGTTCCAAAGAAGGGGGTGTAACAGTTATAGCCAATGAGAACGATGAATTAATCCCAACAAGAACTGTCACAGGATGGAGAATCTGTATGGATTACAGAAAACTCAATAAGGCCACAAAGAAGGACCATTTCCCTCTACCATTCATAGATCAAATTCTAGATAGGCTAGCAGGCAAGGAGTTCTATTGTTTTTTAGATGGTTATTCGGGATACAACCAAATAGCCATTGAACCAGAAGATCAACAAAAAACTACCTTCACTTGTTCTTATGGCACTTTTGCTTTTAGGAGAATGCCTTTTGGACTTTGTAATGCACCTGCCACCTTTCAGAGATGCATGATGTCCATTTTTTCTGACTTCATTGAGCAATCAATGGAAGTCTTCATGGATGACTTCTCCGTTTTTGGAGAAACCTTTTCATTGTGTCTATCCAACTTAGAGAAAATTCTCCAAAGGTGTGAAGACACCAATTTAGTGCTCAACTGGGAGAAATGTCATTTCATGGTGAAGGAAGGCATTGTGCTTGGTCATAAAATATCTAAAAAAGATTTAGAAGTGGATAGAGCCAAAATAGAGGTCATTGAGAAACTACCACCTCCATCAACAATCAAAGGGATTAGAAGTTTTTTAGGTCATGCAGGTTTTTATAGGAGATTCATCAAAGACTTTTCAAAGATTTCAAAACCATTGTGTATGCTTTTACAACATGATGTGCCTTTTAATTTTGATGAAACTTGTATAGAAGCTTTTCAAAAACTGAAAAAAGCATTAGTAACAGCACCAGTTGTAGTCACTCCAGATTGGAGTAAGCCTTTTGAACTCATGTGTGATGCTAGTGACTTTGCAGTAGGAGCAGTCCTAGGGCAAAGATATAACAAAGTGTTTCATTCTATCTATTATGCTAGCAAAACACTAATTGAGGCTTAAATGAACTACACTGTAACAGAGGAGGAACTATTAGCAGTGGTTTTTGCTTTTGAAAAATTTAGATCCTACTTGGTTGGCACCAAAGTAATTGTATACACTGACCATTCTGCCATCAAGTATCTAATTTCTAAAAAAGATGCAAAACCAAGGCTAATTAGATGGGTTCTCCTCCTTCAAGAATTTGATCTTGAAATTAGAGATAAGAAGGGGGTGGAGAACCAAGTGGCTGATCATCTCTCTAGACTAGAAAGTGATAATGCAGGTACAATTGAAGAAATCAAGGAAAGTTTCCCTAATGAGAAATTGCTAGCAATTACCATGAATGTAGCCAGTGTTTCTACACTCAGTGTGACCACACCCCATACACCTACACCATGGTATGCAGACATAGTAAACTACCTTGTAAGAAAAATTGTACCAAGTGACATGAGCTATCAACAGAAAAGGAGATTCTTCCATTTAGTAAAGCAATACTATTGGGATGATCCCTACCTTTATAAGATGTGTCCAGATCAAATCATGAGAAAATGCATCTCTGAAGAAGAACTGCAAGCAGTGCTCATGCATTGCCATGCCGCACCATATGGAGGTCACTTTGGAAGCCAAAGGACAGCAGCTAAGGTACTCCAATCAGGTTATTTCTGGCCTACTCTATTTAAAGATGCTTATTATATGGTCAAAACCTGTGATAAATGTCAAGTAAGTGGTAACATATCTGATAAACATGAAATGCCTAGAACTAATGTTCTAGAAATAGAATTATTTGATGTTTGGGGTATAGATTTCATGGGACCTTTTCCACCTTCTTTTGGCAATGAGTACATCTTAGTAGCAGTAGACTATGTGTCCAAATGGGTTGAGGCTGTAGCACTCCCAAATAATGATGTCAAATCTGTAAGCAAATTTTTACAAAGAAACATATTTTCAAGATTTGGCACCCCAAGAGCTATCATCAATGATGAAGGCTCTCATTTTTGCAATAAATGCATTGAAAATCTTCTTGCAAAATATGGGATAAAACACAAGATTGCTACTGCCTATCACCCACAAACAAGTGGACAAGCTGAACTTTCAAATAGGGAAATAAAAAGAATGCTTGAGAAAATGGTTGGACCAAATAGGAAAGATTGGCCACTACACTTAGATGAAGCATTATGAGCATACAGAACAGCATATAAAACTCCATTAGGTATGTCCCCCTATAAGTTAGTCTATGGCAAAGCATGTCATCTCCCTGTTGAACTTGAGAACAAGTCATATTGGGCTATCAAAAAGCTAAATTTTGATCTCAGAAAGGCAGGTGAGCAAAGGTTTTTAGAGCTTAATGAATTAGAAGAACTTAGGCAATTCTCTTATGAGAATGCAGAGATCTATAAAGCAAAAACCAAAGCATGGCATGATAAGAAAATCCAAAGGAGAGAACTTAGAGAAGGAGGAATGGTTCTGTTGTACAATTCTAGGTTGAAACTCTTCCCTGGAAAACTAAGATCAAGATGGCCAGGACCATTCAAACTAGTTAAAATCTACCCCCATGGTGCAGTTGATCTATATGATGCAACCACTGATACCACTTTCAAAGTCAATGGACAAAGAGTGAAAATGTACTATGGAAAACATGTGGTGAGAGATAAGGTCACCACTCATTTTGAAAAACCTTAATGCAAGGTACAAGTCAGGCTGTAAGACTCTTAAAACAAGCGCTTGAGGGAGGCAACCCATCACTATATGTAGCTAAAATTATTATTTTATGCAATTTGATGTTTTGTGTATTTTGTAGAAAAACAGAACAACAGAGTAGCCAGTGTTGCTACACTTGGTGTTTCTACACCAAGGCAAGCTATGAAAGAAATAGAGAAAGATGTGGAGGAAGATGACTCTGAGTCAATGGCAGAAAGTGAAGAAGAAAATGGCAGTTCAACAATGGAGGATAGTGCAAGGAGGAAGTATGAAATCAGAAAGAAATCGGCAAACCAACCACAACCACTATCATCCCCATCACAACAATCCATTAGCCCTTCACCACCACCACAAAAATCCCCTACCACTCACCTATCACCTACTCAACCATCACCACAAGTCCAATCATCACTATCACCTCAACCAGAAAAACAACCCACCCCTCCACCAGAAATAACCCCAACAACAGAAAAAGAAACCCAAGTCACTAGAGAAGCTACACCATTCCCATCCCAAACTCCAAAAGAAATATCTCCCACCCCTATCACAGAACAAGCTACTGAGCCTACTAACCTTGTTGTTGAGGAAGTTCAAATACAGGTAATCACTGAAGAGCCTGAGAAAAAGAGAGGCAAAGAAGGTTCTGAGCAAGAGAAGCAAGAAGAAGCTGTCAAGGAAGCTGCTGATGTGTCTACACCTAGTGCAGGAGCATCAAAGAAATCCAAAGTTATGACAACTAGCCCTGCAGCAACAATTACTGTAGTTTTGAAAGCCTTGGCAGAGAAGAAAGAGATGCTGGGATACACTAGGAGGACAATGAAGCCTGCTCCAACAAAGAAGATGTGGACAATGAGCTCACTCTATGGTGTACAGGGTACAGGGGTACAAGCTGGTGAGAAGGAGGTAACGGAGGAAGCAACACCCAAAGAAGGAGAGAAAGAAGCTGAGAAGGTAGCAGAGCAACAGCAAGAGGGAATTGAGCAGCAATCTGAGCAAACTCCAGTGCAGAGTGGTGTGCCTGCACTTGAAGTGTCTACACTGGCTACACCAGATGTTCCTATACAAGCTACACCTGAAGAGGCAGAAATGCCTGAGGCTAGTGTAAATGATCTTGGTATGCCTACCTCTGATGTGGCTGCTACCAAAACAAAGCCAAGGAAGATGAGAGCCAAACATAGCCCTGCTGTGAGAGCCAGTCCCAGATTCCAGAAGAAAGAGTAAAATGATACTTTTAATGTTGTTTCCTATATTATATTTTGCTTTAGTACTTTACTCTATGTGTTAAATATTATATGTTAACTTACTGCTATGTGCTAAATATTTTTGATTATATCTCCCATGTTTTGATTCCCCTGTTTACTCAACTTAGAGCAGTGGGGATACTGCTCATACTAAAGTTGGGGGGGGGGGGGGGAGAGTGGAGAATACTATGTGTTTTGTGTATGCACTATATTTTGCAACATGTTTTGTGCTTAAGTAATGATATATGACTGAATATATGTATGTATGATGTGTTTAAGTAAGTTATGTATATGTGTTTAAATAAGTTCTTATAATTAATATGTTAAAAAAGCATGTGAGTATGTAGTGTTAGTATGTTTTAAGTTTTAGATGTACTTAACAAAGCATGTGATAACATGATTAAGGGTGTTAACATGGTGAATTAAGTGCATCAATTTGTTTTTAGACTTAAATGATTATGAAACATGGTCAATTCATATTTTTCTCAAAAATTGAAGAAGTGTATCAATGAGTCAAATTTTAAATGATGAAAAAGCCTTGTTTTCTAGAAATGATCAGTTTTATAAATACTTTGACACAACAAAATTGAGTTTTGAAAAGAACCATGCTAGATGAAAAGCTATCTATAGCCAAGGAATTTTTGGAAATTTGAGGTCAAAATTAGATTTTTACTAAAAATATAGAAGAGCATAAGGAATTAAGTTTGAGGGAAATTCCATGAATACAAAGGCCAAAGTGTGAAAGCTTGGAGAGTTCACGCCACAAGTGTCAAAACCACTCAAAAATGTCAAAAACATTCCAAAAAACTATACTTGCCTGAGTCATATAACTGAACCTGTCCCTTGAGTGCAATTGGTTTGAAAATAATGAACAAAGTTCAAAAAGAAAAAGAAAAAAAAAGAAAAGAAAAACAAACCAAGAAAAAAAGAAGAAAAATGCATGTGGAGGTCAGTGAGGAGGGCAGTGTACGCTACCAAAAATACTCAAAGAGTTCCAAGTGTGGCTACACAAAGTGTACCAACACCACCTACATCAAAAGGCACCTACACTCAAAATAAGGTGTACCTATAATCCAGAAAAATGATGTCTTTGCACTCACTGCATTGCATCAACAAAAAGCAAACACCACAAATAGAAATAAGGCATTGGCTCAACAAGTTTGAAACACCAAAGCCCTTTGTTGTGTTTAAGAGTCCCCTAATTCTTGAAGAAATTGTTAGTCTAGTCCATATTTTGAAAAATCTCTAAGGGTGACCAAAAGAGTTCCATCTTTTTCAAAAAGCTAAGGAGAAACTCTTTGTTTAGTTATGGAACCAATTGAAACTCAATGGACCACACACTCACACAAATGAGTTTTTATAACTCTGAATGTTTTAAGAAGGCAAGGGCATAGAAAAAAGGTCGTGAAAGAGGAAAGCTCATAAAAATACACTTCAAACACTCCTTGAAAAGCATGAGTTGAGATGTCTTCATAATTATAGTAGTCTTGTATTTCTTTCTTTGTCGTTGCTTGAGGACAAGCAACAAATTAAGTTTGGGGGTGTGATAACTCTATTTTATATAGAGTTATTCATACATTTAAACTTGGATCATTGCTTATTTTCAAGAACATTAATATATAAATATAGCTTATTTATTAAGAAACAACATTTTAAAGATTCAAATGGATAAGGACAATGAATTAGGAAAAATGCATATATCTTGTTAGGGTTGATGTTTTGTTCAGTGCAGCTACTTCAGGTGTGCCCACACTGCCTGCACTAGGAATGCCCACACTGCCTACACCTGCTAAACCTGCACTTTGGACCAAAACATCCAAGGACCATTCCAATGCTTCAACACTTGATATGTGACGTCATGCCTAGTCATATGGAGCAGATCCACTTGCAGAATTCGGCGCCTACTATCAAAGACTAGTTGAGAAGCTCACTCACTCAAGGACATGTGGCACTCATTTATTGGACCACCCCATGTGACCTTCATGCAAATGACCAACTTGAACAACTTGCTTGATGGGAGGTCTACAACTAACCATGGTTAATTATCTCAGCAACAATTTCGCGCCAAAGGAAACCCTCCAAGGGAGGCAAGCTCTCATGCCTATAAATAGAAGCCATATCTTCACTTAGAAATCATCCTTCATCCATTTCTTAAAGGATCACTTAAGTTTAGTTTTATTTTCAGTTTAGTTTAGTTTTATTTACGTTTCTGAAGAGAAGGAAGGTAAGGAGGTGCTTGACAACCACTCCCTTCACTTCTACTTGGAGGAAACTTGTGTAAGGATATCATCTTGTACTTCAACTTGGAAATCTCATGCAAAAGTTCTTCTACTTGAGTAATCTCTATCTCTTTTAGTTCTTTTGCAATATTACTCATCTTGTTATGTTCCTTACAGATTCTTTCTATTTTATAATGAGTAATATGAGCTAATTTCCTTAAGTTGAGATGTTGTAAGCTTTGTAATGAACTTCTAAGTAAGTATATGTGGTTCAAGTAGTGTATGCATTTTAACTCTTGTGCAATACTTCTTTCAAAACATATTCTGAATTTGATCACCTTAGAATAGGTAAACTTGTAACAGCAGACATGGGTTACATTTAAGACATCAAGAGTTGATAAGAACAAGTGTTTGTAACATCATCTTTGTTAAACTAGCTTTAATAAAGAATTGCTTGTTAAAACCATGTTAAGTCCTAGACATAGGATAACATAGTTCTTAGGGTGATACAGTGGGCGCTTAAGAGACAAGAGTGAACCTATTTAGCATGCCTAGACATAGGAAGCTTGTAATGAAACTCTGAAGAAAGTGACTGAAAAGCACACACTCATGCAGCTGTACTCAGTGTACCTACACTTCCTACACCACAAAACTCTTAGAAGTAAGTTACTTGGTGAAAACATCTCAACTACTTTATCTAACTGATTTCCTTCACATATTTACTGTGTATATTGTTTAAATACAATCCATAAACTCCAACCAATTGTGAATAGTGTAGACACACTAAGTATACACTCTAAGCAACATAGAGTTTTCATAATCTCTGTGGGTTCGACCTTTTCTTATCATTATATTACTTGTGTGACTATGTATACTTGCATACTATTTTCCACACCAACTGGCGCCCTGCCAAGCGCCCTCATGGGCGCTGGCTGTCTTTCTTGGCGCCCTCATGGGCGCTGGCTTTGTGTGGATGTGTGTTTGGCACTCCGCTTTATTTTTGCTACTCCTCCTGACTCTTAACCTGCCTTCTTATCTATGAATTTTTCAGGGCTTGCTTAGTGCCGAGGGGAGTTTCTCTAACTATCATCCGTTGACGTTCCCGCGAGTCTTTGCCGCTACTAATTTACTGAGGTAACTTCCGGGCGGACTTTCCGCTTATCTTTCTAGCTTCTTTGCTCTTTTGAGCATGTCTTGTTTTGCAAAGTCTCCAACCTCGGGGGAGGGGGGTTGTCTCTAAGTTTTCTTGTTTGTCTCGTGACTACTTGTTTTGCCCCCTGTTCCGTAGGTTGAGAGATGACAAGGACGAAGAAGACGGCTCGGATGCACCCTACCGCTCACCTTGCTAAGAGTCAGGCTGACGACTTTGAAGAGGGGGGGTCGCCTGCGGTCGATGGTGATACCGTGCCTTCGGAGGGGACTGGTGCCCTTGGCTTTGTTGATACTTCTTCTGATGATGATCTGCCGCTTGAGCATGAAGTGGTGGAGATTTGTGGTTTTAGTTATGACTGGGTTGCTCGTGCTGTTTGTTCCGCCAGGAGCTTCTACCTTCCAGGAAAAGAGCCTCCCCGCTGTCTGCAAGATGCGTTGGGAGGCGACTGGCGGGTTGAGGTGGTTGACCCCCAAGATAGGGTGTGCAGAGTCCCCGACGGTAGGAAATTCATGATGTTTCATAGTGTGGTTTACAAGGTGCGGGTTTCCCCATTCTTTACACCATTTCAACTGGAGGTTATGAATCACCTTAAGATAGCTCCCTCTCAGCTCCATCCAAATTCGTGGTGTTTTGTGAAGTGCTTCGAGTTGGTGATGAGAGTTCTTCAAAGAAGATGCAGCTTGAGGGTTTTTATGGTTATCTTCGAGGTGCAGCGTCGTCGAGATACTTCGGATGGCGTCATTCGTTACGAGTTTGTGCGTTTGAAATGTCGGGAAAACTACGCTTTCTTTCAAGTGTACTCAGATAACCAGCATGATTGGAGGTTCAAGTATTTTTACCTCGTTCCCTCTAGTGAGAAGGTCGTCGACAGCATGGGCTTCTTTGATGAACAAGGGCGTTTGGTTCGGGATAAGTTTCGCCTTGGGTGGTGTAATGTCGATGCTGACCGCACCTCTCAGTCTTATCGCGTCCTCCCATTTGCGTTATCTGATCCTGAGCAGAGGACTTTGAACATGCTGAAGAAGATCGTCGGTGGCTTGTCCACTGTGCCACAAAAGTTTTTGTGTAGTGAGCTGTCCAAGGCTTTCACGGTTCCTGAAGCTGCCAAGCTCTTGAGTTGCTTGTTCGGTCTTGATGTATCTTTGTTTTCTCTTTTGATAAATTCTTTACTTATGTTGCTGATTCGCTACTTTGTTGTTTTGCAGATAAGATGGCCGCTCCACTCTCTTTTAATGAATTGGCCTTTGGCCGGACGGAGGAGACCTTTGGATGCCGAACCTACCGAGGTCAAGAGCCCGGTTCCTGCTGTATCTGCCCCTGCGCGTTCCTCTATTGGACCTCGCCTCAGCTTAGGAGCGCCAAGCCGTGCTGCAAGGTATATCTCCGGGGTGCCGAAGGTTCCAGTCGACTCCAGCACCCAGGGGACTCAGAGTAAGTCCAAGCGCCAGAGAAGTTGTGCCCAGGGACCTCATTCTGCTGATTGTCCCTCCCCGGTTGGGCTTCCTCCCCCTGCTGACGAAGAGGGTGAAATTAGTTTCTCTCCCGAAGAGCGTGATCATTTCTGTGAGCATCCTTGCACACTTGCCGCGCACATGGTTAAAATTGGAGAATGCCTGCATGCGAAGTGGGAAACTGAAAAGAAGTGTGGATCTCGTTCAGGTAATCCTCTTGAGTCATTTCTTACAGTATTCATCAAACCTGCATGGGCCACCACACCTGCCAGGTGCCCTCATGGGCGCCGCCTGGTTTGACCTTGGTGCCCTCATGGGCGCTGGCTGCTTTCTTAGAGGTGCTTTGCCAGGTGCCCTCATGGGCGCTGATGGTGATGGTTTTTAACTTTGTCGTATTTGTTTCTCTCTTTGCGCAGGGGTGATCGAGGAAAGGGATCGGCTTCTCTTCGATAAAATCCGGCTTCAGGTGGATTTACACGAAGCTCTGGAATCTGCTCGTCGGGTAAAAGACGCTGTTGGCCATTATCAGAAGCAAATGGAGGAGCTCCAATCTGAGTTGGACAGCATGAAGAAACAGAAGGATGCGGCCGAGGAAAGGGTGCGGGAGATGGATGGGCAAGCCATGGACTTCTCCAATGCTGCCTACGATAAAGCGATAGGTCATGTTCAGTGCATGTACCCGGATGCGGTTCTTGAGTCGAGCATCTTCCGGTTTGACCATGAGGCTGTTGATGGGAGGATTGTTAGATATCGTTCCAACATGGTTGATTTCGATGTCATTGCCCCCTGATTATTTCTTCTAGAAGTTCAGTTGCTTTTGACTTGTAATTTCTTTTTGTCCTGTTGGATTTCGTTTTACGTTCGCTTTATGGAGCCTGACTGATGATTTTACGTTATATCCACGTTTCCTTTGTCTTGCTTATTTTTCACGCTTCTGAACGTATCATCTCTATCGCCTCGTGGCAATGTTAACTCTGTCAGGAGTTTATCAGAATCGATCCGAATTTAACTCATCCACCAGAGGTTGCGACCTTTTCGATATGCCCCCATTAGAGGTTGCGACATTTGCGATGCCGCTTCGCCCATCTAGGCACTCTGACAGGAGTTTATCAGAATCGATCCGAATTTAACTCACCCATCAGAGGTTGCGACCTTTTTGATATGCCGCTTCGCGCCTTAGGTCTCTAATAGGAGTTTATCAGAATCTATCCGAATTTAACTCACCCATTAGAGGTTGCGACCTTTGTGATGCCGCTTCGCCAATCTAGGGACTCTGACAGGAGTTTATTAGAATCGATCTGAATTTAACTCACCTATCAGAGGTTGCGACGTCTCTTGATAGCCGCTTCGTGAACCGAGTAGGTCGACTCGTGCCTTGGTTCTGCCTGGTTGCCTGGTCCCCTGTTGTTTGCGTCGGGACTTGGCTTTCAGACCACCTCCTGCCAGGCGCCCTCATGGGCGCTGGCTGCTCCTTATAGGTGCCCTGCCAGGCGCCCTCCTGGGCGCTGGCTGCTTCTGTATTGGGCACCAGTTTCTCTTGGTTTTTTCTATGGTGCTAGAGCAAAAACTGTGATTTACGAAACAATATCTTGAACCGTAAATAGTAAGGTTTAATTCCTTCGCAGGCGTGTTGTAAATTGTTTCGACGTGTTAAACTTAAACAACCAACTTCTTAAAGTAGACGTGTTAAACTTAAACAACCAACTTCTTAAAGAAAACGTTCTAGGTATTGGAACTTTGAGCCAGATGCAGAATAGAGGAATAGGTCCCCGTTCTCCCTTGGGTGGATGGTGAGCTTCTTTTTAACCTCCTCAAGGAGGTGAGAACATTCTCCATCCAGTTTGAACTTCTTCACATCCTTTTTTGGCCCCTTGGTTTTGGGTTGGCTCTCCGCTTCTTCTTCACTACTTGAGTCACTTCTGGCATCCCAGTCTGTCAGATTCACCTCAGCTTCTTCTCTGAACCCCTTACCCGAGCTTCTTAGCTCGGCAGTCTCCTTCTCATCTTTAAAGCTCATGTAGAAACACCTGCGTGCTGCTCCCAGGTCCGCCTGGAGGGTCACCACCTTACTCTCCAGAGTATAGAACTTCATTTTCAGATGGACCGTTGAGGTGAGCCCCTCCAGCTTGTCCAACGTGGGCCTCCCAATGATGCACTGGTAGACCTACTTGCATGGGAGGACCAGGAAGGGTGTTTTCACAGTTCTGAACAACAGTGGTTTACCGTCGGGATTTCCGTAGGTTACCATTAGCTCTAGGTGGCCGAGTGGCTTAGTCTTCGATCCATTAAACCCGATTAGGTCCCCTCCTCGGTATGGAGTCAGGTCATCGGGAGAGATATTTAGCACTTGCAGCAGGTCTTTGAAGATTATATCTACTGCACTTCCTTTGTCAACCAGGATCCTTCTTACCTCAACGTTGGCGATAATGGCAGTGACGATCAGTGGGACGTGTTTGTTCGGTTTCCCATCGAGCAGATCATTGTCGTCGAAGAATAGGGGAAGTCTGGTTGGCCCCTTCCTGGCGACTGAGGTTGACGCAATGCTGAGGATCTCCTTCCACTTCCTCTTCATTGATTTGTTTGACCCCCAGTCATCATGGGGGTTTCTCCCGTGGATCACCATGGCCATTGACCTTTCTTTGGGCCTCCGGGTGTCCTCTTTATCGGTTGATTCATCATTGCCATTTTCGACCCCATCACCGACTGGGGCCTTCCCCTTCCTAGGGGACCCATATCTACCTTCGGGGGATAGAGCTCTTTTGCACGAGCCACTCGGTTCCCCATCCTTCTTTACTTACTGTGACAACTTTTCTCTCTGGATCAGCTCCTCAATATCTTCCTTCAGCGCTCGGCAGCCATTGGTGTCGTGGCCTCCGCTTTGATGGTAGCGGCACCATTTCTTCGAGGGGTTCTGGCCCTCTTTCAACACCAAAGGCTCTGGCCTCTTGATGTCTTTGAATTCAGCGTTGGCACATTCAGTCAGGATTTGCGCCCTTGAGGTGACGATGGGGGTAAGACCTGAGAGTCCTAGGGGGCGTCCCTCACGGTGTATGCCTCCTATTACCTTTTGTCGGCGTACCTCCTGGGTGACTTCCCTGTCACCCCCTGCCTTGGGTGCCTCGCGGTAAGCCATATCATCCTCCTCATAGTTCATGTATTTCTGGGATCTTCGAAGGAACTCGCCCAAGTTCCTAGGCTTGTTGATGCCTACATCGACCTGGAACAAACTTCCATTTCTCAATCCGTCTTTCATCCAGAACAACCTTTGCCTGTCCTCCAAACTTCAAACGCCCGAAGCCTCCTTAATGAAGTGCTCAATATACTCCCTCAGTGTCTCGTGGTTATGCTACCTGACGGCTTTCAGTACTTCTTCGGATTTGGGCTTTAGCCGGGAGGCAGTGAAACGAGCTGTGAACATTCTCGCCAGCTGCCCCCATGAGGATATGGAGTTCGGCCTCAGCTCTTGGAACCACTCTAATGAGGAACCCTCGAGAGTGAGGGGGAAGATTTTGCAATGGACAGGTTCCCTGGTGCCCCTGTAGCGCATCATTAGGGAGAAATGTGCCAGATGACCGTCCGAATCTCCAGTCCCGTCGTACATCTTGAGATTTGGCAGCTTTTCCAAGGCCTTTGGGATTTGGCATTCGTCTACCCTTCTCGTAAACGTCCCCTCCTTCGAAAACTCTCTTGAGTTTCGGGGGGAGGTGTCTTCATTGCCTAGCTCTTGATACCTGTGTCGCTCGGGGGATCTCCTCGATGGAGAATTCCGGTGGTGCCTTCTGCGGGTGACGACCCGGCTCTTTGACCTCTCATGAGTGTCAGGGGACGCGTGTGAGGAGGTGCTGGAGTGGGTGTCATGAGACCGATAGGTCCCTGGGGGTGAGCCTGATCCCCCATGCCTGCGTCGCCTGGGGGGAGAGCGATGCACGTTCCTTCGCCTTGGGGGAGAGCGGTGAACATGATGTCTCCGAGGTGGGGACCGATGGCGCCTTGAGGTCACCGTCGTTGGAGGAACTGTCCCCCTATTGAGTGGAGGTTGCTCTGGTAGGGCGGTCACACGCCTTTCAATCTCCCTCAGTCGTGCTTCCTGTTCCAACATAGCTTGAGTGCGACTGGACAGGAGGTCCAAAAACTGATTCACGTTAGAGGGCTGGGCAGGTTGACTGGTGCCCTCGTCCTGTATAGTCACGATGTTGCCCTCGGGGGTACCCTCCGGTTGGGGTGCGGGCATGGCAGTGCTTTGAGTGCGGGGTCTGCGTTTGGGAGCCATCGCACAGCAAGAGAAAAGTTTGAGTTATGATTGTGTGAAAAGATAAAAATCTCCCACTGTGGTCGCCAATGTTCTATACCGAGCATCTTTTTGGTGGACTGCTGTTGGTAGGTCCCTTGCTGTCATGGCAGTAGGTCAGTGAGCGCCCGGGGTGGTACTTGCCAGCCACTCCGACGCTCAAGTCAGTATGAGAGTAAGACAGTGTATATGCAAAGGAAGAGTGTGTACCTCGTAAATGGCTATGCGAGCCGGAATTTATAGGAAATTGCTGTTCGTTGTGGATCGTCGGATCAGTGGAGGCGATCTGAACCCTCCAAGCGTATTGGGCTTGTACGTAGTGGATATAGGCCAAGTTGATTGGGCTGATCCATGTCTGGTTGCTAACTGCACCCCCTGATATTGCTAAGTGGACCTCTTGGTTCAGTCCAGAACAATGTGTATAGGTATCTAGATTTTGATATTGTAGGATGGGTTGAGGATTACCTACTTCTGGATTAAGGAACAACTTGAGAAGGAGATGATGGATTTCTAACGATCAAGGTTTGTGCCTAACCACATGTCTCTACCCATATATAAATCAAAGGAGCACAATCCTAAATCAACAATTTATGAACCCATACCCAAAATTCACGATGAAATAGAATGCGGAAGCGTACCTGAATTTGCCATTGGGAATTGATGAAGATTTGGGTATGTGATCTTCCAATTGTAGAACACCTCAGGGTTTCTTGATTCTCTTCTAATGGGGATGAAGAGAGAAAGCCAGAGAACTAAACCCTATTTTGTTTTACGTTACTCTACAAATGAGGATCATAACCCATATATATATAACTGCTTCTAGTTACATCTCAATTTTCAATATTTCTAATTCAGCCCCTCATCAAATTAGAATATTTCCTTATGGTATCTACACAATAACCTTTCATGACACATATGCCCTTAGCCATAAACTTAGTATCAAATAGACCACTTTAAGTTTGGCTAATTAAATAATGACCCTAACACATTTAAATATTACATCTGTGACCCAAAATTCTAACAATCTCCCACTGGTCACATATGTAACTTTACAAATGTGTTAGACTTTATGAGCTCAAAATTTTCCATTATATACCTTGAGCATATCCAAATAATCTCGTCCACTACCTATGTTAGTACATAGAACCAAAGCGGTTTTAGTTATATCAATCATAACTGAACCCATCAACAATTACTAATATTGACACAACTAAATGACATAGATTCATCATGAAATGTGTAGCATGAAAATCAGAAGAAGGTGGCCTGTACATGTCAATTTTCAATTGGTCCTACTTTACCTTATTGAGATCATTCAATAACCTTATTGTACAAAGTATAAATATCCAAATACAAGAGTATGCATACATAATTCCAAATATAGAACACAAAATTCATAAGTGATTAACTCCAACTAAATTAAAGATTCCTCAAACTGCAAAACACCCATGTGAGCAGTGTGCTCATGAAAGACCTTGGGTGGAAGACCCTTTATAAGAGGATCCGCTATCATGGAGTTTGTCCTTAAGTGTTCTATAGAAATCTGTCCACTCTGTACCCTTTCCTTAACAATTAGAAACTTGATGTCAATATGTTTTGACTTGGTCGAGCTCCTATTATTGTTGGAATATAGGACGGCTGATTTGTTGTCACGGTATAACTTAAGTGGCCTTTCAATTCCTTCTACAATTCGCAGTCCAGTGACAAGGTTCTTTAACCAAATCCCATGGTTAGATGCCTCAAAACATGCTATAAATTCTGCTGCCATCGTGGATGAAGCAATGGGATTTGGCTTGGCACTGCGCCAAGAAACTGCACCACCAGGTTTGAATCGGTGACCTCCTTCTTGCACTCCTTTGGTGCACTCCTTCGATATCCCTTAGTTCGCCAACTGAGCTACCTACTTGAGATTCTTGTACTTTGAGTTAGTGAATTGAAAAAGACATAAATCTCTTTTTGAGTAAGTATTTCTTTTAGTGGATACCTATCAAGTGGAGGAAGACGAACAATCCGATCACTATAAAAACTATACATACAAATATGTAATTAAAAGATTGAATTGATAGGATTTACCACTCCTCACCTAATCAACCAAAAGAATTTGGATCTATAACCTACTAATTTGGCCCAATGGAGTATGATACGATTTGTATCTAGGAGACCTTGTTGGTTATGACAAAAGTCATCTAAATTGAAATTTGGAGGCAAACTCGGCCACATAAAAGCTCGACTAGCTATACCAAAAGATGCTAATTTGTTAGCATGTAATTGTCTTCTCCAAAGATACGAGAGACTATAAACTACATATGGAAACAAACCCTCAAGACATTTCCCCCTCTATTTTTTAGCCTCCAAGGAACAACATTAGGGTTCCTAAAGGCAGTAACTAACATAGAGCCCCATTATAGTCAAATTTCGCGCCCACCCTTACCGAAAGTTGTCTCTATAGTTATCGTGGCTACAGATAACTTTGTCTCTAAGGTTGTAGCAGTACCCAAACAAGAAGAAAAACAACCAATTATAGAAGTTTTATAGTCACGAAGTCATATATTTCCCTTTGTGGTAATTATGAGGAAGAGAGAGCAAATCATATCTTCCTATGCTACAAATTCTTATAGATATATGGTTTGGAATGGATGTGCTTAGATACAAATACCAATCACTAACACAACTGTGATGTTGTTTGAGAGCTAAACAGTGCTATAAGGTAAACGTTGGACTTCTTTTCTTTGCAGTACTAAGTCCTTATGGCGCCAAACAAACAAAGTCATATTCGAAAAGGATGGGTAAATAATTGCATTTCAACCTAGGGTAAGTGGTTCCTAACATAGATTGGGTTAGACTTTAGAAATTTTATAAAATACAAAGACTAGTTATAAATTGGTTCCCTCCACCACAAAGTATGAACTAGTAGCACAAATCAATATGTGCTCACTATTTATTAAATTCAATTCTATACTGTTAAAAATCTACCATCAATTTTTTTAACATGTACCCTCTAATATCTCCACACATAATATAAACCTTTATAGAGTGGAATTACCTTTTATTGTTAAATATTTGAATAAATATGTTTATACGCCTTCAATTGGGCCATATGAGCACATATATGTTATTCTTTTTTTTTATATAAAATGGGGCGATGAGCCCAAAAGCGATTAAACGGAAACTAAACGCGGAGTAGAAACTCCAACAACTAACAGCCTAACACTATCAGGAGGAGTATCAAACAACACAAAAGGGTTGTCCTCCATCAAGCTACAACCAAGAGTAGCAAGACCATCAGCCACCCTATCAGCCTCCCTATAGACATGCTTAATTAATAGAAACCGTCCAATCCAAGGTTAGCAACTGTCTAATACGGCGAACGAGATTACGCTTGTCAGAGCTACCTGCAGAATTCCCAGATATACAGTTGACAACAGAAGCTGAGTCTAGATTAAGATCAACACGTCTAAAGCCTCTATCATAAGCTAGGCGCAATCCCACAAAAACACTTTAGAGTTCAGCCACATGAGCATTAGCTAAACCCAAAGTAAGAGCAAATCGCACAATCCAAGAACCAGCTGTATTCCACTGAACACCCCCAATCCTCTAACGGAGGCGTTCATCTGACATAAGTCTCAGTTCGAACTTTGGGCGGAACAATCACATTAACCAAACTATGATCAAAGAAATGGGAAATGAAATTCAGGACCACATGGGCAGGATTATAAGGCCTAACGAACTTTGGATCATGCTCTCCCTTGTTTCTCCACATCCACAACTGGTAACAAGTTGTGGCTCAAATAGAAGGCCAAGAACCTGAAACGTCTCTTTTCAACATAAATTAAGATTAAACATAATCCACTCTGTAAGGTTACCTCCATAGAATCTGTTGGCATGCACAACGGGAAGAAGGTGATACCACATAAACACAGCAAGAGGACAATCACGGAGGACGTGAATCAGCGATTCCTCCACACCAGGGCAATTTGAACAATTGACATCTGAATTGCTCCATTTTCCACAGTGTCTTAGTTGGTAAAAGTCCATGCATTACTTGCCAAGCAAAACAATGAACCCTTTCAGGTGTCTCAAGTTTCCAAACACGGTCCCAAATAATTGCATTAGTATGGAGGGGTAAGTCCCATAGCAAATCATATGCACTAGCAATAGAAAACTCACTATTCTTACTATCCGACGAGATTCTTTGGTCTGTTCAAATCAATTTTAAGTCTTTAATTCATCATGTATGGGATAATGGGACCATACATTGTACAAACAGAACTAATTTAAATGGAACCCACATCGTTGAAAAACTAATTTGAGATGCTTAACCAATCTAAGCCTAATAATTTAGCATTCTTTGTCTCATTTTTTTTTTTGACAATTTTGTCTCATATTTATAACGTGGTACTTTAGACTTTCTCAAGAAGCATATTAAGAAGAACAACCTAATAAAAGGTAGTGCAGCATCTTGCCCCCTTTGTGATAATGAGGAAGAGACAATAAATCATATCTTCCTTCATTACAAATTCTTATGGATGGTTTAGGCCCGTTTGGGGTGGTTGTGAGTTTTTGGTTTTTGGTTTGAAACCAAAACATGTTTGGGTAAAATGTTGTTGAATTGATTTTTTCCTTATTTTCGAAACAGTTTTCCATCAAAACACAAAACCAAAAAAATAGGTTTTCTAATTTCAGTTTTTGTTTTAACCCTAACACGTCATCACCAACCATCACTTCAACAACCACCGACCATAACTTTGACCACCGTCGACCACCACTCTAACCATCACTGACCACCACTTCGGCCATTACCAACCACCACTTTGGCCACCACCGACCACCGCTTCGGCCACCACCGACCACCACTTCGACCACCGACGACCACCATCAACTACCACTTTGACCAACAATGACCACCATTTTGACCATCGATCACCACTCTAACCATCGCCAACCACCACTCCGACCACCATTTTAGCCACCGACGACCATCACTCCGACCACCGTCAACTACCACTTTGACCACCACCGACCACCACTCTGACCACCGCCTACCACCACTCCAGCAGTCGGTGACCACCGCTCCGGCCACTGCCTGAGCACCACTCGAACCACCGATGACCACCACTCTGACCACCATTCAGCTACCACTTTGACCGCCACTGACCACAATTTTGACCATCGATCACCACTCTGACCACCGCCGACCACCACTCCAACCAACGCCGACAACCACTCCAACCACCAGCGACCACCACTCCTAACCACCTGTCAACTACCACTTTGACCACCACTGCCCACTACTCTGACCACCGCCTACCACCACTCCAGCCACCACCGGCCACCGCTCCGGCCACCTCCGACCACCACTTCAGCCACTGACGACCACCACTCCAACCACCATCAACTACCACTTTGATACCACTTTATGTTCATGTTTTAAACTATAGTTTTAATTTTTGAAAATTTCTTAACTCAAAACTGAATCTGGTTTTGGTTTTTGATATTTTTAAAACTCAAAACAGAAACAGGTTTTGGTTTTTGAAAATTCCAAAACAGAAAACCACCCCAAACAGGGCCTTAGAGTGAATGTATGTATAGTGTAAGATACAAAAATACCAATCACTGACACAACTCTGAGGTGGTTTGAGAGTTAAAAATTACTAACCACTAATATTTGCCTATAAAAAAATGTGCTATTGGACGTGACTTCCAAAGTAAACGTTGGACTTCTTTTCTTTGGAGTACTACGGCCCTTATGGCACCAAAGAAACAAAATCATATTTGAAAATGAAAAAACACATTAAGAAAATTTTAGCTATATATTAAGTTGTCACTCAGTTATTGGCTGAAAGGATGGGAAATAATTGTATTTCAACCTAGGGTAATTGGTCTCTAACATAGTTAAACTTTGGAAACTTCATAAAATACAAAGACCGATTATCAGTTGGTGTCCTCCACCACGAAGTATATTAAAGTGGCATGTAGATGACTCTTTTAAAGCCTCTTAGTGCTATAGTTGCATTGACAATTTTCAACGATATAGGGGCGTCAGTTCCTAGGTTCGACCCCAATTGTGTCTGTTTGATAGTGTGTAGTAATTATTTGCCATTTTGTATGAACCGACAAAAAAAAAGATTCATATAATGGCAAGCCGGGCATATAAGATGTTCTCATAGTCATAGATGACCATGGCAAGGTTATAGCCAAGTATGCAGGGATAGTTGGGATGAGAGAATCAAATGAGGCTAAATTTATTGACATGGTCATGGAAAAGGAGAGTGCATTGGAATTATTTTCTAATAAGCTAGAAAATGTAACGATGATTTTGAAGGTCTCCTCAAAGCATAAGAATAAGGAAGCTAACCTAATGATTGGTAATGTAGGGGAGAGATAATTACTTCAAATGAAATTTAGCACTTTATGCTTTAAATCCCTCTGGGTTGAAAAGTTGGATTAGAAGTGACCCTTATTGAGATATGCCTTGTAATTCTATTGTTTGTAATAATAGTAGGTGTAGTTAGTAACCTAGTCGAAATGGGCCAGTCGAAATTATGGGCCTGGGCCTGTTTCATTGTATATATATACAGACGTCAGTAGCATGTAATCTGTACCCTACTTTTACGAAATTCAGTGCAACTTTTACTATTCATATTATATTGCCCTAATCATTCCTCTTGTCCTTAGCGCCGCCACTTCCTTTTCTTCCCCTTTTTCATGTGTTTATCCCCAACAAACTGGTATCAGAGCTTGTTAGATCCTTACAAAATCTATCAAGATTCATGGTAGCGCGAGACAACTCTGGTGGAGGTATTCCGGGGAACCTCCCAATCTTTGACGGAAAGGATTATGAACGATGGTGTGCGCAGATGAAGGTGCTGTTTCGATATCAAGATGTCCTTGATGTCGTAAATGATGGTGTTCCACCCTTGGCAGCAAACGCCACTGAAGCGGTGAGGAACAACCACCATTCGCTGAGGAAGAAAGATGGAAAAGGGCTGTTTTTGATTCACCAATGCGTTGATTCCAATGTCTTGAACCTGATCATCGACAGTGAGTCAGCAAAGGCAGCTTGGGACATCCTTAAGAACTCGTATGGAGGAGAAGATAGACTGAAGAAGATACGCCTTCAGTCACTCAGGAAACAGTACGAGGCCTTGAAGATGACAGATGGAGAATCGATTGGAGAATTCATTACGAGGTTAGTAGCATTAACTAATCAAATGAAAGGTAATGGTGAAACTGTGACTGAAGTAAATAAAGTCGAAAAGGTGCTCAGATCCTTAACCCTGGAATTCGACTATGTTGTCACTGCCATCGAAGAATCCAAGGACCTAGATACGTTGAAGTTAGATGAACTTCAGGGTTCCTTAGAGGCGCATGAATTGAGAATAAGGCAAAGAAGTTCAGAGAAAGAAACTGAACAAGCCTTGCTTTCATACTCCTCTAAGAGAAATTGGAAGGCAGGCAACAAGGAGAAGGGTAGAGAAAAGGGATCAAGCAGTAAGAAGAAAGAACAAGGATCTTTCGACAAGAAGAAGGGAGACCTGTCGAAAGTTCAGTGTTATAACTGTCAGCAATTTGGGCATTATAGGAACAAGTGTAAAAACAAGAAAGTTCCTAGGGATAAAGATGCAGAAGCCAAGTTTGCTAATGATGGTGACTCAGACTCTGACTCAGAGGAGTTAATGCTGATGGCTGTCGAAGATGAGATTCGACTCGATGAAGGAATTGCTGAAAGTAGCGAGCAAAATAGTGGGAACACTTGTATAAGTGGATTCACTTGCGATGCTCAAAATACTTGTGCAATGTGTGTGTGGCAGGGCAGTGGAAACACTGGTGATGCCTCCAACATTGCCAGCAATGATGATGAAGAATTGTCATTCATGACAGCTACTGACCTAGAATTACTGTTGTTGAAGGCTGATACAAATTCGACTGAAGAGAAGTCTGTCGAATGGTATCTCGACACAGGATGTTCAAATCACATGTGTTGTCACGAGGAGTGGTTTGTCAAACTAGAGCGGATAAGCAAAAAGATAAGGTTTGCAGATAACAGTAGAGTTACTGCTGAAGGAGTAGGTACCATAAAGTTCCGTCGAAAGATGGTAAGTGGTGCTACATCCAAGGGGTATTTTATGTACCAGATATGAGGAGCAATCTGCTAAGTATTGGGCAGATGATTGAGAAAAACTTCACCGTCGAAATGGGTGATAACAGTCTCAGCTTGTTCGATTCGACCAAGAAGATGATTTTGAAGGTGTCGATGCAGAGTAACAGAACCTTCAAGATCAAGCTGCAAGTAGTCGAAGAACATTGTCTCCAGACCACTGTCGAAGAGGAGCACTGGAGATGGCACAGGAGATTAGGCCACCTCAACTTCAAGAACTTGAGTCAACTACATGAAAAGAAGATGGTTCATGGGTTGCCTGCAGTAAAAGTACCTGTCGAAGTTTGCGAGAGTTGTTGCAAGTCGAAGCAACCAAGAAACTCGTTTAAATCAGAAGTACCTAGCAGAGCAGAGAAGAAGCTAGAGGTGATATTTTCTAATGTCTGTGGTCCTTTCGAAGTATGTTCCTTAGGAGGAAATAAGTACTTTGTCACCTTCATTGACGAATACACTAGAATGTCCTGGGTGTATTTGATCAAAAGGAAGAGTGAAGCACTAGAAATATTCAAGAAGTTTAAGGTAATGATTGAAAAGCAGAGTGAATGTGCAATCAAAACCCTTAGAAGCGATGGAGGTGGTGAGTACAATTCTCATGAATTTGTCGAATTCTGTGAGAAAGAAGGAATTGTGCATGAAGTCACTGCACCTTACACGCCTCAGCATAATGGTACTGCTGAGAGGAAAAACAGGACCATCCTCAACATGGTAAGAAGCATGTTGAAGGAGAAGAAACTACCTCATAGTTTATGGGGAGAACTTGTAGCCACAGCAGTATACATTCTGAACAAATGCCCCACAAAGAGATTCATTGGGAAGACACCTGAAGAAGCTTGGCTAGGAAGAAAGCCAAGTGTCAAGCATCTCAGAATAATTGGCTCATTATGCTATAGACATGTCCCTGAGCAACTAAGAAGCAAGCTGGATGATAGAGCACAACAAATGATTCTTGTTGGCTATCATTCGACAGGAGCATACAAACTGTATGATCCTGTGCAGAAGAAAATGGTGAAAAGCAGAGATGTCGTAGTAGATGAGTCGAAACATTGGAACTGGGAAGAAGGCTGTGAGAAACCTACAATGATGAACTTCGACGAAGTCGCTGATCGAGATGATCAGAATGAAGAGGTCGAAACTGAAGAGCCAGAAGAACCCATTGCTGTCGAACCTTTAAGAAGGTCGCAAAGGGAAAGGAAGAGATCAGTAAGACTAGAAGGATTCGACACTTACCCAGATTCTGCTATTACAGCAGAGGGTGACCTGACACACTTTGCATTAATGGCTGAAGCAGAACCAGTGAGCCTGGAAGAAGCTCTTAGTCACAAGCAGTGGAAGGAAGCAATGATTGATGAGCTGAAGCCAATCGAAAAGAATGGCACTTGGAAGCTAGTCGAACTTCCAAGGCAAAAAAAAGCTATAGGCGTGAAATGGGTCTACAAGACTAAACTCAAGCCCAATGGAGAAGTGGCCAAGTACAAGGCCAGGCTAGTAGCCAAAGGGTTCCTGCAGAAACCTGGTTTGGATTTCAATGAGGTCTTTGCCCCAGTAGCCAGGATCGAAACCATAAGATTGGTAGTAGCATTGGCAAGTCATAGAGGCTGGCCCCTACATCAACTAGATGTAAAGTCAGCATTTCTTAATGGACCTCTGGAGGAGGAAGTCTATGTTTGTCAACCACCTGGTTTTTAGTCAAAGGGTCAAGAAGACATGGTTTTTAAGCTTGAGAAAGCCCTATATGGACTCAAGCAAGCTCCAAGAGCGTGGAACAAGAGAATTGATGGATTTCTCTTGGCTCAGAAGTTCATGAGATGCACCAATGAACATGGTGTGTATGTGAAGAAGAATGGAACTTCGACTCAGTTGTTGTTGTGCCTGTATGTAGATGATCTACTAGTAACTGGAAGCAACGAAGTCGAAGTCGAAGTCTTTAAGAAAGTGATGATGTCTGAGTTTGAAATGAGTGATCTAGGACATCTATCATATTTCCTAGGAATGGAATTCACAGAGTCGAAGAAGGGAATATTTCTGCATCAGTCGAAGTATGCAGCTGATATCCTGAAGAGATTCGACATGATTAACTGTAAGGAGGTTTCGACACCAGCAGACACAAGCAGCAAGCTGTCGAAAGATGATGAAGGGATTGAAGTAGATGCCACCCTCTTCAAACAGATTGTGGGCTCCCTGAGATACTTGTGCAACACTCGACCTGACATTATGTTTAGTGTCGGAATGATCAGCAGATTCATGGAGAAGTCGAAAAGTTCTCATCTAGTAGCTGCGAAAAGAGTACTAAGGTATATAAAGGGAACACAAAGTTATGGTATTATATTCCCTAGCAAGTTAGAGTCGAAGAATGATGCCGAAGTGTTTGGTTACACAGACTCCGACTGGAGTGGAGACAAGAGTGATCGAAAAAGCACAAGTGGGTATGTCTTCATGTATGGATCGACACCCATCTCTTGGTGCTCAAAGAAGCAAAGTATAGTTGCGTTATCCTCTTGTGAAGCAGAGTATGTGGCTGCTTCGTTTGCAGCATGTCAAGCATCATGGCTGAGCATGCTATTGGTCGAAATTGGAGTGCACAGGGTCGAAGCAATGAAGTTGTTAATCGACAACATGTCTGCGATAGATCTCGCCAAGAATCCTGTTGCACATGGTAGGTCGAAGCACATAGAGACCAGATATCACTTCCTGCGTGATCAAGTAAACAATGAGAAGCTGAATCTGGAATATTGCTGTTCGGAACTTCAAGTAGCTGATGCAATGACCAAGCCATTGCAAAAGGGAAGATTCGAAGAATTGAGAACAATGCTTGGGATGATGTCACTCAGCAATGTGAATTAGGAGGGAATATTGAGATATGCCTTGTAATTCTATTGCTTGTAATAATAGTAGGTGTAGTTAGTAACCTAGTCGAAATGGGTCAGTCGAAATTATGGGCCTGGGCCTGTTTCATTGTATATATATACAGACGTCAGTAGCATGTAATCTGTACCCTACTTTTATGAAATTCAGTGCAGCTTTTACTATTCATATTATATTGCCCAAATGTCCTTAGCACCGCCACTTCCTTTTCTTCCCCTTTTTCACGTGTTTATCCCCGAAAACCCTAATTTGTTACAATTTGAAAGGAATGGAATTACTTTTTGTTGTTGAATATTTTAATATAATATTTTTATATGCCTTCAGTTGGGCCACATGATTATGATGGCACATATTGGTCGTTATGTTCAAATCAATTTTAATTCTTCAGTTCATCATATATGGGACCACACATTGTACTAACAAAATTAATTTAAATGGAACCCACAAAAAGTAATTTGAGTGCTTAGCCAATCTTAGCCTGATAATTTATCATTCTTTGTCTCATATTTATAACATGGTACTTTAGACTTTCCCAATATATAGATAAGCACACCCTCATAAAAAAAATCTCAGATATTCCCAATAAACATACCATAACAAAGCAAAATTTATTTCACTGAATATATATTTCAGCAGATTACATAAATCTCTAAAATTTATACAAAAGTTAACCAATCACGTTCCTTGCCTACATACAAGACATGATCATTATGAACCCTTAAAACACTGCAGCTTTGAGTCTCCTTCCCAACTCCTTTCTGTAATAATATAAATAAACAATTATGAGTATAGAATCAAATAAATTAATGTTTCACATGTCACAAGCTAAAATGTTAGTGTCCGGATCCGGTTGCATCGGCAATTTCAACAATATGGGAACGTTAGCTCCTCAGCTCGAACTCGAGTGTGACTGTGTATTGTGTGTGTGTCGTATTTATTTGTCATTTTAGTGAATGATTTTTTTACCTTATGAGTTGCCTATCAAAGCCTGAAGCAGCTAAGAGACCTCTATTCTCTTCAGCCCTTCTAAGTAGGTATGGCATAACCATCTCAACTGGCCCAAATGGCATATACTTGCTAACTTGAAAACCTGCATTGCTTAAACCAAAAGAAAGTGCATCTGACATTCCATATAGTTGTGCAAATTCCATCTTGTGGTTCACTTTTCCAATCCCCAATTCATATGCTTTTGCTGCAGCCAATTTCCCTACACATAATTCCATTTTTCACTTCAAGTTAGACACATTAGTTGATAATATGTTGGTTCTCTATTATTATTATTATTATCAAGGTATTAAAAAAAAGTGTCACATCAAGATTTTTGATGTTGCGTGACCGCAATGATGTCAAATATGGATTAGATTTTTCACAATATCAAGAATCGCAACAAAATCACGACTAGTAGTGTGATCCCAACTCGAGCTGCGACATCAAGATTTTACATCAAGATTTTTGATATCTCTACGACAACAATTGGGGTCACATCAGATTCTTGACAATATCAAGAATCTCAATGCGATCACAATCGTTATTGCAAGCGATTCAACAGGGATTCTTGACGTCTCTATGACTTCAATTGTTGGTGCATTTGACTGCAATTTTCCACAATATCAAAAATTGTAATTTGATTGCGATTGGCAGTGTAATTGTAACTTGGACTGTGACATCAAGGTTTTTGATGTCACCACGACCGCAATTGGGGTCGCATCAGCCGAATTTGATTGAGATTCTTTGCAGTATAAAGAATCTCAATGCAATCACAATAGTTATCGCAACTGCAATTTAAAATCCTGATTATAATAATCTATAAACTATATAAAAATGAAAATAACATGATGAATTATATGTCAAAGTACCTGATTCAATATTATGAGTAGCAAGAACAACAGAGCCAGGTCCATTAGCAATCTTCTCAAGCATAAAAGAAGAGCAATCATTGAAGCAATTATGTGTATCTTGAATAGTATCATGAATAGGTGAAGCATACCCAAAAGACTCAGCCAATTTACTTTCAGTAGACATATATGCCCCTCTAACCAATTTAAATCCCATTGGTATCCCCATTTGATCAGCAGCCTTTGTAGCCAAAAACAATCTCTCCTTAGCATCTTTCAAATAAGTTTGAATAGTTCCAAACACAATAGGGTTATCATCTTTGTTATGCAATATAGCTGAAGAATATGTGAAGTAATCAATAGCTGGTTGAACTGAAGTGTGTTCAGCATCAACTAATAATGGAATATTTGCATGAACACATTTTTGACATAGTTCTTGTAATCTTTGATTTGCTAATTGAAGATCATTTTCTTCTTCTGAAGTTAGAGATTGAGGTTGATTTTGTGTGTGGTATAAAGGACTTGATTCAGAGAAAATTGGAAGTGAATCTTGTTTCCATGGTAAATTGAATGAAGGGTCTTTTTGTTGCCATCGTAATAGATCACTTATTCTTTCTAGCAATGCCATTGGACATATTGCTGTGATTTTCACTATCATAAAGCTTACCTATATCACAATCAAAATTCAAATTTTTATATCTATTAGTATATTAGAAGAAAAATAAAATAAATTAAAATTAAAAAATAATAACAAAAAATAGGAATTATCTGGTCTAATAATTTAATGCATATATAAATTGATTGACAATGAAATAATTAAAACTTTCTCTAAAATACCAACCCTTATGTCCTTTAGTTAGGTGACACTCACAATTAATATATATATATATATATATATATATATATATATATATATATATATATATATATATATATATATATATTAGACACAAAACAAAAGGGTACCATCAAAACTCGAGTTAAAAAATGGGAGAATACAAACTATTTAACCCTACACCATTGAAAGCATTGTTAAATATCACATCAAGTTTCTTCATATACCAACATAAATTTTTAAACACAAGTTTCCAATTTTGAGTCACAAGTTATGACACAATGCCAAACAAACCTCATTGTCTTTAACCTAAATGGGACCAACAATATTTAAATAGGACAGAAACAAAAGGGTAGTGAGTATAGCATGACATGAACTGGCATATCAAGTTGTTGTACGAGATTAATTGCTTTTTGCTTACTTGTTAACAATGATTCATGCATGGTTACACGTACACATTACACATACAACTTGTTGCCAACTCAATTCACACTCACTCATTGAAAGAAACAGTACATGCCGCATAATTAAACTCCCAAAAATAACGCATGGTCAGGTCCACCAAACACAACTTAACCATTAGGAAGATTCACTTTAACCACATGTATTATATTTTATATTATATTTATATAATAATAATATAATAATAATAATAATAATGATAATAATACAATATTTTATGTTTATCTAGTTTTCATAAAAAAAAATTATATTTAAAAAATATGTTCCATCACATTATTAGCTCATTTTATATTGACAAAGACGGAACCACGCGGAAGATTCATTTTACATACATAACATTATATTTTATAAAATACTAATAATACAATTTTATGACCGAATAATATTATAATAAAAAGTTATTTTGATGTATGGTTAACAAAAAAAATGTTAACTTTTTTATTTTCTGTTTTTTAAATTACAGAAATGTCAATCTTGTTTTTTTATATTCTATTTCCGGTAGCAAAATGTTGAAAGCAAAAAAAAAAAAAAATATAAAATATTTTAATTTTAGTTTCGTTTTTGACAACTAAATATTTTAATTTTAGTTAAAACTATAAATAAATAAGCATATTCTCTGAAATCTATCTTAAAATAAAAAATTTGGTAAAAAAATCTTCAAATAAAAAAGTATATTCTCTGAAATCTAAACGTGCTTAAATTAAACTTTCAAACACAAGTTCTATCAACTTGCTAGACTGTATCATTTTGACCAAAACCAACATTTTTTTATACAATAAAAAAATAACTTAAAATCGTAATCGGCACTCCTACAGCTTTTAGATAATTTTTTATGATATCAAGATTACGACGAATTAATAAAAAACTCAACAAATTAAAAATTTAAAGAAATTAAAAAAAAAGAAGAAAGTAAGAGTAAGATCTTACGGAAGAAGGAGGAAGTGATCTGCTAACATCAACGGTATGAAGAAATCCATTAAGATTACGATTACACCCTTCATTATCATGTGCATCTTCCACACCATAAACCAACATGCCACGTAAGCCAGAATCATTAACCGCCCTAATACTTCTTCCGGCGGCGGCGGCATCTTCTCCGGCACAAAATTGTTCATAAAAAGTTTTCTTTGAAGCAGCCATAACGGCGTTTTTCATTACTCCCATTTGAAAAAGCTTCGATTGCATAACCCACATTCCAAGGTCCACCATGGGACCCACCGCGGTGGCATGGAGTACGGCGGAGGAACGGATAAGGGTGGAGGTAGGAACACCGGAGAATAGCCTTTCTGCGTCGTCTAAGTTTAAGGTTGTTGCCGGTGGTGGTGTTACGGTGGTTGGTGACGGTTGGTTTTCAAGTATGGGAGGTGAAACACCGGTTGTGGTTGCCGGAGATAAAGAGTGGTGAACGGAGTTAAGAGACTTTGCGGTTGTTGTGTTGTATTTGAGATTCTTGAGGATTTTTCTAGGGACAACACGGGTTGCCATTCAAAGGTTGTTTTTGATTTTTGACGATGATGTTTTTTTTTCTGTCTTATGAAAGCTTCTTTGCTATTTTTTTTTGTTATGAAGAAGATGATGATGATGAATGAATCAGTGAAAAAAACAACTTGTGATGTTTTTGTTTACAAAGAGGTTAGAGGAATATATAGGCGTGCTAAGTTAAAGGGGTTTGTTGGTTAACTAAGGAAAAGTACAACACTACAACGTTAAGTTGGGTAAGTGCATGGTGTGAGATAAGATTAGCTTGTCCAACGTGCCAATGAGTAATATTTTTAGCCGACTTTTTTTTTACTATTTTTTTATTACTATTATAATAAATTTTTTTGGTAAATTAAATAAATAAATCTTATAATAGTTTTTATGGACCTTATTATAGTTGCAACTTTCTTTTTGAGGAACAATAGTTGTAATTTTTTTCCTAATTATATACATTTTAAAATTGAATAAGTAAACTCTAAAACTTTGAATTTCAGAGCATTAAGAAATTTAAATACATGCATTAAATCAAAAAAATTGTCATGGCCGATTCATTTTTAAACAGGAGGTATCATCGACGCATAACTGTAATGACTAATTCATTGAGTTGATATGACTACAATAGGCAGCAAAACTCCCCATTGAGAGTTTTAACGTCGGTCACTTGACTAATTTGACCTCAAAGTCTCTAGCTAGTTTTTTTTATCAGTTCAAATCTCTAGCTAGTTTCTCCCCTCCCAACAGAATTTTTGTCACAAAAAAAATATCGAACTTGAGATCTTGAGATGGGATCTGAGCGGAGTTGCCACTCAAACAAACTCTTTTTTAATACTACTATTTACTAAGTTTTGTGGTATGTAAAACTTTCTTTTTTTACTTATCTACGATCTACAAAGTGAAAAAGTCAAAACTAAGGTTCCTCAAAAAAAGAAGGCAAAACTATGAGAAGAAATGTGTTGTGTGTGACAATGAATGCTATTAATTAAGGTGTGATGTGCTAAATTGTAGGAGAGAGAGAGTATGGGCATCAGATTCGAGAGTTATAGGTATTGGGAACAATGCTTGTAATTTCCACGTAGATATGAGTTGGAAACTTAATTTGGATGCTAGCGTATTACTTGCTACTATTAATTTTGTCTTGATCTTGCTGAGCTGTATCCACCGTCATCTCTTGATTCAGTCAATGTTATTATTGATTGAACACATACAAAATAAAAATCAATTGATGGATAAATAAATACGCTTTTATTGGGTTCACACTATGCAACTGGAATATTCATTCACTAGAAGATTCGGGAGCGTCTATTTTTAAGGGTTTTTTTTTTTCATAACCCCACATTGGCACATTGGACTCTATACCCACTTTTTTCGAAAAAACCCAAAAATACCCCTTTAAAGTTCACCAAAATTTAATTGAATATTGAAAATTTTAAAATTTTTCGGAATTACCGTTAAAAAAAGTATTTCCGAAACACAAATTTTACATTTTTTCGGAATTACGTATATAATTCCGGAAGCATATAACACGTTAGTTACATTGATCACTCAATGTAACTATTGTAGTTAGCTAAACAGTGATTTTTGACATCAAATATGTATTTTTGTAGTAAACATGCGATACTTCTTGTAGTTGATCCAATAATTTGACTATAGATTAACAAACATCTTATAACATGTGATATCAACGTATCTCAAGCTAGTAGAGAAGTAGAAGAACTATTCAATTAGGATACTTGTAACTCAGTTATTATTGTTAGTTAATCTCTTAGCTATAGTTAAGTTAGTTAACTAATGATTAGTTAAGTTGTGATCTAGTATTAACTATAGCTGACTCAAGATATATAAGTTGTCTCATTGACTCACTGTACAGTAACTGAAAATCATAATAGAATTTGAGATTCTTCTCTCCATTGATTCTTTATCCTCCTCTTTCAGGTCATCAGTGATTTCTGGTTTTGATCATGGAACATCTATCTCTCAATATGGTATCAGTCGCAACAATGCTTCCGCCTCACATCTCCGATTGATTCCACCACCGCCTCGGTTTCTCCCACCGATTCGCCTGTTCCTTCTTTCGTCGATCCTTCTTCCCTTTTGATTCGATTCCGATTTCTTTCTCGGTTTCTTTCTGGTTCCTCCTTCTAGTTCCTTCACGAACTGTGTCTTCTTCATCAATGGCTGACGCCGGCGGAGATCCATACTACTTGCATCCCTCTGACAATCCCGGGGCGGTGCCTGTATCTCAACCCAATACAAGAAAAACGTGCATTACCGGTGGATTTTTTCCGTCGGTACGGTTCCGGCAGAAATTTGACATTTCCGGCGGATTTTTTCCGCCGGTAAATTTCCTGCAGAAAAAATATACTTTCCGGCGGATTTTTTTTAAAAAATATATTAATTTTTTTTAAAAAAAAAAGAATGTCCTAGCAGTGGTACAACCATCTCTCCACAATGGTCCTAGCAGATGGACGTGACCCAAGCGGCTCCTCTGGAATGTCCTGGCGGTATCCCAACTGCCATAAGCATCTCTCCCGGCATGCAACGTACAGAAATGTCATCCCATAGAAGATGCCCTCTGAAAAGCGCAATCGACTGAAATTCCATGTACTGCCTGTGGTCATCCCAAGGGTTCCATATGATGCCCTCTGAAAAGCGCAATTGAATGAAATTCCATGTGCTCGTATAAAAAGGCCAAAGCAGCTGGACTGCACACACACGTGCCACACTCCTCATATGTCTGAAATAGCAAGACCCACTCTTGTCGGCAAAGATGGTGTAGCCCAACAAAAGCAGTAGATACACCCGTGCAGCAAAATCAACATAACCATGCTCCAGGTTTAGTCTGTAGGCAGACTCTAAAAAGCTGAACCTGAAGTATGGACCTCGGGTAAACTAGCACTCTTTCGCACAATCAACCTCCTGTATACCCAACAACTCCAACCCGACCCTAATGGCCATCTCAGCAGTAAATCCACCGATAGGCATTAAAAATGTGTCCTGTCAGTGGAAAATGGAGCAAGTTGGACACGTCGTCCAAGGTGATTGTCATTTCACCAAATGGTAGGTGAAACGACGAGGTCTCTAAATGCCGACTCTCCACAAAGGCTGAGACCAACTCGTGATTGATCACCGCCAAAGGTGTGAAATCAAGCTCTGATAGACGAGCTCGTAAAATCCACTGATAAACATGTGGGTCGTGTTGTGGAGGTCGTAGCTGAATTAATTTCTGGCGATGTTCTGCAACCTTCATTTTCCCACGATGCTGTATAAAATTATATTATATGAATAAGATATATTTAACAACAATGTAAAAAAAATCAGAGTATATAAAAACTTAAGTTATTTATTAAAACTATTACCTATCCTATACGTAGTTTTTACACCATGTGGTTAGGAAGTCGAGATAGCAATGACATGTCCCTAGGATCCAGATCTAGCTCCTCCGCCTCATGCTCCTGGTCAGGAGCCTTAGCAGCCTCCATAAACTGGTCCGGAGCCTCATCATATACTGTCTGTGAGCCTAATCAACAGAAGCATCAATAAGAGCGTCATCAATACGCCCTACGGACACGCCTATCACGTGCAGAAGCGCGACCGGCTACTCTAACTCTGGTGCGTACACTAACAGGAGTCTGATCGGGATCTCTGCCTCCTGAACATAATGACTCCTCTCGCACCAACCCTCGTGAATCACGAGGAATTCTACCCCCACTAACCTATTTAGCATGCTTTTATCATTAAGGATAAATAAGGATATTTTAAAAAAGTCATTCCGGAAACACCTAAAAAATGGTAATTTCGGAAGCCAGTTTTTGGGAAATTTCCGGAAACACCTCAAAAAGGTATTTCCGGAATTATAAAAAGTGTGTTCCGGAAACACCTCAAAACGGTATTTTCGGAAATTTCCCAAAATGTGGCTTCCAGAAATACGTAAATTTAGGTGTTTCCGGAAAATTTCAAAAAAATAGCTTTCGCGGTTATGTAAAAGAAGGTATTTCCCGAAAGAAAATTTTTTTGCTTACCTTTTGATTTCGAAATTATGTGAAATGAGATGTTTCTTTTGGCTTTTTGTGGTGAATAGGGGTAAAATTGTCAGTGTGGTCAAAATTGGGGGGGGGGGGGGGTATACTGTCCAATGTGGGGGGGGGGGGTATGAAAAAAAATCCTTTAAGGGGTTGACATGTCCCACTGCGTGTTTTTGCATACGCATCGGCTAGCGATCGAATCATTGGCCAGATAGTTAAGGAGCCTAATGCTTGTGCTACATCTTGTTGGTACTAATGATATTTTTTTAATGTATCATATCCATCATCAATTTTGTAATTTACAGTTTATGTAATAACTAGAATTCCTACCCGTGTCATACACGAGGATATAATTTTGATGGATGAATTAACTAATTTATTTATTTATTTATTTGTACTATATATAATTTGTGTACAGTCTTACACTTATACCTATTTTATTAATTGTTGTATATAATTTTATGTAAATAGGTTATAACTATAACTATATAATATATTAGTCAATACAAATAATATACGTCCGAGTATTAATATCAACGACAAATACTAAAAATGTGACTACTAATGTCATTTATAATATAGTAATAGTAATTAAATACTTATATAAATATCAACCATATACAACAGAAAAATTGAAAAATCTTTGTATAGTTTATTTAATTTGTAACTATTAAATAAAATTAATAAGTAGCTTGTAAATAAATATTGATTAATATGGACATATCAGCGGATCTTGAGAGAATTTTACAAAGGAGTCGAAGTGTTAAGCACCACCATGATAAAATATATTTATTCCACCACTTTGACATAAGCTTTTATATGTGTAGCGTTGCGGTTTGATCGTGTTGTGGATGGAGGGAGTCTAGCTCAAATTGGTTTGGTTTAATTTCTTCCGCAATAAATAACAGTGAATTGCTAGAAATTCGTCAGCAGAGTCGTATCTTTAGTTTTGTTTCCTGCAAAAAATTACGACCATAACCAACATGTTGTTTAAAGAATTAGAATATGAGCAACAAATATAATGTATATAAAATAAGACTATACTACAATATGCAGAGACATATCTACATAGAGATGACATATCTACATAGAGATGATTGAGGGCAATGGCCCGCACAAGATAAATTATTTTTATTTAGAATTTGTTTTTGTCCCGTTAAAATTTAGACAATTTCAAGTGAGATCAATTTTTAAATAAATGTAAAAATTCATATGAGATTAATAAAACTCTATTGGGAGGAGAGAACCACACAGACCAGTAAAGTCGTGTACACGTGGCCAGTCAGGTTCCCCAACATAGATTAGTCATTAATGCCAAAGCTGATAGATACTGCACACAAATAACATGCTTACCAAAAAATAAGAATAAAATAAAATAAAAGATAGAATAATTTGGTATCAATTTTACCATTTTAATTTTGTAATTTGTAGAAGTTAAATTAGGTATTGTCCGATTTTTTGGCCATGAATTTATGTATTTAACCCACACTAATAGTAGTTGTAAAAAAAAACCACACAAAAAGTAAATAGCAGATAAATTTTTTTGCCCCATTTGTGTAACATCCCTGTATTTCAACCTTGGAAGAAGTACCGAGATTTCCAAAAACAGACTACATCAGAGTACTAATCCTCCTTAAGTGAACTGAACCAACTTAAATCGGCAAATAATTTATCAACTATCCTTTAAAGTAACACAGTTTCTAAAAAGGATTAACTGAGGAAAATGAAACAGAGTCCCAAAAGTCAGTCATACACTCTATGGTTCAAGTTCTCAAAAGCAGAATTTTTTAAGCGATACATAACTCCAATTACAAATCAATAGTTAAAGTATCATACATAAACTTGTTACAATAAAGTAACACCAGGGTCAGCTAGGCAAACATTAAATAAAACTTGATCATTAAAGATCCTTCTATGCTCGTAGGCCCAGAACAGCAGCTACTTCTTCTTTGTTTGCTTTGGCTTCCACTGGTCATCTGTAATACATCATATAATAAACAGCGAGATAAAAATCTCAGTGAGTTCTTTCGGGACCCCTCACCTTAATCTCTCGGTGTTTTCTTATCTTTCCTCTTTTCTTAGCACAACATCGGACAACCACTACACAGTTCCCCTAGTGAACCACCCTGATAATAGCTATTTCCGAGTCAACTTATTCTGGGCGTAGGTTCTGGGTTCATGACTTCCCTCGTTGGTGTTTTATGCTTTAGCTTGACACTTAGGTCGTTTTCTCACTCGATACAACATTACTCGGTTCATTTCTAAACCCTAACATAAAGTTACTCGTTGCAGCATAAAAATACATGATATGTGACTCAAATAGTATCTAGCAGTTATCAATAGATTAAGGATTAGGATCAAGTTGGATTGCACTAGTTTCATATGAGAAAAGATCAAAATGTCAGGTCTGACCAGAGGTAGACATGGTCCATGTTTAAAAACCATGCTCCATGATGCGAAACTTTTAAGCAGCAGAACAGGACCAGTTGATGACACGGTCCGTGCTCTTCAAGACACGGTCCATGTCGTTTCCCAGTAATCCCTATTTCATGTTTTTGAGTAAAAATGCTAAATTTTATGCAATCCAACCCATCTCAATACTCAATACTACTATTAAATGCTTGTAAAACATATCAATTAACTCACATCAAGGGTCAATAACACAATTTACATGCACAAATTTAATTCAAACTCATAGAACTCAATCATAATCACCATTTCAGCAACATATATAGCTTTTGAAATAAACATTTCAACAGTTTGAAACACACAACATGTACATGCATTACTGAATTTTCAGATTAATTAACATGCATTGACCAATTCTTTAAGAAAACACCAAAATGGGTAAAGAACTCACTTTGAATGTTGAATCTAAAGTCACTAGCAAGCCAAAATGTAAAGCTTAAGTACCCAATCTCTTAGTTTCGAAAACCCCAGCTGTCAATCTCTCCTCCTAGATGTTTCAATCAACAATGTGGCTGAGGATTCACTACTAGCAAGCCTCCAAATGCACATGCAAGACAGTTTTCAGCTCCTAAAGCGCCATCCTCCCAACATGCAACTCGAAATTTCAGTAAAAGGAGAAGGAAAGTTCTAACTCAGTTTTTCAACTTATGAAGAGATGATTTTGAACTAGGAGATGTAATGGGAAAGGTTACTGAATGAGTGTTTTCAGTTTGAGAAAGAGTTTAGAGGTAAGACTCCATTGTTGTTTCTCCACTCTCATTCTCTTCCTCTCTTCTTCTCTTCTTCGCAACCCTCTCCCTTTCTCTCCACTCTCTTTTCTTTTCTTTGATGTTGTGTGTTTGTGAGTTTGAGTGAAAAGTGTGGGAGTGACTCGTGAGGGTATGTTTTTCAGCCGAGAGTGTTTTAAAGAAACTGAAGTCCCTAAATTACCCTTATGTTATTCGCACCTCCTCCATTTACTCATACACTATCCAAATGAAATAAACAGCTAGCACACAAATGCATTCAAATATTTCATTTAGCCATGTACTCAAGCAATAATTAAACAATCAATTATTGACTCAAACATCAATCAAACAACTTGATTAGCAATAATTTATTAAAATTATTAACTAATCACAATAACTATACTTAACTTTGGGATGTTACACTTTGCCAAAAATGTATTGATCATGGCTATTATGAATAATTTTGTCAAAAAAATCTATTAAGTAATTTTTAATAGGCTAAATAGCACTTTTGGTCCTTTATGTTTGCTCCAGATTTCACTTTGGTCCTTTATCTTTTTTTTGGTCCGTTTTGGTCTCTTATGTTTCGTTTTTGTTTCATTTTGGTCCCTCACGTTAGTTTTGACTAACGGACGCCACACTGGCAGTTAACTGCTGACGTGGCGTCCGTTATTCATTAAATTACGTGGCAATTCATTAAACACATCAGCATTTATATTTTTTAAAATTTTAAAAACACAATTAACAAATAACTAAAAACATTAAAACTAAAAAACAAACAAAATCAACAGATCTTCTGATGTTGATTTTGAATTAATATCCTCAATCCCCATCATCAGAGAGAGATCCTCATATTCTTTTCCCCAATTTCAAATCTTCTTAGATTCAACCAAATCGATTCCAGATCTTCTACGAAAATACCCAGAAACGAAAAAAACAGATTTGGAAACGTTTTCGTTTCCTTAGATTCATGTTCAACCAAATCGTTTTCGTTTCATCTTCAACGTTTTCGTTTTCGTTTCATGTTCAACCAGATCTGGAAACGTTTTCGTTTTCAACGTTTTGTGTTTCCTTAGATCCATCTTCAACCATATTGTTTTCTGTTTCATCTTGAAAAACAGATCTGGAAACATTTTTGTTTCCTTAGATTCACGTTTCGTTTTCTCTTTTCAACGTTTTGTTTCATCTTCAACCATATTGTTTTGTTTTGTTTCCTTAGATCCATCTTCAACCATATTGTCTTCTTTTAAGTTTCCAACATCAGAAGATCTGGGATTTTTAAGTTCTGGGATTTAATTTGTTGATTTTGTTTGTTTTTAAGTTTCCAACATCAAAAGATCTGTTGATTTTGTTTGTTTTTTAGTTTTAATGTTCTTAGTTATTTGTTAATTGTGTTTCTAAAATTTAAAAAAATATAAATGCTGATGTGTTTAATGAATTGCCACGTCATTTAATGAATAACGGACGCCACGTCAGCAGTTAACTGCCAGCGTGGCGTCCGTTAGTCAAAACTAACGTGAGGGACCAAAATGAAACAAAAACGAAACATGAGGGACCAAAACGGACCAAAAAAAAGATAAAGGACGAAAGTGAAATCTGGAGCAAACATAAAGGACCAAAAGTGTTATTTAGCCTTTTTAATATTAATTGTTAGTAATCTGTGTGAAAATCTAGATTTGGACCTCTAACCAATACTCAATTACAGTCCAACCTATTGATCATCCTTGGGGTTAATCGAATGAGTACCTATTCGACCTACTCCTTCTACCTGACTCGATTATTAGTGGAACAGAGAAAATACTCTTTTAAATATTTTCCCGCAATCGAGTATTTATACTCTTCTAAATATATCCACCTTTAAATAACTATAAATATAGTAATTAATACAATTTCATTATTTTTTTCAACTTGAGAGCTTCCACCATTGATAGTATTTTTTTTAGTGTCACATATCTTTTTTTTGGTATGGATAAAAATTTTAATCGAAATTATTTATAAAGTCAAAATTTGGTTATTAATTTTTATTTGTAAAAAATATATATTTCTATTTTTTAGAAAAATCATTATTATATTTTATTATATGATAAATTAAATATACAATTTTATTTCAATATACGTTACTTTTGGTATTCTTCCATGACGACCTCTATTTGTGTTGTAAAAGAAACGACTTATAAATTTTAATAGTATAGATTATATAAATGTAATATATTTTTAAAATTTAAATTTTAAAGTGATAACTTCAACATATTTGAATGACGTTTGGTTTAAATATTTGTATCATTTGAATGTTTCTACTAAAAACTAATCATTATTAATTTAGATATTAATATATTTTGAGTAAAATCCCCATTCTTTTTCTTCAAATTTTTTACTCTAATTGAAACAATAGTGACTTTTTTAAAGTATTAACATTTGTTTTTACGAGTTATATAATAATAGGAGTTTAAATTATATTTTTTATTCATATGTATTATAAGTATTTACATTAAGATGTTAATATATTTTCATAAAATATAAGATATAATCATCTCTCGTGATATCTATTATGATATCTTAATAAATTACTTTCAAAATTTTAACTTTTTATGATTTAATTTTAAATTAATTTAATATTTATTCAACTTATTTACATAAAGATTTATAGTTTAGTGTACTATATTTCCATTTTAAAAGATGAAAATAATGTTAATGTATTCAATACAAAGTGATATATTTATATCTTTTGATCTATATATTAATAAATTTTATATTTGATTTCTATCTTTAATATTTTGAGTTATACTCTCGCTCCCGCCGTCCATAAATATAAGCGAAAGAGTTTATATAAGACAAAAGAGAACATAGAACAGTTATAGGTTTATAGGCTAAATAAATAGAAAATGAAAAGAACAAAATTAGATGGACGGGTTGAAGGCACTAATAGGACTAAAATTAATGCTCCTACTTGTAATTTATCTTCGTCCTAATGGAACAATAAAAACATAAATTAAGGTTGTTGAAGCATTAAAAGAACTTGTTTAAGAAAAATTGTTAAGTGTTATGTTTTTCGCTGTAAGTTTTTGCCACCAAGTTCCCAAGCCTTTGGGCCATGTAAGTTAAGAGAAAAAATAACTAATAAAATCCATCAAATATGAAGTGTATAATCACCAATTATGCATGCCTTCCGACACTCAAGAGATACCAACTTTGTTGATGCAACTGTCGCTCCCACTATGAATTTATTTTCCTTTAAATATGAAAAAAAAATTTACAACATTTGTCAATCCAAAATTAACATTCAATATGTATGAGGTATCAGAAAAAGATATAAAACAAAGTTCAATTATTCAAAATTAAAGGGGGGAAGAACAACTATACTTACGAAAGTTGTAATTTTTTTGGACAGTATGCCATTATTACCTTTTGGTACAGATTAAAAGAAGCTCCCAAAATTTTCTTTGTATCCTTGCACCTAGAAATAAATTTTTCACAAAGACAAATAATCCTTGCACCAAGAAACAAATCCTTGCATCAAAAAACAAATAACTCAGTATGATCAAGAAAAATGACAAATAATCAAATATATCGTCATCCCATCAATTCAAAATTATGAGAAACACCCATCTGAACACCCTGAGATGTCGTGGTACTTTGAACGTAATTCATGTTGTTTATTGACAACCAGATATTAGGGAGAACTGCTCAAATTTCAAACAATGAGAACGAATGATAATTGTAAAATTAAATATCTTTATGAAAAATAATAATACCCATGAAGTGTTAATATCTTTTTTGGGGATTCTATGAAGTAAGGATATAAAATACAATTATTAGGGTTCAGGAATTAGAGATGTCAAAATGGGCTTGGCTCGCCGGGCCGGCCCGTTGTGTAACATCCCTAATTTCGTTAAATTCAATTTATGGAATTTACGAGTGAATTATTATTCGAATGAAAGGTAAATCACGTCATTGATATGGGATAGTCAAGAAAGCAACGTTTAGTGGATAAACCATAGGATTAGGGTGCAAGTTAGAGAGAACTTGGGCAAAAAATAAGGTTTTAGAATGAATTAATAAGCCAAGGGTATTTTGGTCTTTTCCCAATTATTTAAACCCTAAGCTGAACAATAGCCTTTCCTCACTCCCACACTCTCTCATTTCAGCAAACTTCAGAATTTAGAAAGAAAAGAGAGAGAGAGAGAGAGAGAGAGAGAGAGAGAGAGAGAGAGAGAGAGAGAGAGAGAGAGAGAGAGAGAGAGAGAGAGAGAGAGAGAAGGAGAGGTGCGTGAAGAGAGGAGAAAGAAGAAGGAGGGATCATTTTCATGATTCTCAATGCATGTGACTGGTTTTGGTACCAATCTTCTCCTCTTTAAATTCTCTTTCCATTTATGCTAGTTTTGTAAGCACGTTCACTATCTTTCCTTCTCCACCATTTTCGAATCCTAGAGCTCCACTTAGCCAAAAATGGAGTTTGGAAGCATATGGAGCTTGTAAGGGGTCCAAGGAGGTTCAAGGGTAAATTCTAAAGCTCAAAAACAAGCTACATTGTTGATTGAAGGGAGTTTGGAAGTGTTTCAGCTTCTAGTCTTGAGTTTGGAAGGGGTTGATTTCGGTTTTAAAGCGATTGGGAGAACTTGGAGCGAGTTCGTGAAAGTCTCGGTGCTTCATGACTTTCATCACGATCGGTGAAATCTACTCACGTTTAGGGTTTTATGTTTTGTTGTTGAAATGTTGGTTGCAATCGGTATTTTGATTTCGAAAGATTATTGAGTCGAAACCGTTTTTTTGAAAATAACATTTTACGGTTTTTATAAAAATTATATATGTATTATATGGATTTTGATTGTACTGGAATGTGTTGTATTCTGGTTGTGTTGTTGGAATTTTGATTGGGTTGCGGATTGGATACGATCGGAAAAGCGGAACAATATAAACGAAGCAAACTGTGAATCTGCACAGGATGCACGGACCGTGCGCCCTCTTCTGTGATGCCTGCGAAAAACTAAGCAGCGCGCACGGACCGTGCTCCCCTGGGCACGGGTCGTGCGCCTGCCATTGTCACCGGATGCCAAAATTTCGTTTCGTTGCTCCGTTCGATTCCAAACCTCTTCTAATCTTCCTTCCAACCAATTGTGATGATATTCACTTGGTAAAAACATTGTTTTAAACGTGTTCAACTTGATTTTGAGGAAAGGTTTTGAAAGCTATAAATGTTTCGAAAACCGAAAGATAGCCCACTTGTGAGAACATGCTTTTTGAACAACTAATAGGATTACATGTACTATTTGGTTTGATATTAGTGACGCGGGATGTTTATTACCTTGAGACATCGAAACTGGTCTAAGCTTTACGATATATAGATTATATCGAACTATTAGGAGTCGGCCCAATGTGGGTGTGATATATAAATTATATCAATGTCGGGTGACGATCCGAAAAATAGCATACTAGGTGGGGAAGGTCATGAGCCCCTACCCTAGGCCCTGGACACGTTAGGTAAAGTACTAGCGGGGGTTTATCGGGATTGTGGCTGTTGCACGGCCGATTTTAGGCTACGTTAGGTACACGATTCGCCGAGACTGTGGTTGTTTGCACGGTCGGTGTTTCGATTGGTAAGCTTGTAATTATAAATTAACATACAAGGCTTAGAAATATTGAATAGCACATTATATGCCGAGATTGTGGTTGTTGCATGGTCGGTGATGGGCTACGGTTATATGAGCAACTGGTTTATAACTTAAACTATGTTGCAACGGTTTTATAATTGAACCGAGTGATTGTGAGGGGTCACGGTAGAACTCACTGAGATATGTTATCTCACCCTATCATTATTGTGGTTTTTACAGAGAAACGGGGTAAGAGGAAGACAAGGCGACACGAGTAGGTGACATGCTTATGGAGATGCCGAAGACTTGTAGTCTTGAGTTTCCGATTATGTTTCTCTTGTTATTTTCTATTGTGGTTATGTAACTTGTATTCGATGAGTTGTATAAACCTATTCCGCTTCTCTGGTTATGATATTAAACAATAGACTCTGTATTCCTTTTGAGTTGAGGAACAAGTTAAATTTTATGGACTTGCAGACAGGTTGATCCGAGACATTGTGTTTTATTATCGAAAAAATTTAGACGGTTCAATATCTAAATAGGGATTGTGTCCTCTGATTGTTTACACAGATGTGCATCTCAGTGTATCTACATGTTAGAAATGTTGGGGTGTTACAATTGGTATCAGAGCGGTTCGACCTAGTCGGACTTAGATGTTAATTAAGAGTCTTTTACGTCTTCTAAGTCTGATTCTTCTTAGTATGCTATTAGACATTGAGCCTGATCATTTTTAATACTTTGTGCATATTTCGCAGAATCATGGCTAGAAGAGATAGGAGAAATCCACCCATTGATCCTCATCAGGAGTGGATGCAAAATGTCATTGAAACTCAACAGAAGATGATGAATGACATGATGCTAATGCAGCAGAAACAGATGGCTCAAATGGCCCAAATGCAGCAGATGCATCAAGTGCCCCAACCGCAACCGAATGAGCCAGTCAATGTACCACCACCTGAGGATCCTAACAGGATGTACTTCCGGTTTCTGAAAATGAATCCTCCGATCTTCAAGGGGAGATCCGACCCAATGAAAGCTCATTTCTGGATAGATGCCATGGAAAGGATTTTTCTGACCTTACAATGTGATGAAGCAGAGAAAGTGATTTGTGCTGCAAATGCTCTGGATGAAGATGCTCATACTTGGTGGACCACTGCACGCAGGATGCTTCAAACTCAAGGGACACCTCTAAATTGGGATAACTTTAAGGAGTTTTCCTGGATCATTTCTTTCCTTATGCCCAGAGACTTGCCAAACAAGTTGAGTTCGTTAATCTGAAGCAGGAGGACATGTCAGTTGGGGAATATGCTGCAAAATTTGAAAGATTGTCTCAATTTTATGAAGTAGGAATTCATGCCCCCAATGACAGGTGGAAGATGATTATGTTTAAACAAGGTCTTCGTGGTGATGTGAACCAATGTCTTAGTTCTTACGCTATGACCACTTATCCTACTTTGGTACAACAAGCTCATACTGCTGAAGAAGATCTCAAGAGGATGTACGCAGAGAAGAAAGATTTCTGGAAAAACAAGAAAATGGGTACTGAATCAACCTCTTCTAATACTAGGTACAAGGGTAATTCTGATAAAGGAAAACAGGTGCAGACGATTGATTCTTCTAGGCCTAGCAAATGTTCTTTCTGCAAGAAGAATCATAGGGGTAGATGCCAAGTTGTGCAGAATCAGTGCTACTTTTGCAAAGAAGTGGGCCATTATGCTAATGAGTGCCTGGCGAGAAAGGCTTTCCTGGAATCTCCTAATGCTCCAAGACAGGCTCGAGTCAACACCTTTGATGCTCAAACTATCAAGCCAGATGATAATCTCCTGAGGGGTACAGGTTCTCTTTTCCATAAATCTGTTAATATACTGTATGATTCTGGTGCTACTCATCGTTTTATCTCTGAAGCATGTGTTGAACGGTTAGAATTAACAGTATCTCCAATATCCGAACCGATAACCATTCTTACGGCTGCAAGGGGTCGTGTTTGAACCCAGTCATTATGTCTTAACTGTCTACTCACTATAGGAAGCAGGAATTTTGTTGTTGATTTTATCTGTTTGCCTATGAGGGGAATGGCGGTCGTCTTGGGAATGAATTGGATGACTACCAACCGTGTTACCATTGATTGCTTCAACCGTACCATTGGATTTCCTTCTGAAGTGGTGGAACATTCCCTGCCTGCAACTGATAGTGTTATTTCCTTCACTTCAGCCAGCCAGTCTCTATTTCAAGGTGCGGAAGCTTTTGTTGTTATATTATCTGCATCAACTGAAGCTGGTTTGGATTTATCTTCTGTCCAGGTTGTTAATAAATTCTTAGATGTTTTTCCTGATGAAGTTTCCTCTTTACCTCCGGATCGTGAGGTAGAATTCTCTATATATTTGGTGCCGGGTACAGGGCCAATATGTATAGCACCTTACAGGATGTCTCCTCTTGAACTAAAGGAACTAAAATCCCAACTTGAGGAATTAATTTCCAAGAAGTTTATTCGACCGAGTACTTCTCCATGGGGTGCTCCAGTGACCGAAGCATGAGATTATGTAATGATTATCGTCAATTGAACAAAATCACCATCAAGAATAAGTATCCGTTACCAAAGATAGACGATTTGCTTGATCAACTTCGAGGCGCTGCAGTATTCTCCAAAATTGATCTAAGATCGGAATATCACCAAATCAAAGTAAGAGCTTTAGATATTCCGAAGACAGCTTTTCGTACTCGATATGGACACTATGAGTTTAAAGTGATGCCCTTCGGTCTAACTAATGCTCCAGCGGTATTCATGGACTACATGAACCGAGTTTTTCATTCCTACCCGGATCAGTTTGTGGTTGTCTTCATAGATGACATCTTGGTATATTCCAAAACAATTGAGGAGCATGCTCAACATCTCCGCTTTGTTTTGAATGTACTCCGAGAAAAGAAGTTATATGAAAAGCCGTCGAAGTGTGATTTCTAGATGTCGAAAATAAAGTTCTTGAGTCATCTGATCTCCAAGAAGGGAGTAGCAGTCGATCCTAGCAAAGTTGAAGCCATGGTAAATTAGGAACGACCAACTTCAGTAACAGAAGTAAGAAGCTTCTTGGGACTAGTAGGCTATTATAGGAGATTTATCCAAGGCTTCTCAGAGTTAGTTCTCCCACTTACCCGGTTAACTCGCAAGGATCAACCGTTTACATGGGATACTGATTGTGAGGAATGTTTCCTCGAATTGAAAGCTCGGTTGACTTCTGCTCCAATCCCGATTCTTCCGGATCCGTCCCTGGGATTCCAAATTTACAGTGACGCCTCTGGGAAGGGTTTAGAGTGTGTTCTTATGCAGAATCAACATGTTGTGGCCTATGCATCCAGGCAATTGAAGCCTCATGAACGGAATTCCCCAACTCATGACTTAGAGTTGGCGGCTATTGTGTTTGCATTAAAAATTTGGAGACATTTCCTTTATGGTTCTCGTTTCTACATTTTTAGTGATCACAAAAGCTTAAAGTATCTGTTCGATCAGAAGGAATTGAACAACAGACAAAGAAGGTGGATTGAATTTCTGAAGGATTATGACTTCGAATTGAAGTATCATCCCGGGAAGGCTAATGTTGTGGCAGATGCATTAAGCAGAAAGTCTCTCCACACCGCAGAGTTTATGGTTTATGAGATGGCATTGTTAGAGTCTTTTAGAGACTTGAATCTCAAGGTGACAAAGAAAAGGAATCGATTAGTGTTACAGCATATTCTGGTTACCAGTGTATTGAGGGATCAGATTCGTGCGGCTCAAGAGGTCGACGTGGAGCTGCAATCTCAGAAAGGATTACCAAATTTTACCGAAAATAGTGAAGGTGTTATCTGTTTCGATGGTAGTATTTGTGTACCCAATAATGAGGATATCAAGAGGCAGGTATTAGAAGAAGCTCATCGGAGTCAATATTCTGTACATCCTGGATCTACCAAGATGTACCGGGATTTAAAGCAGAAGTATTGGTGGCCTGGAATGAAAGCTGATGTTGCTGAGTTTGTATCTCGATGCCTAACCTGTCAAAGGGTTAAAGCAGAGCACCAAAGACCTGCTGGTCAGCTGCAGCCTCTTGATATGCCAGTCTGGAAATGGGAAGATATCTCGATGGATTTTGTTATGGGCTTACCAAGATCGCAAGTCGGTAATGATTCCATTTGGGTAGTAGTGGATCGATTAACTAAATCTGCTCACTTTATTCCCGTTCGATCGAATTACAAAGCCTCCAAGCTAGCAGAGGAGTATGTAAAGAGTATTATAAGATTACACGGAGTCCCTACCAGTATTGTGTCAGACCGAGATCACAAGTTCACCTCCAGATTTTGGAAAGCATTGAATGAAGCTTTTGGGACAAGAGTGCTTGTTAGCACTGCTTATCATCCTCAGACTGATGGTCAAACAGAGAGAACTATTTAGACTCTTGAGGACATGCTTCGGGCATGTGTGCTAGATAGCGGGAGAAAATGGGAGGATCATCTTCCATTGGTGGAGCTCGCCTATAATAACAGTTATCATTCCAGTATTGGAATGGCACCATTTGTATATGGGAGGAAGTGTAGAACCCCATTGTGTTGGTGGGAAGTAGGTGAAAATAAATTTTTGGGACCTGATATGGTTCGTGAAACTACTGAGAAGATACGACTGATTCAAGAAAGAATGAAAGTTGCTTAGAGTCGGCAAAAGAGCTATGCTGACAATCGAAGGAGATCGTTGGAATTCGAAGTTGGTGATTATGTATTCTTAAGAGTTTCTCCAACCATAGGTACCGGCAGAGCTTTGCGAACAAAGAAGCTTAGTCCTCGATATGTTGGACCATTCCAAATCATCGAGCGTATTGGGCCAGTTGCCTATCGTCTTGCTTTGCCTCCGGCCTTATCAAATCTTCATAATGTCTTCCATGTCTCTCAATTGAGGAAATATGTTTCCGATCCGAATCAACCGCTGAGTATTGACACGATCGATCTCCAACTGGATCTATCATTCCAACCTTACCCTAGCTATATTCTGGAACGTGGCGAAAGAACACTGCGGACAAGGACTATTCCCATTGTGAAAGTGGTCTGGGATGGCTTCTCAACCGAAGAGGCTACATGGGAATTGGAAGACGACATGCGGACTCGATATCCATATCTATTTCATTGAGGTATGTCTTTTCAATTTTGAGGACAAAATTTTAAAAGTTGGGGTGATTGTAACATCCCTAATTTCGTTAAATTCAATTTATGGAATTTATGAGTGAATTGTTATTCGAATGAAAGATAAATCATGTCATTGATATGGGATAGTCGAGAAAGAAAAATTTTAGTGGATAAACCATAGGATTAGGGTGCAAGTTAGAGAGAACTTGGGCAAAAAATAAGGTTTTAGAATGAATTAATAAGCCAAGGGTATTTTGGTCTTTTCCCAATCATTTAAACCCTCAGCTGAACAATAGCCTTTCCTCACTCCCACACTCTCTCATTTCAGCAAACTTCAGAATTTAGAAAGAAGAGAGAGAGAGAGAGAGAGAGAGAGAGAGAGAGAGAGAGAGAGAGAGAGAGAGAGAGAGAGAGAGAGAGAAGGCAAGGTGCGTGAAGAGAGGAGAAAGAAGAAGGATGGATCATTTTCATGATTCTCAATGCATGTGACTGGTTTTGGTACCAATCTTCTCCTCTTTAAATTCTCTTTCCATTGATGCTAGTTTTGTAAGCTTATTCACTATCTTTCCTTCTCCACCATTCTCGAATCCTAGAGCTCCACTTAGCCAAAAATGGAGTTTGGAAGCATATGGAGCTTGTAAGGGGTCCAAGGAAGTTCAAGGGTAAATTTTAAAGCTCAAAAACAAGCTACATTGTTGATTGAAGGGAGGTTGGAAGTGTTTCAGCTTCTGGTCTTGAGTTTGGAAGGGGTTGATTTCGGTTTTAAAGCGATTGGGAGAACTTGGAGCGAGTTCGTGAAAGTCTCGGTGCTTCGTGATTTTCATCACGATTGGTGAGTTCTACTCACGTTTAGGATTTTATGTTTTGTTGTTGAAATGTTGGTTGCAATCGGTATTTTGATTTCGAAGGATTATTGAGTCGAAACCGTTTTTCGGAAAATAACGTTTTACGGTTTTTATAAAAATTATATATGTATTATGTGGATTTTGATTGTACTGGAATGTGTTGTATTCTTGTTGTGTTGTTGGAATTTTGATTGGGTTACGGATTGGATACCATCGGAAAAGCGGAACGAAATAAACGAAGCGAACTGTGAATCTGCACAGGTCGCACGGATCATGCGCCCCTGGGCACGGGTCGTGCGCCCTCTTCTGTGATGCTTGCGAAAAATTAAGTAGCGCGCACGGACCGTGCACCCATGGGCACGGGTCGTCCACCTGCCACTGTCACCAGATGCCAAAATTTCGTTTCGTTGCTCCGTTCGATTCCAAACCTCTTCTAATCTGCCTTCCAACCAATTGTGATGATATTCACTTGATAAAAACATTGTTTTAAACGTGTTCAACTTGATTTTGAGGAAAGGTTTTGAAAGCTATAAATGTTTCGAAAACCGAAAGATAGCCCACGTGTGAGAACATGCTTTGTGAACAACTAATCGGATTACATGTCCTATTTGGTTTTATATTAGTGCCGCGGGATGTTTATTACCTTGAGACATCGAAACCGGTCTAAGCTTTACGATATATAGATTATATCGAACTATTAGGAGTCGGCCCAATGCGGGTGTGATATATAAATTATATCAATGTCGGGTGACGATCCGACGAATAGCATACTAGGTGGGGAAGGTCATGAGCCCCTACCCCAGGCCCTGGACACGTTAGGTAAAGTACTAGCGGGGGTTTATCAGGATTGTGGCTGTTGCACGACCGATTTTATGCTACGTTAGGTACACGATTCGCCGAGATTGTGGTTGTTTGCACGGTCGGTGTTTCGATTGGTAAGCTTGTAATTATAAATTAACATACAAGGCTTAGAAGTAATTGAATAGCACATTATATGCCGAGATTGTGGTTGTTGCACGGTCGGTGATGGGCTACAGTTATATGAGCAAGTGGTTTATAAATTAAACTATGTTGCAACAGTTTTATAATTGAACCGAGTGATTGTGAGGGGTCACGGTAGAACTCACTGAGATATGTTATCTCACCCTATCATTATTGTGGTTTTTACAGAGAAACATGGTACGAGGAAGACAAGGTGACACGAGTAGCTGACGTGCTTATGGAGATGCCGAAGACTTGTAGTCTTGAGTTTCCGATTATGTTTCTCTTGTTATTTTCTGTTTTGGTTATGTAACTTGTATTCGATATGAGTTGTATAAACCTATTCCGCTTCTCTGGTTATGATATTGAACAATAGACTCTGTATTCCTTTTGAGTTGAGGAACAAGTTAAATTTTATGGACTTGCAGACAGGTTGATCCGAGACATTGCGTTTTATTATCGGAAAAATTTAGACGGTTCAATATCTAAATAGGGTTGTGTCCTCTGATTGTTGACACAGATGTGCATCTCAGTGTATCTACATGTTAGAAATATTGGGGTGTTACAATTGGTATCAGAGCGGTTCGACCTAGTCGGACTTAGATGTTAATTAAGAGTCTTTTACGTCTTCTAAGTCTGATTCTTCTTAGTATGCTATTAGACATTGAGCCTGATCAATTTAATACTTTGTGCATATTTCGCAGAATCATCGCTAGAAGAGATACGAGAAATCCACCCATTGATCCTCATCAGGAGCGGATGCAAAATGTCATTGAAACTCAACAGAAGATGATGAATGACATGATGCTAATGCAACAGCAACAGATGGCTCAAATGGCCCAAATGCAGCAGATGCATCAAGTGCCCCAACGAATCTTGATTTTCCGAACGAAAATTTTAGGGTTTACCTTTTATACGGTGGGTAGGATTCCAGGTCCGTGTTGACCCGCTTGTAGATCCGAAGAGCTCTGCAAGATCCGTTTTGGTTTTTTTTGCTAGCAACTGTGTAATTGTGGGCTGGGCCAGTAGCTGGATATTCTTCTTGTTGCACACCCCAGTATTGATTTTGGCAACCTGCAAGAAAAAATCATTATATGGTTAGCAATTTTAACATGGTATCATTGAGCATGGTAACAATCCAGGGACAATTCTAAACCTAAATTCTAGTTCTTTATCTTTCTTTACAGATTCTGTTTTGCCTACACAGTAAGTGACTGTGTAGGTGTGAGTTTTTTGACAGTTTGTTTCTTTGTTACAGGATAGCTAAAGGTGATAGTTAATGTGCAAAATCAACATGTCAAATGCTAGTTTGTCTACCCAGATTCCTAAGCTAAATGGGAAAAACTGGGACAGGTAGAGTTTGCAAATGGAAGCCATTTTTGGCTTCCATGATGTTTTAGAAATTGTTCAAGAAGGGGTTCCAGCACTAGCTCAGAACCCAACCCCTGAACAAAGGGCTGAGCATAAGGAAAATACCAAGAAGGATTGGAAAGCCATCTATCTCATACACCAGGGGTGTGATGAGAGTAATTTTGACAGAATTAGAGGCATCAAAGTCTCTAAAACTGTCTGGAACCTCCTTGACAAATACTATAATGGTGTTGCACCAGTCAAGGAGGAGAAGCTGCAATCATTGAGAAAGCAGTATGAAAATTTGAATATGCAGGAGGGCAGAAGCATTACTGATTTCTTTGGGAGACTAAAGAAAATCACTAATGCAATGAGTCTCAATAGAGAGACATTAACAGAACAAACTGTTTGTAAGAAAATTCGTAGGTCCTTAACAAGAAAATTTGGTTTTATTGTGAACAGCATTGAAGACACCATTAAGCCTGAAGATCTTAAAGTTGAAGACCTCCAAAGTAGGCTTGAAGCCAAAGAGATTAGGATGAATCTCTTGAATGGTGAAGGTGAAGAAGATCAAGCTATGTTTGCAGCCAAACCAAAGGGAAAGAAATGGACTAAGGGCAACAACAACAACAACAACAACAACCAATCAGGTAAAGGTAGTTGGACTAAGGGTAAGTCAGGTAAGTCTAGTGGTAAGAGTAACTCCACTAAGAAAAATTCTTATTCTAGTAAAAAGACGGACAAATCTAAGGTACAATGCTATAGATGTGATAAATATGGGCATTATGCTGCTGAATGCCCTACTAGAAAGGATTCTAAGCCTAAGGAAACTGAAACTGAAACCAATATGGCTAAAGAAGATTCTGATTCAGAATCTGAACATGTAGGCTTTAGTATGATAACTGATGAGTTAGGAGAAACAGAACCTAAGGAGGATTTTGTTGTAACTAACCGAGACTTAAAGGAAAACAGTGACTGTGTAGTCCTGTCAGTTACTGCAAGTGATGGCAAAACCATAACTGAAATTTGGTATCTAGATTCAGGGTGTTCTAATCACATGACTTGTAACAAAGAGTGGTTAGTTGACTTTGATTGTAGTAGAAAAACCACTATAAAGTGTGCTAGCAATAAGGCTATAACTGCTGAAAGAATAGGAAACATAAGATTTACAAAAGAAAATGGACAAGTAATTTTGATAAAATATGTTTTCTATGTTCCTGGGATCAGCTGTAACCTTATCAGCCTAGGACAGCTTATAGAGAAGGGCTTTTCAGCAGTAATGAAGGATCTAAAACTAAGTTGTATGATGTTAACGACAAATTAGTTTTAACAACACCTTTAGCCACCAATAGAACCTTCAAAACCAGCATTAGTATCACAGAGACAGATTGTCTAAGTGCCACAGCCAGTTTTGAAGGTATGTTATGGCATAAAAGGTTTGGGCATATAAACTTCAAAGGCCTAAGTAACCTAAGTACTAAAGGGTTAGTAGAAGGGTTACCTAAAGTTGAAGTTACTAAAGAGACATGTACTACTTGCCTAGTGGGTAAGCAACCTAGAAAGAAGTTTAATAAGGAAATGAAACATTTTTCTAAGGATATTTTGCATGTTGTATATTCTGACCTATGTGGACCACTTGATATACCCTCTATTAGGGGAAATAAATACTTTATGACTTTTGTAGATGAATTTTCAAGGAAAATCTGGCTATATCTACTTAAGACTAAAGGAGAAGCCTATGGTGTTTTTAAGGAGTTTAAGGCAATGACAGAAACTCAAAAAGGTAAGAAACTTAAGGACTTAAGGACTGATGGTGGTGGATGAGTACACCTCAAAAGATTTTGAGGAATACTGCACCACTCAGGGTATAATGCATGAGGTAACATCACTCTATACTCCTCAGGATAATGGTATTGCTGAAAGGAGGAATAGGACAATACTTGATATGGCTAGGAGCATGATCAAGCCAAAGGGGCTACCTAAAAGGCTATGGGCAGAAGCTGTCCATATAGCTGTCTATATCCTAAATAGGTGCTCTACTAAAGGTTTGGAAGACAAGGTACCAGAACATGTCTGATGTGGTGACAAGCCTAAGGTTTCTCACCTAAGGGTATTTGGCTCACTTGCATATAGCCATATACCTGATGGTACGAGAAATAAGTTAGAGGATAAGAGCAGGCCCTTAATCCTTGTTGGATATCATCCTACAGGTGCTTATAGGCTGCTAGATCCTAAAACTGACAAGATTGAGATATCTAGGGGATGTGGTTGTGCTTGAAGACAAGCAATGGGACTGGGACAAAGCTGAACTAGTAAGTTCAGTGGACTCTACAATCCTAGAGGAGGTCTTAGACACTGAACCTAATCCTAATGGTGATAGTTCTGATGAAGAGGATCCTATTCTACCTAATGAGGATCAGAATCCTCAAGAAGAAGATGAGGACAATGCTGAAACAGAACCTGAACCTACTGTTCAGGCCCTGCCTAGAACACAAAGGTTGAGACAGCCTCCAAGGAGGCTTGCAGATTATGATATTGCCATAGATAGTGAAGTGAATGAGCATGGTGACCTCATCCACTATGCTATGATGGCTGATACTGAACCAGTGGACTTTAAGGAGGCTTTAAAGGATAAAAACTGGAAAAATGCTATGATAGAGGAGCTGGCCTCTATTGAGAAAAATAAGACCCGGTCTTTGACAGTCTTGCCTAAAGGAAAGAAGGTAATAAGTGTTCAATGGGTCTTTAAGCTCAAGTTGGATGCCCAATGGCAAAATAGTCAAGCATAAAGCAAGACTTGTTGCTAGATGGTTCCAACAAAAGCAAGGGATAGATTATGAGGAAGTGTTCTCACCTGTGGCCAGGCATGAGACCATTAGGTTGGTCACTACCTTGGCCTGCAGTAAGAAACGGGACTTACATCATTTAGATGTTAAGTCTGCCTTTTTGAATAGACCCTTGGAAGAGACTGTTTTTATCTCACAGCCACCTGGCTTTGAGATAAAATGAAAATAAAGTCTTGTATGCCATTTACACAAGGCTTTGTATGGGCTGAAACAGGCTTCAAGAGCCTGGAACAAAAGAATAGACACATTTTTTGTGGAAAGTGGTTTCACAAGATGCACCAATGAGTTTGATGTATATGTGAAAGGCACTATGGATACTGATTTGTTACTAATTTGTTTGTATGTTGATGATCTTTTGGTAACAGGTTGCTGTCCTATGGAGATTAACAAGTTCAAAGCTTCTATGAAGAGTGAATTTGAGATGACAGACTTGGGAAGACTATCCTACTTCTTAGGATTAGAATTCCTAATGGTACCAGAAGGTCTAATCCTACAACAAACAAAATATGCTAAGGAATTACTCACCAGATTTGAAATTGCAGAATGTAATTCTGCCCTCTATCCAGCATAAGTGTTTCTGTGCAAAAAGGAGGGTGAAAAAGGCTCTAAAGTGGACCCTACTTTTTCTGGCAGATTGTAGGTTCGCTAAGATATCTATGGCTTGTTCTTTCCTAAAGGCACATTAAGGCTTGTACTCACCTTAATGCTGCTAAGAGGGTCCTTAGGTACATTAAGGGCACTTTTAATTATGGCTTGTTCTTTCCTAAAGGCACTGATCTAGGAAAGTTTGAACTACTGGGGTACTCTGACAGTGATTAGTGTGGAGATCACATAGATAAAAGGAGTACTTCAGGTTTTTTGTTCAAGTTTCAAGGCATATCTGTTTCATGGAGTTCCAAAAAGCAACAAATAGTTGCTCTTTCCTCCTGTGAAGCATTGCTAAAAGAGCTAAAGGTGGAACTTACTCAATCTCCTACACTCCTAATTGACAACAAATCTGCCTTATGTCTTGCTAAGAATCCTATGGGGCATGGAAGGACGAAACATATTGAGACAAGGTACTATTACCTTAGAGATCAGGTTACTAAAGGTAATTTGGTTGTAGACTACTGACCAACCAAAGAACAGCTTGCTGATGTGTTTACCAATGCCCTAAAAGGTGAGATGTTTACTAGGTTGAGAAGGGAAATTGGCCTGGTTGCCTTCAAGTCTTAAAGAAAGCAATCATGTCTAAAAGCTATTCCTAAGGACTTGTCTTAGGAGATTGTTTTGAGTGTTATACCAGGGGCATGTCCTGGATTTCTAATTTCCTTATGACCCTAGAATTAACCTAAGTGTTTTTAGGTTTTGTATTAAGGGAGGATATTGGTTTTTAATAAAAAACCTAAAATACCCTCTGGATTTGGTAACAACTATATAATACAAAACAGATAGCTGTTACCCCAGCAGTCCAAAAACAGATTCTGTTATCTGTTTAATCAGTTACAAAGTAGTTAAAGTCAGTTAAAATCTATGTAACCAACTCTAACAAACCCTTAGAAGGGTCTTTTATTTTGTATAAGTAAACCTATAGGCTGTACAGAATTTACACAGAAAATCAATAACAGAATTTTACAAGTAAATAAAAGTTTTACAAGTATTCTGTTCTTCTTCCTTTTTCTGAGTGCTATTTTCCTTCTCTTCTGTGTGTGCGTGTATTCTCTGCTTCTGTATCTCTCTAAAGGCTCTTTGTGTATCATTGCTCTTCAACAAGTGGTTGAAGACAAAATCTCGCAAAGAAAGAAAAAGAAATACAAGTTAGCAACGTTTCAGTGACTGAAACATACAAATCAGAGAGAAAAAAATAGAAATAGAGGCTAAAGGAAGCTACCTTGTGGTCTCAGGTGGAGATCCACAGTGTTGTTGCTGCATAGAAGTAAAACACAACCAGTAGCATACAAATCAACAAATACGCAAGTCAGAATTTTTATAATGGCAAAGAAGAAGTAAAACACAATAGAGATTGTCGTTTTACCTCAGTTTTTGTTCCCTTCATCTTATTGTAGCATCGTGTACCTGAAACGAAGGAAACCTAGTTAGGGTTTTCTGTGATTCGCTGGAATCTAACAATAAAACATAGTGTTGAGTGAATCTACCGTTGTTGTTAGTGTTCGTGACCTCGATTCTTTCATCACTGTGGTGATTTACACACAAACAAACCAAAAGAACACTGAATCAGTGTTCAAACAAGAAGAGAAAGAATTTAAAGAAATCAAAGGCGCAAGAGAAGGGGCTTTGGTATCTTACCAGTTTCTGAGGTGAGAAGAGGCAAGATTAAACAAATCTGCAGCTTCAGTCTTTTCAATTGCTGGGTTTTTCATCAAACCCTAGCAGAACTTGCGAAGGAGAAAAAGAAAAGAGAAGGTGGAGTAGAAAGAAAGAGAGTTAGAGAGAGAGAGAGAGAGAGAGAGAGAGAGAGAGAGAGAAAATCTTGATTTTCTGAACGAAAATTTTAGGGTTTACCTTTTATACGGTGGGTAGGATTACGGGTCCGTGTTTGACCCGCTTGTGGATCCGAAGAGCTCCGCAAGATCCGTTTTGTTTTTTTTTTCTTGCAACTGTGTAATTGTGGGCTGGGCCAGTAGCTGGATATTCTGCTTGTTGCACACCCCAGTATTGATTTTGGCAACCTGCAAGAAAAAAGGGTTTTTTTTTTGTACCCCTATCATCTCCCTAGCTACCCCCATCGACCCTGCAAAAAGACGCAATTGCCCTTAACAAAATTTAAAAATCCCGAACGTATCCTGATTTCATTTTTTTTTTTTGGAAATCGGATTTAGGTAAATCCGATTTCCACTAAAAATTTTAAAAAATTTAAATCGGATTTATTTAAGATGGGTAGATCCGCTTTTAAAAATAACAAATCGGATTTACCTTAAGTGGGGGTAAATCCGATTTGTTAGTTTTAAAAGCGGATCTACCCCATCATATAAGGTACATCCGCTTTTAAAAATAATCAAAGCGGATTTACCTTATGTGGGGGTAAATCCGCTTTGTTAACCTAACTAATAAATAAATAAATCGCTTAAAATTTTAGAAACAAATTTCGACCGTCTTTTGGTTCTGTTTTGTGTGGTGTCCGTAACACGTGACGATATTGTACGTCGGGAGAATAATTTAGGCTAAAAAATCAGTTTTCGGGCAACCTACTCAAATTGTAATGAAACCACATTCTTTAAATTCGAAAAATATCAAGGATCAATACTCCTCAAGAAGTGACTTCTTTTAGGACTGGGGACCTCAAAATCCCAAATTCTATCGTTTACAATTTTTTATTAATTTTTTTAATTTTTCATAATCTCCAAAAAAACTGAAAAAATTTGCATAACCTTATTTTGGTTTTATTAGATTTTTAGTGGTGTTTTTATAATTTTTGGATTAGTTTTGGCTATTTAACGGATTTTTAGTTGCATTTTATAACCTTTTTTAAAAAATTAAATAAAAAACAATTTTTTTAATAACAAAATCGGATTTACCTTATGTGGAATAAATCCGATTTTCTTTTTTTTAGGGAAATCGGATTTACCTTAGATGGGATAAATCCGATTTCCTCTTTTTTTAGGGAAATCGAATTTATGTGCCCACCAGGTAAATCCGATTTCCAAAATAACAAAGCGGATTTATCTTCAGCTAAGGTAAATCCGCTTTGTTATTTTTGAAATCGGATTTACCTATTGGGAACCCCCATCTGAGGTAAATCTGACTTTAAAAATAACAAAGCGGATTTACCTCAAATGGAGGTAAATCCGAGCGAACTGAAAATTGGGCAGGGGTATTTTCGGGTTTCAATTTTATGTGGGGGTAGCTAGGGAGATGATGGGGGTACAAAAAAAAAACCCAAGAAAAAATCATTGTATGGTTAGCAATTTTACCACAAAATACACTAATAATGCACTTTTCTACATTTCCCTCAACTAAAGTGAATATATTTTCAAAATGTCATTGGATAATAGTACAAAAATACATCAATATTCCAGTATTTGAAAACATAACAATAAAAAGAGGTAATATAAACTATTATTTCAAATAAAACATCTATTTCTATTACCACAGTTAATGATAAAATAACCATCATTTGCAACACCTAATGGATATGACAAAACTCCTCCATTCTCATCATAGTGTCTAGGCCATTTACATCCCAAACAATTAAGAGCATAAGAAACTTCATAGGTGGTTCATGGATTTCAAAGGAAAATACAAAAGACTTGAAGCATGGAACAAATGTTAACAATCAATTCATTGGCAACATAAAAAGTACTCAATACCAATAATTTTCATATTGAAATGAACCAATCATTACCATGCAAACACTAAAAATAAAACTCAAACACATTTTATATTGATATGACAACACATTTTGCAGGAGTTTGATTGTAAAATCTTTATTAATAGTAGTAAATATAATCTCATGTAAGAATTAAATGACAAGACCAGATAAGCACAAAAGTTTGGTTAATTCCATGATTCAAAAAATGGGACCAGGAACCGGACATATGCCCGGTCCGGCCAAGCCTAAGAATCGCCTTGCCAAAGAACCGGAAAAGAAACCGGAGAACTAGTGCAAAACCGGAATAACATGTCAAAACCGGACAGGGGGTTCAATTGGTTTACACATTTCAATAAAAAATACCACATTTTATTGGAAAAATGCATCCGGGTACCGACCTCTCAAATTGCAAAAGCCGCATAGCCCAGCGTTACTGCTAATTATAAGAAGCAGATCTTACTTTTCTTCCTTTGCAAACCGATGTGGGACTAATGCTAATTAGTATTATATATTTTCAACTCCATTCTTCTTCTGAGATTTACGTATTTTGTTATTAAAAATTTCATTTTAAATTCAAAAAAATTATTTTTTAGTTTGATAAAAGACTAATGTTAAGTTATAAAATTACAACACACATAGTTTTTTTATTATTTATCCTTTTGATTAATATTTAGTCCTACAAAATTATATATAAAATAATTATTTTATCCTAGTTTATAATGTAGTATATCTAAAATTTATCACTTAATATATCATATAATCAGTGTCTTTACCGGTTCAGTGACTGGTCCGATTCAAGTACCGGTTCAAGTAGGGTTGAATCATTGAACATTGAACCAGTGTATTTACCGGTTCAATGACCGATCTGGTTTTCAAAACATTGGTTGATTCATATAGGAAATGGAAAATGCTGTTGCAAAACCTTTATGCTGGTAAACTTAGTACCCCTTAATTAGATTACATACTACCCCAAAATTAGTGAACTTCCCATTTTACACATCGCTTTTATTGTCGCCATAAAACCCACATACCCTTCATTTTCCTCTAAAAATCCCAGAAAACATAAGTGAGTTTTTTTTATTCTGGAAATTTATTTCGTTCTGGAAGAGTAACAGTTTCATCTTTCCGGAATGTTGTAAACTTTTTAAGGTACCGGAAAAAGCATAAATCGGTTTTTTTGGAACCTTCAAAATTTTTGGTTCAATGTTAGTTTCCAAAATTTCCAAAAAATCGAAAATTTTCGTAAACCCACTGGCTATTTGGTTCCAGAAAGGATACATACAATAAATAATAAATAATGAAAAAGTCCAGAGGCGGCATGTTAGTTTCATTCTTTATTTCGTGATTTTTTATGGACCATTAGTTTCAAAAATCTGGAAATGAGAATGTATTAAAAATTCAAGCTTAATCATAGTTTTTAGTTCTATTATGCAGACTACACGCCATCAAGGAGTATCATGTAAGATTTCGTGAAAAAATAAAAAATTCATATTTATGTATTGAGTAAATAGTAGTAATTATTTGCTGCAATGTCATAGAGTTAGATATGATTTTAAAATAATATGACCACTCAATGTTGTGACAGTTAACTTTTTTTTTACCAAACAATTAACTTTTTTTAAAAGGAGATCTAAGACTGCTTGTATGAAATAGTTCAGCTCTCTTCCAATTTAATCAATGTCCTAAGTTTGAATTTAGTTTTAGAATGCAGCAGCTTTAAAATTCTTGAGGGAGAGTTTTGCCGTCCTCTATGATCTTTTTCGGTTCGAGGAGTTAGTCTCTACCATTGCGCTTGCGCTCAGAGGATACCTGATTTACACCAAAAAAAAGTTAAAGGAAGGGATAAATATGTTACAGGATTCGAACTCCTTTTAATACCCCTTAGTTAACTCGCTAACTGAGACAATTTTTTTTTGATAAGCAAGGTTAGTGGGGGTGGGGGAAATGTTAGTTTCCGGGGTTTGAACCCGAACCTCCTTCTTGCACTCTTTTGGTGCACTCCTTCGGTATCCCTTAGCTCACCAACTGAACTACTTACTTGGGATAACTGAGACAATTAAATTTGATCACTTAATGTAACTATTGTAGTTAGCTAAACAATGATTTTTGACATCAAATATGTATTTTTGTAGTTGATCCATAAATTTGACTCTAGATTAACAAACATCTTATAGCATGTGATATCAACTTATCTCAAACTAGTAGAGAAGTAGAAGAACTATCCAATTAGGATACTTGTAAATCAGTTATTATTGTTAGTTAATCTGTTAGCTATAGTTAAGTAAGTTAACCAATGATTAGTTAAGTTGTGATGTAGTATTAACTATAGTTTAGAAGAGTTACTTAAGATATATAAGCCGGCTCATTGACTCATTCTACAGTAACTGAAAATCATAACAGAATTTGAGATTCTTCTCTCCATTGATTCTTTATCCTTCTCTTTCGGTTCATCAATGATTTCTGGTTCTGATCATGGAACCTCATTCTCTCAATATGGCATCAGTCGCAACAATGCTTCCGCTTCACATCACCGATTTATTCCACCACCGCCTCGGTTTCTCCCACTGATTCGCGTGTTCCTTCTTTCGTCGATCCTTCTTCCCTTTTGATTCGGTTCCGATTTGTTTCTCGGTTTCTTTCTGGTTCCTCCTTCCAGCTCCTTCACGAACGGTATCTTCTTCATCAATGGCTGACGCCGGCGCAGATCCATACTACTTGCATCCCTCTGACAATCCTGAGGCGGTGCTCGTATCTCAACCCACTACAAGAAAAACGAGCATTACCGGCAGAATTTTTCCGGCAGAATTTTTCCCCCGATACGATTCCGGCGGAAATTTGGCATTTCCGACGACTTTTTTCCGCCGGTAAATTTCCGGGGGGAAAAATAGACTTTCCGGCGGATTTTTTTAAAAAAAAATTATTAAAATTTTCTTTTAAAAAAATCCGCTGGAAATGTGTATTACTGGCGGAAAAAATTCGCCGGAAATTACTGGCGGAAAGATCCGCCGGAAATGTGCGTTTCCGGCGGATTTTTAAAAATGTTTTTATTTTTTTAAAAAAAAAAAACGCCGGAAATGTGCATTACCGGCGGATTTTTCCGTCGAAAATTTCCGGCGGAAAAATCCGCCGGTAATGCACATTTACAGCGGATTTTTCATAATTTTTTTTTAAAAATCCGTCGGAAATGTACATTACCCGCGCTTTTTTCCGCCGGAAATTTCCGACGGAAAAAACCACCGGTAAATCCGCCGGAACCGTTCGAAAATGCCTATAAATAAAACTTTCTCCTACACTTTTCTCATTCTCTCAATTCACTCTTTATTTCCTTCTCATACTTTCCAATCTCCATAAATTACTCTAGATATCTCTCTTCTATATTTCCTCTTTCTTCTTCCTTCTCATTCAATCTCTTCTCAAATCTTCTCACATTAATACACTTCATTTTTCTCACTTCACACATTCATACACTTCATTTTTCTCAAATCTCTTCTCTTCTCTTCTCACATATTCTCTTCTCTTCTCAAATATTCTCTAATCTCTTCCCTTCTCAAATATTCTCTAATCTCTTCTCTTCTCAAATCTTCTCACATTCATCTACTTCATTTTTATAATATTTATTTTTTTAATTAAATAAACGAATTCAAAAACCTATTTTAAAAAAAATCTAAATAATTAAATAATATTAATTTTTTAAATAAACGAATTAACAAAAAACCTGTTTTAAAAAAAATATTAACAAATTACCGACGGATTTAGCATTTTTTAAAAAAATAATAATAAATTACCGGCGGTTTTTCAAAAATTTCCAGCGGATTTTGGGTGATTTCCGGCGGATTTTCCGCTAGTAACCGTTACCTGTGAATGATTTTTCGCCGGATTTCCGGCGGAAAAAATCCGCCAGTAAAGCCACATTTCCGGCGGATTTTGGGCTTTTCCGGCGGATTTTTTCCGCCGGAAATCCGTGAATTTCTTGTAGTGACCTCTCACCGAGTCTGGTTGCAACTATAGCTCTTGGACTCGTGTAATGCGCATTGCTCTAAGCGCGAAGAACAAATTAGGGTTCGTCACAGGTACGATTACTCAACCTGATGAAGATTCTGCGGATCATGCGAAGTGGTTACGGAGCAACCACATGACTACATCGTGGATCCTCAATTCCATTGCAAAAGAGCTCCACAACATCGTGCTCTATGCCGATTCTGCAGCGGATATTTGGAAAGCTTTGAAGCATCGTTTCCAACAGAGCAACGGGCCTCGCATTTACGAACTCAAGAAAGAAGTGCTCACTTGCACTCAAGAATCTCTTTCGGTGAGCGCGTACTTCAGCAAATTCAGGGGCTATGGGACGCCCTCTCTTCTCACGACACCACCTCTGATTGTTCTTGTGGTGGCACGTATCTGAAAAAGGAACAGATTATGGTCTTCTTGATGGGGTTGAATGAGTCTTTCGCTAATGTTAGAGGTATCAACTTGCTCCAAGAACCCTTGCCTGACATCAACAAGGTATACTCGCATATTCTCCAAGATGAGAAGCAACGATCCCTCAGTTCTCCTAGTACTGAGCAACTTGCCTTTGCTGTGAATCACAACACCAAAGGTGCCCGAAGGGATCGCCCTCAATGTTCTCATTGTGGTGTTCTTGGCCACACCAAAGAGAAATGTTTTAAACTTCATGGTTTTCCACCTGGTTTTAAGAAGAACAAATCTGCTGCAAATTCACCACAAGTGCTTCAAGTTACTGCTAGTTCTGGTACAGCATCTGAGACACAAGTGTATCATCAACAATATCAACAATTGATCAACTACATGCAAGCTCAAATGGCCAAGGCAATACTAAACACATTTGAATCTACGGATTCATCGGGTGATGTTCTGTTGCACTTCTTGCATTTCTCTTGTTCTTTGAGTACTTTGTTATTTGCATTTTCCTTCTTGCATTCAACTGATTGGATCATAGACTCTGGAGCCACTGCTCACATATGCATATCACTGTCTTCATTTGTTTCGTTCACTAGATTGCATAATACTTTCGTCACTCCAAACAGTCACAGAGTCCCTGTGATTGCTTCTGGCTCTTGAAATTGGCCTCTGGCTTAATGTTGCACAATGTCCTGTGCATTCCTGATTTTCATATAAACATAATATTTGTTGGTTCCCTACATCAAGACCCCAATTATCATGTCTCATTTGCTGATAATGTGTTCTTAATCCAGGAATCACACAAACAGAAGGTGATTGGCAGGAGTGAATTTAGACATGGTCTCTACTTCTTTGCATCACATTCTTCTTATGTTTCTGCCCCACACAACACACATACTATAAACTCATTTCAACTATGTCATTCTTGGCTAGGCCATCTCTCTGATTCTGTATTAAAATTGCTCTCTACAAAATTGTCTTCTCTCAATAATACTGAATGCAATAATAATTTTTGTTCCATTTGTCCATTATCGAAAATGCATCGTTTACCTTTCAATGAAAATAACAATCACTCTCCTTTTCCATTTGATTTAATTCATTGTGATGTTTGGAGACCCTTCCATAAACAAACACATGATGCTAAACAATATTTCTTGACAATTGTTGATGACTCCACGAGGTTCACTTGGGTCCACCTCATGAGGTCCAAATCTGAAGCATCAAATCTGATCAAGTGCTTCTTCTCCTTTGTCAAAACTCAATTTGACAAGCAAATCAAAAAAGTTCGCACAGACAATGCTAAGAAACTTGCTTTACACAGCTTCCTTCAAGCTCAGGGCACTCTACATCAGCTCTCATGCCCTCACAGGCCTCAACAAAACTCAGTGGTTGAAAGGAAGCATCAGCACTTATTGAATGTGGCAAGATCCCTTTATTTTCAATCCAAGGTGCCACTTGCATATTGGGGTGAATGTGTCTCCACAGCTGCTCACCTCATCAATAGGCTTCTCTCTCCATCTCTCAAAGGTATATCTCCATACGAATTGCTTTATAATGTTGAGCCTAACTACTCCATGCTGAGAGTTTTTGGATGCCTTGCCTTTTCCTCCACCATTTCCTCTCAAAGACACAAATTTTCCCCTAGGGCCACTCCTTGTATCTTCATGGGCTATCCCATTGGAGTTAAAGGCTACAAGTTACTTGATCCACCACTAACAAGTTTATTACTTCTAGAGATGTAATTTTTTGTGAATCCACATTTCCCTATCGCAATATACATCCTAGTCCACCATCCCAGACCTTGTTTAGTGAGACTCTACTACCAAATACTTATGGTGAACATAGCTCATCTTCTGTTGACCCTCTAAGTAGCCCAGTTATACCTCTCCCAGTGACTGAAACTACCCCTGAATCAGCACCTGACCCCACACAAGACCAACCACCAGCCACTTCTCTAGCTGAACCCATCCATACCCCTTGCAGGAGATCTAATAGACCTCTGAATCCTCCAGCTCACCTTCAAATGTATGACTGCAATTCTGTAACATACCCCATTCAATCCTTCCTCAACTACAAGAGTTTGTCTCCCTCTTACAAATACTATGTCCTTAACATTTCCTCTATTTTTGAGCCACAACACTTCTTGTAACACCCTTTTTCTACCCGGAAAATTTTCGACAAAAATCAGAGTTTTCAAAACGTTTTCAATACACCGCGAGGGATGCTACACTTACACCGTTAAACATCACACACCAATAAATAAGTTTCATCATTAAAAACAGTGCAACACCTGGCACGTCATAATATCAACAAGCAGCGGAATAAAATCAAAGTTCGATTTCAAAGTTATACATCACCATAAGATTTCAAAATCAAAATAACAGAAACATCAAAGAAGTCTAGTATTTGTTCCCCCCGAGTGCTACGTATCAGAGCGACGACACCTGACTCTACTAGCGAAGGTAGACTTGCCTTCACTCACTAACACCTGCACGTTACCAACATGGGGTAACATTCAAACAGAAGGGGTGAGATATCTAACATTATAATAGCATATATGATAGGTAATATGCTAGAGTACAACACCTATATCAACTGCATCACACAACACCAATTAATAAATCACCAATAATCATCATTAACATCATGAGTAATAATATGAGATGCAACCCACACCAACGGGCATATGCATGTGGTACCAGTCATCACCAATAAAGTAGCCAGTATGGGCACATCACCTATATGAGCATCCCCATCATCACCTATAGCTCCAACGGCCGAAGCCAACATCACCAAAATAATGCATATGCAATATATGCGACACCATGGACAATGCACCAGACAAGTCAACACACAACAGACGTTTAATTAATATAACATCACCTATATCACCAAGTGGTCGTAGACCCATCACCTGTCACCTTAGCCCATAAAAATAGGCACATCATCTTTTATGTCATCACCTGTCATATCATCACCAATAATCACCAATAATCAACAATGACACCAACACCTATAACAATAATCATACACTGACACCCGAGACACCAATTTACACCACGGCAACATGACAGGAACTGGCGCCCAACAGCAGGGCGCCAACAACAGAAACAGCCACCACAGGAACTGGGCGCCCAGCAACAAGGCGCCAACAGCAGAAACAGCCACAACAAAACTGGCGCCCAGCAACAGGGCGCCAACAACAGCACAGAAACTGGCGCCCAGCAACAGGGCGCCAAGACAGGCAGCAACACAGCAGAAACTGGCGGCCAGCAACAGGGCGCCAAGACAGCAACAGCAACACAGAATCTGGCGCCCAGCAGCAAGGCGCCTTAGACAGTGACAACAAAACAGAAACTGGCGCCCAGCAACAGGGCACCTTGGGCAACAGCAGCAACATCAGACATGGCGCCCAGCAACAGGGCACCTAGGACAACAATGGCAACAGCAGAACTGGCGCCCAGCAGCAGGGCGCCTAACACCATGGCAACAGAAATGGACTTGGCGCACAGCAACAGGCGCCTAGCAGCAACACAGAAAATGGCGCCCAGGAGCAGGGCGCCTAGCACCACATCAGCAGGAACAGAATTGGCGCCCAGCAGCAGGGCGCCTGACCCAACAGGCAACACAACAGACTTGGCTCCCAGGAGCAGGGCGCCTGAGACCACAGCAGCAACATCACACTTGGCGCCCAGCAACGGGGCGCCTGAGACAAGAACAACAACATCAGGCTTGGCGCCCAGCAACAGGGCGCCTGAGACAGCTGAAGCAACACCAGGCTTGGCGCCCAGCAACAGGGCGCCTGGCAACACAGTGGCACAAAACACAACATCACAGAATTTGGCGCCCAGGAGCAACACAGAGCGCAACACAGCGCCCATGGCGCCCCTGCGCCAAGACAGAATCATCAGACACGGCGCCCATGGCGCCCAGGAGGGAGACAGCAACACAAAAAGTTCTAGCACAACACAGCAACATCCAGAAGCAACACAGGACACCACTGGGCGCCTAGGGCGCCCTCCCCTGCAACTCAAATACACACTGGGCACCTAGGGCGCCAGCTCCAGCAACCTAGACAACATCAGTGGGCGCCTAGGGCGCCACATCTAGCAACAACAAAACAGGGACACCATGACTGGGCGCCTAGGGCGCCAGAATCAGCAACACTAGCTTGGCGCCCAGCAGCAGGGCGCCTCCAGCAGGGAACAACCAGGACACAACCACGGCGCCCAGGGGCAGGGCGCCGTTTCCAGCAACCCACCACAACACCAAATCGCACCAAGTAACATCCAAACACCAAAAATTCGCCATAATCAATCATCAAGCACCAATTTCAAACATCAGGAATACATACTAACGTCAACAATTCAACATCAACAAAATCAAAGGAAGTAACATAGATTCTACCCCTACATAACCCCATCATAAACCCTATTATAAGGAAGAACCCCACCCTTACCTTATATTTGCCGAATTAGAAACCTCCTTGCACGAAAACACCAAGTAACCACAGCAACAATGGAGCCCCTCCTCTTCTCTCCTAGTGCGCCGTCCCTCTTCTCTCTTTCTCTCCTCTTCGCAAGTTTTCTTTCTTTTCCTCTCCAAATGCGCAATGCTCCAAACCCTAACTAACACTCTCTTCATGCGCCTAAGCCTTGGGCTCGTGGATCACGGGCCCCCGTCCACTAATCAGCTAGTTACTAGCACCACTCCCTATTATGCATAAAACACCGTATAATCATTTAATTATGTTAAATGATATGAGAAATGATTTTTTTGTGTAAATCAGGTATTCTCTACCCATAACTGCAGAGACTAATCATTCGAGTTGGGTAGGACCACAATGGACGGCAAAGCTCTCCGTCAAGAGTTGTAACGGTGGTGTCCCAAGACTGAATTCGAATTCAATACCTTGATTAAGCTGTAAGAGACTCAAATCATCTCATCTAAACGCTCTTGAGTGTGAAAAATGAAAATTTAGTATAAAAGTAGATACCACAAAATACTTAACCTTTAAAAGATAAAAACTAATTTAGCTCAATCTTGATAAGCATCTAATAAATTATTTTTTCAAGATATCATTACCACCGTTTCTATGCTCAAAAGCAAAAAGTACATGTAAATCAAGTGTCTAAAATGCACCATCATTAATCAAGTGTCTATTTTAAATATAAAATTTAATTTATATGCACTTTTGTATAAAAATATTTTTTACATATAATTAATGATGTGTTATGACATCATCAAATAAGTAGTGAGAAGTCACGTGTTTTCAAAAATGATCCGTTAAAATATAATTAGATAGCATGTGACATCATCGAACCAGATTTTATTTAACTCTCAGCTGAACTTCAGACTATTCAGGATCTCTTTCCCCTGAACACCAAAGCAAGATCAAAGACCTCATTAACAAAAAAAAATAACAAGAGTGGTATAAAAAGTTGCAATATCTCATGTGCCGTTAATGTCGACCTAATTGTATAAGAGGAAAACAACCAAAAAGCTCATAAAATCTATAGGTCTTATTAAAAGTAAGTTCCACTTATATGTAACACATAACTAAAGATGTGTGGGTTAATTATAAACCGAAGAGGCAAAGTTGTATTTTATGAAGAAGTTAATTTGGTAAACAAATTGTTTATTTGTCAAATCAATGTTAGGTCCCCACTAATTGTAAAGAGTTGGTTTTAGGATTCTCTCCCTTCACTAGCTAGGCTATCCTACTAGAAAGAAACAAATGTCAAATTCATTGCATTTACATCATGAACTCTCTAATATGCAAACATCTAAGTTCAAGATACCAAATAAATATCGACTACATTTAGAAATAATGACATCCAAAATCTTAGCTTATTTTCAAATACTGTCAATATAGCCTAATCAAAATACTAGTGGGGTTGAGTAGTTACAAAATAAAGATAAAATCCAACTAATTTACCATATAATTTGGCAATAATGTGGCCATAATTTGGCAAGTGCATTATTGGAGGCCATTGTTAGGGGAGGATACCCTAACCTTTTTATCCTCCTTGATTTGGCAAAGTTACACATCTTTCTTTCTATTACTCTCTTTGATTTAGGTCGACCACTTTTCTACGGTTGAAAAAAATGATTTTGTTATAAAATAATTTAATTAGAACTTATTTTTTACAAATTTTAAGAAAAATATAGAAATTAATTTTTGTTTATTTACTATCCTAGTATTGTAATAATCACTTTTTTTGAAAAAAAATATTTATTAATTTAATTGGATACAATCATATAGAAGTGATTATGTGTCACGTTATTTGTACAAATTTTATGCATATCGATTTTATAGCACGTTTATACTCATAAAATCAACTGTTAAATTAAGTTTCATGTTAGGTAATTAAGTTTCAACTTTGCTTAAAATGAGATCTAATATAAGATACACCCCTGTTGCCGCTCCTGTTGCCGTCGCTCCCGTGTCGCTCCCCTATTGACGCTCTCCTGTTGCCTCTCCCGTTTCCGATCTAATTTCCAATCTCTTTTTGTCGCTCCCGTTGCTGCTTCTCGTTGCCTCTCCTATTGCTGCTCCCTGTTGACGCTCTCTGTTTCTTCTCCCGCTGCCGATCTCGTTGCTAGTCCCTCGTTGTCACACTCTCGTTGCCACTTCTCGCTGTCTCTCTCGTTGCCTCTTTTGTTGCATCTCCTATTGTCTCTTCCGTTGCCGCTACTGTTGCAGATTTTTTTAATTAAATTATTAAATTATTTCAAAAAAAGTTATTTTGGAATTTTTGATAATGGTAATTTTTTTTGTCAATCATTAGTGGTTAAATTGACTGGTTTTAGTAGTTTTAGTAGATAATGGTAAAAAATGAGATAAAATAATTTAAAATGACTTGTTTATATATATATATATAGAGAGAGAGAGAGAGAGAGAGAGAGAGAGAGAGAGAGAGAGAGAGAGAGAGAGAGAGAGAAAGAGAGAGAGAGAGAGAGAGAGAGAGAGAGAGAGAGAGAGAGAGAGAATGGAGATATATATATATATATGTATATATATAATATAGTGAGAGAGAGAGAGAGAGAGAGTGTGGGAAATATAAGAGTGAGAGATAGAAAAGAGAAAAGTGAGTTTTAAAAATTAAATAAAAAATTAAAATATGATGTGAGAGTGGGACCCACAAAAGATAAAAGTGAGAGAGAAAAAGAAAAAAGTGGGATAAAATAATTGGAAATAATGACATATATAATCTAATTTAATATCTTTTTATACAAACAAAACTCATATGAAATTATCAATTTGGATCTCTTATTAACAAGACACATATCTAATTTAAGGGTAAAAATGTCATTACCCTCTCTTTTTTTCTTTTTCTTCTTACACTCTCGTTCTTCCTTTTCTTTCTCTTTCTTCTTACACTCTCTTTCCGCCTTTTCACTTTTCTTTTACACTCTCTTTCTTCCTTTTTTTTGGGTAAACCCGGGTATCCACCGCTCATTGTACGTGCCTCGAGGGGTAGGACAGCTGGCCCAGAGTTTTAACGCTTCTCCATACCCAAGGCGGGGATCGAACCCCCGACTCTGGGTTCTCTTTCTTCCTTTTTTCTTTTTACTTTTCTCATAAACAATTCTTCTCTTTCTCTTATCACTTCACTTTAGTTTTTTTAACTAAATTGCTAAGTTTATACAAACACTACTCTACTAATATTACCTATAAATATGTAAATGAATCACACTAAAAAACAAAAAAAAAAAAACTGTCACCTTTTTGAAAAAAGTTATTAATTTTTCTCTCCAAAATCTGTTTAGACTCTTATTGATAATCTACTATCACCTCTTATTGATAATCTACTATCTATTTTTTACTATCTACTATAATCTACTAATCAACTAAAATAATCAATTGAAACTTCGAAATAACTACAATGATATATAGAAAACACGAGATAACTGCACTGATATATAAAAAACACAGGATTAATATTTGTCATTGATAATTAAAATTTTTGAAGATTACCATAAACCTATTATCTAAAAAACAAGAAGATTTAATGACTATTTAAACTACTTATTAATATTTAAAAAAAATATTTCTTATTGATAATCTATTATCTCTCTTTTACTATCTACTATAATCTACTAATCAACTAAAATAATCAATTGAAACTACGAGATAACTGCACAGATATATAAAAAAAACACGGGATAACTGCACTGATATATAAGAAAACACGAGATTAATATTTGTCATTGATAATTAAAAAAATTGAAGACGACTACTACAAACCTACTATCTAAAAAACAAGAAGACTTAATGACTATTGAAACTACTAATTAATATTTAAAATAAATATTTCTTATTGATAATCTACTATCTAACTTTTACTATCTACTATAATCTACTAATAAAACTAAAATAATCAATTGAAACTACGAAATAACTGCACTGATATATAAAAAAAAACACGGGATAACTGCAATGATATATAAAAAAACACGGGATTAATAATTGCTATTGATAATTATAGTTTTTGAGACTACTATAAAAGGACAAATATTTGTCACTAATACCTAAAAAAGGACAAATAATTGTCACTGATATATAAAAAACACGGGATAAATATTTCTTATCGATAATCTACTATCTATCTGTTATTATCTTCTATAATCTACTAATCAACTCACATAATCAATTGAAACTATGAGATAACTGCACTGATACATAAAAAGCACAGGATAACTTCACTGATATATAAAAAAAATACGGGGATAACTGCAATGATTTATATAAAAACACGGGATAGCTGCATTGATATATAAAAAAACACTGCACTGATATATAAAAAAACATGGATAAAAGCACAGATTGTTTTTAAATGATACTTTTACATTTTTAGATTTTAATATTTATCTATTTTTTATTTTAAACTCGTTTTTTATCTACTTTAAATTTGTCTTTATTTTCACGGGGTAATGTTCAGACTATTTAAATACTGTCTAAGTTCATTCATAAAAAAAACACCATAGCACCCGTGCGTATGCACGGGTATTCTACTAGTTTGTCTTTAAAATTGATGATATGTCCACATTTTGGGAGGATGTATGTCCACATTTTGGCTATGAATGCTGCTGTTTTTTATCCTTAAATTTTATCTTGAGGAATGATTATGAGACAAGAACTTCGAATGAGAGAGCTTTAGCTAGGTATGAATCACAAAGGGATGTTTTGGACTCTATCATTTGTTGTTTTTAACACTGGAAAATGCACGTGGAAATAATAGTGAACAACAAATGAGTAACACAAGAGCTCGACATGATTGGAATGAATTTGAGGAAGAAACTTTATTGACAATATTAGAAGAGATGTTGGTTGCTAGAAACTAAGAAGAGACCGGAACATTTAAGCATGGAACTCATGAGGAATAGCATAAGTGCCAAACAAGTTGCCAACAAGATGAGCAGATTCTCTGCAAAACTAAATGACGTTGTTGACATGATGAACACTAGTGGGTTTAGATCGAATGACACAAAAGAGTGTGTCACTTGTGACAGTAGTGAAGTCCTATCTCAGTCTTTAGTGGTATGCAACTTATAGTTTGTAGAGTGTATTAATTTGTCATCAATATTTTTATTCATTCAATTTGGAAGTTTTGTTTATCAAATATTAATTTGCAGAAACATCCTAAGAGTTGCAACCATGTCAATAAAGAGTTTGAGAGGTTGTATGGTATTTTTGGAAAAGGTCGTGCAAATGGTCGTGGGTCCGAGTGAGATTGTGTGGAAAATGAAATATGTAAGAACCAAGTTGATTATGAGTTACTACAGTACGGTGTATTTTTTTAGTACAAACGAGACATTGAACAGTGTAAAGGATATTACACTCAATTTTACATTATCATTTCTAGTACGTAAGCATATCAAACAAATTACGGTACAAAATTGTCTGTCCGGTACATTGACCACCAAACAACGTACGGTACAAACAAACGGTTGTCTAGTACAGGTCTGCCCAATCAAGTATTATCGTGTTCTGTCCTCTCTGTTTCTCAAATCAAGCGCACTCTTAATCGTACTCTAATTCCTCAGGAGTGACTGGCCGTTTAAGAGGGATGATAGATTTCTTGTCAACATCACGAGATAATGCCTTCCTCATGTCTGAAGATAAAGCATAAAATGTAGCGGCATGAGCTTTTGTTAAAAAGAGAGCAAGAGATAAAGATGAAAAACAAGAACATGGAAGCATACCCAATCCATCTTCTTCCCCAGAATAATAGCGCAGCACTCGTCGATAAATCACATACCCAAGCTAAGATGTCAAATGGGAAAATAATTAGTTAGCAACTCCAAATTTAGACTCATTAAATTCCTAAATTATTGATGAGTAATCTGTAAATCCCTCTATAACAAGCCCCACTTCAATTTACATTACATGATCATATATATCATGCCTTTGTACTACTGCAATATTATCAGACTTGCCTAGAACATAACCAAGAACAAAAAAACCCAAATCTGAAAATTTTGTATTGTCCACTGAATTGAAAAGCAGATCAAATGAATCTGCCATATTGGATTATCAATCACCAGTTTTCACAGTTAAACTAGCTCAGCTTGTTATATGTAATATGGCACAAACCTCAAGTTGTTACAATTAGAAGAAAACTCGCTGCCCACTGAGACAGTATTTCTTCTGAATATATATCTTGCAACAACTTACTGTATTGTATTCTTTGGACAAGTGAAGGCAAATTTTTCAAAATAGCTTGACACAAGAATCAAACGTATGTTTTGAGGCTCAATGAATAAAAAACAGACTATAATGCCATTTGATGCAATTAGTAAAGTTTCTTTAATTTAATTATATTACATTATTATATTTCATATTCAGATTTCTTTTTGTACAGTTGTACTTGTATTCAGATATATTTAAATTAATTAGGCTTAATTACAGTTTTGGTCCCCCTGTTTTCACCAATTCACGATTTTGGTCCCTCAAGTTTTAATTTGACGATTTTGGTCCCCCTATTTTCCCAATTTGTAAAATCAAGGTCCCCCACCCCCAATTTTGACTGACTTATCCTACGTGGCAGCCCACGTGGACTGCCACGTAGGCGCACCCCCACCCACCCCACCCCCCTCCACTGTTCCTCTTCCCCACCGACCCCCCCCCCCCCCTCCACTGTTCCTCTTCCCCTCCCCCCTCCCACTCCCCACCTCCGTGAACCCCACCCCCCCTCCACGGTTCCTCTTCCCTCTTCCCCTCCCACCCCCCACCCCCACCTCCGTGAACCCCTCCCCCAACACCCTCTCTCTCTCCTTCGCATCTCACCCTCCCCCCCCCCCCCACACGATCCTCCCTCGCTCTCCCTCCTCTCTCAATCACCGTCGCTCTCCCTCCCCTCTCACCACCGTCCCTCCCCCTCTCTGCAAATCCCCCCTCTGTGCGAATCCCTCCCCCTCTCTTCTCACTGTCGCTCGCTCACCGTCGCTAGACCATAATACCCTTAATGGACGTACGTGTCCTGCAATAATTAAAAAACTTAGAGGCGTGGCAAGGTAGTGGCCGACACTCCCCCTCTCTTCTCACTGTCGCTCGCTCACCGTCGCTCTCCCTCCTCGCCGTCGCTCGCTCACCGTCTCTTCGCATCTCTGGTTCGCTCGTCGCGTCGCTCTCCCTCTCTCGCCGTTCTCTCGCTCGTCACGGAGGTCGCAGATCGCAGTCGGTGCGAAGGAGAGAGAGAGAGAGACTGACGGTGAGACGAGGAAGAAGAAGGGGTGGGGGTGGGGGTGGGGTGGGGGTGGGGGGTGTGCCTACGTGGCAGTCTACGTGGACTGCCACGTAGGATGAGTCAGTCAAAATTGAGTCTTAATTTTGACCAAATTAAGAGGGGGATCAAATTCGTCAAATTGGGAAAATAGGGGGACCAAAATCGTCAAATTAAAACTTTAGGGACCAAAATCTTGAGTTGGTCATAATAGGGGGACCAAAACTGTAATTAAGCCAATTAATTATTCAAGTTAAATACTTATGTCGCTAGAAAGTAGGCATAACATTGCAGAGATGACAATGTTAACATGAATGAGGGGATACAAAAGACAAAGTGAGATTATGAATGAAAGCACTAGAGAAAGTCGGGTAACACGAACACATACTGTGAATGGCAAATCATATAAAAGATCGTCCAATAATTAGAGATAAATGTATACTAAAAAATGCGTACACATACTGTGAATGGCAGATCATATAAAAGATCGTCCAATAATTAGAGATAAATGTAGACTAAAAAATGCGTACGCCAAACCATTTAGAACTATTTGGAGTTAAGTTGTCTATGATACTAAACGTAACCCTATGATACGACGTTATGACTACGATTCCACCTAGAGGGAAAGGCTTTGTCGCTGTATACTTGTATTGAAAGATTTACCGAATGTGTTGATTTCTGATTATGTTTGTCAGGATACCGGGTTTGGGCCAAAGCCCAATAAAGGGGCTGAGCTGGGATGCTTGGGGGAGAATTTCTTATGTGGCAACTAGTGAAGATAGGCAACCAAACTATAGGGGAGGGGCAATGGAAAGGGAATCATTCTGCATCATTTTCATTAGAACCTTGGAGATTAAGTAGAGATGGTTATCTTTTCGCTGATGAGCAAATAGCCCTCGGATTAGAGGGGTTTGTTCTGTAAAAGTCAAATTTTGCAAACAATAACACAGTTTGTGTTTCTCTTTTATCGGGTTGACATTGACGTTGAAAGTCTATATGTTGATATGGATAACTTTTCCACAGCGGTGCAGTCCAAGATGGTAGTGGCAGTTACCATTTGGTGCTCTCGTAGTCTCATGAAAAGTCAGATTTTGTGGAAATTCAATCAAAACTGCTTATGAAGATTACTGAATCTAAACTACATCCAATTACTTGATAACAATATATCCATTTTTCTATGCCTTTTTTCTTCCCTAACAGCTACTCCCTCCGTCTCACAATAATGGTCACTTTAGGTAAAGAAAATTTGTCTCAAAATAAATGTCACTTACGATTTTCAATGCAATATTAGTTGCTTTTTTCCAATTGTACCCTCTAATTAAAATAATATTCATCACTCCCAAGTTATTATATTCATCACTCCCAATGTTTGATAAGGATAACTTGGTAAAAACACTATTCTCTCCTTTTATGGCCTTTTCTTAATATGCGTGAAATGAGCTAAAACGACAATTAATATGAGACGGAGGGAGTATTGTTTTTTATTGATAAAAAGAAAAAAGAAATCAACAGGTGGATCAGGAATTCTCCTAGTCCTAAGTCCTCCCAATACATTAAACAGGGGAATGCAAAGGGGGGAAATAACAGCTCAGGTGAACTTGATTATGATGTATATCCAAAAATAAATTGCTTTAACACAACCACGTGCATAAACCGCTTTAACACAACCAAGAACAGAATCATTACCTTTTCATACATCTTGATGGCTGGTGCATTTGATGCTCTCACAAATAGATCAACAAAGTAAGCTTTATAACTGCAAAATCCAATTCTAACTTATAAGAAGGCTTCTACATACACAAAGTCGTTAGGCTACTGGTAACAAATTCAAGGATCTCACTACAAATCCATCCCCCACCCCCCAAAATAAAATTAACATATTTAATCTCCTGCTCCACTTAATCCTATTTAAATTATGGAAAATTAGAATAACTCAGTCAATTTCAATCAAAAGTATTCATGTAGCAAACAATCATAAAGTGCAGAAGATATGATTTTCCAAAAAACTACTGGGAAAAGAAAATCCAAAAAAATCCTGAAACGGTTACAGGCGAATGTTTCAGAAAATTAAGTTTACAAATAAAAGACATGCATGCCTTACATATTGTCACTGATGTCTTCCAGTAGATTCATCAGTTTCTTGGCTAACTGCTGCCTGCGATACTCCGGAGCGACAGTCACTGCAGTTACATGACCATGCCAAGATTCTCCTTGCCCCTCTACTTTACCCATAACTACATTAATGAAACTGGTGTAAATATCCCAGCCTTCCACATATTTAATATTGAATATGATGAAATAACTATCAAATTAAACATCATTTGACTTAATCTACAGATTTGCACATGATGTGAACTTCTAAAACAAACATTAGCTAAAGCATGCATTGGCATATGCAAACAACAAAAGGCATCTAAAGTGCCACTGAGCAAGTCTGGAGAAACGTTCCAACAAGCACTTGCAGGACAGGAAAAGTTGAAATGATCTTGCAGTGAATACAAGTCTTCTAAATAAACCTAAGCTTTTTAAAACGCTCACTTGTCCAATTATTGCATAAGCTCCTGTTAACGTATAAAGCTTTTTTTAGTTAGAAACCAAGTATTAATATCATGAATCTTACTTTCTTATCAGAGGGCCAAGCTACATTCATACTTACAAATTTACAACCACTTCCACTATGAAGGAACGGATCAAGTAGAAGAGGCAAAGATCAACATTACATCAACAAATACGAAATGTTCAAAATGGATGAACAATGAGATGACCGTTCGCCCTCATCATAGTAAGCCTGAATTATTTTTAATACATATCTCAAAAAACTATAAATTGATTTATGTATAACTGATTTTGAATTAAAAGGAGTTGAATGTAAATTGATTTATGTTTGGGTGAATTCACGTATAAAAGTGACTTGAACAATAATAAATTTGATAATAAAATCACTTTTAAAAGCAAAAGCTATAAATCCTAATTTCAAATTAGAATCAATTTTACTCGATAACACTCAAACATGCTCAGAGCAATTTTATGTAATTTTTAACTCTCAAAAGTAAATCCAAACATGCACTTAGACAGAAACAGAAAACCCAATGCTTTATAACCAGTTCAACATGATTATCCTTTTGAAATCAAATCAAATCAAAAGAATCTACATTATGCAACAACAAAAAACACGGAATAGCAAGAAAGGAATATAGGACTTACTGTAACCCATGATTTGGTTACCAGGGCCTTGAGCAACGTGGAAATAATCAGGCCATCGTGCTAGATAGGTCATATAGAAGGACATGTTAAACTGAAAAAACAAAAGAAGCAAATTAGGATCACATCATCACGGAAAGTGAGACGCAGCGTATTGAGTTGAGGGACTGAGAAAAACCCTACCGTTTCGGTGAGATGGTCGAGATTGACGGCGGAAAAACGAAGAAGATCATTGCAGCAAAATCTCCGTATTGTTGTCATCTTCAGCACAGATGATGATGGATGCACCGGCAGGCAAATAATGTCACACTCACGAATTGTTGTATTTTTGATAAATGAAATGAATAGTTTTTGACTTTCATTATTATTTGGTAGTTTTTGACTTTTTTCATTCAAGATTCAAGATGTGGAGGATTTAATTTATGCCCATGATTTTCTCACGTTAGTCCACCCTATTTTTGCAAAAGATTTAAATAGTTATTACCCCTATAAATATAGTCATTATCCAGTTACCCCCTGCAAAAAAAAAGTTTAAAAAACACCTTGTAAAATGTAACGTTATCCAGTTACCCCCCTGCTGTTAACTTTTCTGTTAAAAAAATGTAAAATGTAACTTTATCCAGTTACCCCCCTGACGTCAGTGCCACGTGTCACCATATTATTGGGCCTCTGTGACACGTGGCACTGACATGCCACGTCAGCATCTATGTCACCACTGCCACGTGGCACTGACATGTGCCACGTCAGCAACCAATGGATGGCTGCCACGTGGCACTGTTGTTAAATCAAAATAAATCTTCAAAATGGCTATAGTGGGTGTTGAACTCGTAACCCCTTACTCACACCCACACCTCTTAACCACTGAGCCAAATTATTATTTGTAATAATTAACTCACCTAGTAATATATATTACATCATTGAAAACGAAAATTAAAAAAAAAAACGAGATCATCATCATCATCCTGGAACCCAGGATCATCATCATCATCATCATCATCATCATCATCATCATTGTTCAATCCTTCGTTTCGTTTTTAAGATCTGGAGGTCTGGAAGGATTGAACAAATTGAACAAATTGAACCCTTGCAGGATCATCATCATCATCATTGTTCAATCCTTCGTTTCGTTTTTAAGATCTGGAGATCTGGAACAAATTGAACCCATGACGTTTCGTTTTTATCCAACCTTCTTCATTCAAACATCAAACATCAAACAGTAACGAAAAATCAAAAGATTGAACAAAATCGAAGGATTGAACAAAATCGAAGGATCAAACATCCATCTTCATCACGCAGATCCGTTTTGTTTTCCTCTTTCTTCGTTTCTCCAGATCCATCTTCAAACGAAATCATTTTGAAGAAGACGAATTTGAAGGAGCAGGTGGAGAAGAGAATTCTGTTGATGAATTTCGTTTTCCTCCAGAATTTCGTTTCTGGGTTCCAGGATGATGATGAACGTTTCGTTTCCAGGATGATGAGTTAATTATTACAAATAATAATTTGGCTCAGTGGTTAGGAGGTGTGGGTGTGAGTAAGGGGTTACGAGTTCAACACCCACTATAGCCATTTTGAAGATTTATTTTGATTTAACAACAGTGCCACGTGGCAGCCATCCATTGGTTGCTGGCGTGGCACATGTCAGTGCCACGTGGCAGTGGTGACATAGATGTTGACGTGGCATGTCAGTGCCACGTGTCACAGAGGCCCAATAATATGGTGACACGTGGCACTGACGTCAGGGGGTAACTGGATAACGTTACATTTTATAAGGTGTTTTTTAAACCTTTTTTTTTTGCAGGGGGTAACTGGATAATGGCTATATTTGTAGGGGGGTAATAACTATTTAAACCTTTGCGAAATGACTAAAAGGTGCATTGTTTTCATCGATTCGGTTAGGCCCAATCGAATGTGTTTTTTTTGAGACACACCCATTTTTTACCTCTTTTACACTATTCGGTTGACCTCAAGGTCAACCGAATAGTGTAAAAGAGGTAAAAAAATGTGTGTCTCAAAAAAATACACGTTCGGTTGGGCCTAGCCGAATATATTCGGTTGGCCTCAACCGAATCGCACGTAAACATGCTCTCTCATCAATGGTAGTTTTGGAATATTTGAAGTTAGGGGGTGTGGGGTGAGTGGGGAGGGATGTGGGAAAAGTGATGGCCTTAATTTATATGAATAGTCCTCATAATAGAGAGAATTTTACACTTTCAGAAAAACATGAAACGACAAGCTACTAAAAATATAGATTGTCGATTGGTTTTTGGCCCATACTTATTAAACATCCCTCCTACTCACCACACACCCTCAATTTTTAAAAATTCCAAAAATACCCTTATGTAGAACACGCTCCCAAACCCCCATCATCCTTTACTTTCAAAAAAGTACATAACATGCATTCACATCATTAGAGCTTTTTCGGAAAAGATATGAATCTTGGCAAAGTGGCATCTGTAATTTGCAGCACACGATAGATATGATCTTTCAATTCAACCTTCACCAATGACTAGAACTATGAACAAAACGACAATGGAGTATTATAGACTATCAAACAAAACGGGACACCAAAAAGAAAAGATACCAGGCGGTGGTTGTACCGGTGGTGTTTCCACGTTCATCTTGCACTTCCGGTGCCTTATTGTATTAAATAGCCAAAACCAGTGGCGGACCCTCGATCCCGAGACAGGTCCCCGGTGGGGTTCAAAAAATTTTAAAAGCATGAATCGCCAAAAAACTAATTAAAAACAACTTTAGTTTATTTAGATAAATAAATTATACAACTCATAATTGACTTGGTGATGTGTTTGTCTAAGGTATTTGGGTGCAATTAGGTGTAAAATTAGAGGTTTTAATGCAAACTTATAATTTCAAGGGGTTAAAAATATTTTTATAAAAGGAATAAATAGATAAAAATATTTTTATATAGCAAAAAAATTGATATGTTTTTTTTCCAGAGGATTCAAGTAAACCCCCGAGTAAGGCATAGGTCCACCACCGGCCAAAACTTCTTTTGGAGAGGCAAATTTGTTGTCAATGGCCATGATAGATAAATGAAACTATCTGTTTCTGCAATTGCAACTTGCAAGTACCGTACTATAGTACATTGTTAAAATGACATGCACTAATGTGTTTTTAATAGCTACAGTACTATAATGTCGTCCAGTTCGAAATCATAGTGTCCTACTTGTTAAAAATCTTGAAATGGGGCGTGTGTGACAAAACACAAATCACGACACCATGATACCGTACCTGGTACCGTATCAAAGTGTCGTACCCGTTGAATCCCAGAAAAAAGGGATGTGTTAGAAAGTATTTTGTTCATTAAAGGTATTTTGGTCATTTTGCAGGGTTATGGGGTGTTTAGTGAGTAGCGGGGGTGTTTAATAAGTATGGGCCTCAGTTTTTTGGGTGGGAATATGCTATATGTAGTTGGGTTTTGTTGATTTTGGGTTTTGTTTGTTCATGCAAGGGGATGTCTTTCATGATTTTTGCACCACCTAACTATCTTTATAATGTCTTCCTTGTTGTGAGTCTTGTTACCTCTCGTACCAAGTGTTCCTTTTTGAAAAGCTACTACAAATATGGATTAATTTATATATGTGGCCGGTGGAATTACACCATTACACAATTTAAAATACATTTAAATTAATTAAAGTATGGATAAACATTTGTTGGAAGATGACAACCCCTTAAATAGATTTTCGATACCTCGAATGATTAGTCTCACAGTCGTCGGAGAGGATACATTGGTTTACAAAAAAAAATACATTTAAATATTTTATATTTTTTATAAAATATAACTATAATTTTTATTACTAATACTATGACTATAAAATTTAATTAAGGTGGCAATGTTATTGTTATAAAATTAATGTCTTGAAGTTAAATTTCAATACCAAACATTGAGTTTTTTCTTTGGATTGAATATATTTTGAGTTTTAATACTTTAGCGAATTATCACATTTTGCAAATATTGATGTATTAATTATATATTAATGTATGTAATATTTATATTAGGGATGCACCAGGTATCCTGAGGGGCCAACATGTGGCTACCCTAACTCAAAGCCGAATTACTACTACTTAAGACAATTTTGTTTGTCCATCTTTCCTTCGAGACAAGGTTGGGTTTAATTCAAAGCCATTGGGTCAGACGAAATTGTGGGTTGGGTCCTATACATCCCTAGTTTATATCAGATATTTTGATTGATTGGCTGGCGGCGTAAAAAGTTTACATTGATGGTGCATGTTGATCAATAAGAATGTGTTTTTTAGTTCAATCTTTCTGCACTTAAAATTGCTTTTGAAGAATCTTATATTCAGATATGCAAAACTGTACTTTTTCATTTCTTGATAATCCTGACTTACAATGAGATGATGGTATTTATAGTATCGTTAAGTCTTGGTATAATCTGTTACAATCTGTTATCACCAAACTAAATGCAACCTTTTCCTTGAAGCATTTGGGATCCTTGGACTATTTTTTAGGCATTGAATGCAAATACACCAAAACTGGTGCCATTGTTCTCTCACAGGCCAAATATATTCGTGACATTCTGCATAGAGCAGGCATGGATGATTGTAAAAGCATAGCTACTCCTCTTCCTACTAATCTCAAGCTTTCCAGAAACGGGGCTAATTACTTTGAAGATCCCCTCCTTTATCGCAGCATCGTTGGAGCCCTACAATATGCTACTATTACTCGATAGAAATTAGGTTATCCTGTCAACATAGTGTGTCAATATATGTCACAGCCACTCCAATCACATTGGACTGCTGTCAAACAGATTCTACGCTATCTCAAGCGTACCATTGACCTAGGTCTCACACTTATGCCAGCTACTAGTGTGTGTCCTCTAACAATTAGAGCCTATTGTGATGCTACTAGTCTGTTGCTGAACTGTTAGTCTAACTGATACTGAATGATACTATAAATATCATCATCTGAATATCAAGAAATGAAAAGGTATAGTTTTACATATCTAAATATAAGATTCTTTATGCCTTTCATACAGATGTTTTCTTAATCAATAGACTCCCATCTGCCAAGTCTCAGGTCATTCCTTCTCAGGTTCTGTTTCACATCCAACCTGACTACCATTTCCTTCGTTTCTTTGACTATGCTTGTTACCCTGTTTTGAGACCATATAATAACCATAAGCTTCAGTTTAAGTCCTTTGAGTGTGTGTTCCTTGGTTATTCTTCCTCTCACAAAGGGCACAAGTGTTTGGCCCCCCTTTGGGAGATTATAAGATTCTTCAGTTCTACACCAACAACTCATCAGAAAACATGGTATGGATGATCACCGGAGCTTAGCACAACTAGTTGGTGCGCAAAATGTGTGGGTGTTATAAACCATGGATACCAAGTTCAATTTCTATTAGTAAAAAAACATGGTATATATGACTTTTAAGATAATTGAAAGAAGATTTATCATTAATAACATGGCAATTTGTAAATTGGTTGACAATGTAAAAAAAATTGCATTTACAATATATATATAAATCAAAGCTTTTTTTTGGATTAATTGATATGCTTCGTCGGTGTAAATTAATTTTTTGAATCAAATCCTTTTCATTAGATTTCGCGTAAAACTAGTGCGTGTCGTTTAAATGGTAGAGATCATCTAAATTTCTTAAAAGAAATTCAGGGTCAATTCCTAAAAATTTTGGCATATAAATACATATAAATATCATATATTTGTCACATATTCAAGAGATGTGTGTTATTATTACACATACAAAAAGCTTTAGTAATTAACCTTCTAAAATGTTATTATATTTAAGAGGATCTCAACCCTGTTTAAATATACTAAAATGTGAAGGGTAATAATGAGAAAAAAGTGACACCAAAAAAAACAATTAGAGAGTAACTTTATGTTATTCACTTTCTTCCAATTAAGTGAGCTAGCTAAATGGATCAAACCATGTCACAAAACCCTATAATGTATTTTCATTCCAAGATAAACAATTTATCACTGAATCTTTCTTGATGGTTTGATCTCTAACTCTTGGACTATCCTCCATCTGATCAAACTATACATTGTGAATATCAACCAGTATTTATATATATCACAACTAGAAACTATAAACAAACTAATTTTGCAAACCATTGCTCTAGATCCATTTCAAATGAGTATGGCGCTCAACAGCAGAAATAATGCCACCTACTTAACGCTGATAGAACCAAAAACAAGCCACACAACAAAGTGTATGATATTGGCTAAGAGCCTAATATCAGCACCTGCAAAAATCCATCTTCATAGTGTTCTCACAGTGATATACATATTTTTAGTAAATAAAAACATGTCAATTGTTAAGCTTAGGGAAAAATAAGCATATACTTTGGGGAAAGCCAGCACTTAAGCAATTCTAATCAGGCTTATTACCCAACATTACTAACAAATAAAAACATTGGGGAAACAAAACTCCATATTTTACAACTGTCAGACATCAAAAACCAAGAAAATTTACTATGAAATTACCTTCAGTACAGTGTAAAAGCCTATCAATCTACAAAAGCCAATTGATAGTAATGTTGCCTAGCCAAATGAACAACGGGAATTGAACCAACGCAATAAAGAGCAAGAGATAGTGATGTTTGCTCGAGTCGTAACTCCGAACCTCAGCGAAAAGGACTCTCTTCATTGTTTTTACTAAGAATACTCCCATGCATAAACAGGTCCATGGCATCAAAAAGTAGTAGGAGTAGCTTGATATTATTCTTCCAAGAACAGCCAGACAAATGCCAGTGAAAGTATATCCAGCATATGCTATAATGTCTAGCAAGGGAGCTTCTCCACTACCCAGTGAAAGTAATGTCACCTTAAGAAGTGCAGCTTGCATGAACCAACCTAGCAATCCCTTGAGGAATAACAAGTTCAAAGCTTCGGGACTAAACCTGGAGATAAATACAGCATCTTTAAGAAACCAAGACGAGCTATGGGGAAAAGGAAAATTAGAAACAGAAAAAATATAAGTTATATGCTATGTAGCACAGACGCCTCAAGTTGAAGACGTGTCCAGTGTTCGACACGTGTCGTGTCGGACACCGACACCGACACTTCAATTACTTTTGTTTTTCAAATTAAAACTGGTGTCCATGTGTTCGTGTCAGTGTCATGTCCGGTATCTGTGTCGGTGCTTCATAGGTTATATGAACAAAACAAAATTGTTAGTGTAACTTGCCAGTTGCCAAAATCCAACTGTTAAACTTTCAAAAATAACAACCATGACGAAAAAAAATTAGTAACATGCATAACTTGCAGATTTTTAGTTAGAGATACAATATAAGATTAGTACACGTTAAAAATAGAAGTAAGCTGCACTTGTTTTGGGGTGAAGAGGAAACCATATTATTCTATATACAGAAAACAAAACCTGCACATATAAAGACAGACATTTTACACAATACATGTCCGATTACCCAAGGCACAGTAAAACATGATGGTGAGATAAAATATTGCTAAGGATAATTTTGATAAGAGGAAGAAGAGTGCATACTTTCCATGAAGACCCAATGAGAGGCCAGCAAGAACGACGTAGGTGCCAAAAGCCATTAAAGGAATGTAAAGGTCTGGTGCATTTATGTCATAAATTGGTGGTTTATAGGAGAGCCTACCTCCCACTGGCTCAGTGATTCTAGTCCAATGACCCTGAACCACAAAAGGAAAATGATAAGAGCAGCATGAACATGGAATAAGATAATCAAATGAAAATCCGAGGAGCGAAATGCAGAAGAGTTTAAACGTTACTGCTTACCCTGTGCAGAAATGGAAACAAAACCACCTTCAATTTGTTCTTAACATAATGGTCATTCACTTGAAAGTAGTACTGGGGATCGGAGAACCACCGACTTATCTGTAATTCAATAGAGAAAAAATGAAAACCTTGAATCCATACCTTATTTATTGAGGTAAGCAAGGAATCAAAGATAGTATATTAAGGTCTATATAGCTATTTAACATCATTTTTCAGCTACGTTGGTTTTTCCATTAGAAACCAGTCAAGCCTTAACTGACTGATATGTAATTATTATTCAAAAAAGATCATACAACATATACGAATTGGATTTAAAATATATAACAAGTAACGTGATTACAATTTAGAACTTTAGGCCATGTAATTGAAAATGGATATTGATTTAATCGCTTAACTGTATATTTGGACATCAATTTGATGCCCAAGTATCTCGAAGCTCCAGTTTGAGTATTTACTCAAATAAAAATTTTAAAGGATCATTAAAATATCTAATCATATAAACCACAAGGCAGATTAAATTATAAGAGTGTAAAAGAAGAGCAAATTAGTTCTTACATTGCTTTGGACATACTCAGAGCTGGATCCTAAAATTTTCCCACCATAGGCACCTAATCCACCTCGAATGAGTCCTGCACCCGCAACTTGATTAAATGCATTCCCAAAAGGGTTAGGTTGTGTGCTTGTTGGGGGTGGAACTACCCCAGGTTGGGTTCCAACATTATTATACATCACACTGCCATGAACCCAAACAAAAAGCACAAACAAGCAGTCAGAAACAAGTTCAGTTTGCAGGAAAATCAGCATTAACATAACAACATATAAGGCAACGAAAGTTGGTCTAGTTGGTAACAATCCAGCTCATATCACACAAGGATATTGGTTCGAAACTCGCTATCGATGTCTTGTTGGTGGGGTAAAATGTAAGTAAGTACCCATGTGAACGTTTTTTGAGCCCGGGGCTTTCCCTAGGGGCTTTCCCTAACAACACCGGTGAGCCCCGTAACCCAACTCTGCTAAACTTGATATTATCAAAACAAACATAACAACACACATACATATATATAATGATAAGGAAAGCCTCTTCACGTGTATACTCTCTAGATCCATTTCAGATGCAGATTGGCATCATAAGGTACAGAAATCAACAATTTAACAAATCATTACAAATAACAGAATCCTTCATAGAAAACCAATGAAGAGAATAAAATAACAAGCATGAATGACAGAGAAGACCCGATTTTCCCCAATTTTTTTCATGCATCAATAACTTGACCTGCAATTCTAATTCATTAATGATTTGAACAAAACAAATAAACACCGAAATAATAGCAGATTCAAAAACCCGATTTATGCAAATCTGAAAACAACACATTAATCAACGGAGTGAAAAGTTGCGAGCTTTAAAGCCAGTGAGAGAAAAGAGGAATGGAATTGATTATGGATAGAGAAGGGAAAAAGGTGCAGATTTTGAATAGATATTATAATAATTAATAATGGGAAAAAATTGAGATTCGAATTAGCGATGAGGGAGAACGAACCTGAAGAGAAAGATTTCGCAGAGGAATGAGGGTGGTTGCTGTGGAAACGTGAAGTGTGGCTCTTTCCGGTAAAGGAGAAGTGAGATCTGAGAACTGATAAATTAATTTGGAATGCTTCTTTCCTTTTTATTGCGTTTTTGTATTCATGTTCATTTTGTGTTTAATTAATAATTAATTTATCACAATTAGTTAAAGGCCTAAATATGTTTTAGGACTTGTGAATATAGCGTGTTTTGGTTTAAGTCCCTGTAAAAAAAATTTTTAGTAAAAAGTCCCTGCAAAATCAACTTTTTTGAAATAGACCATTCTGTTAGTCAAACGTTACAAAAAAAACACTGTTGACTAACAGAAATCCTACGTGCCTTTTATATTTATTTATATTTTTTTAAAATCCTAAATCCTAATGATTTGGCATCCACATCATCATCTCTCTCAACTTCAGCTCTCTCAATCTCCCCTCAAAACGAGCGCCCTCCCTTCCCCATCTTCATGACCAACCACGCCAAACTCCGGCGACCCTTCGCCGGCAACCACCGCACCACCAACCATCGCCGGAATTCGAAGAGACCCATGTTTGAAAGAGAGAGAAAGATAGAAGACCCATCCTCAACAAACTGAATCACAAAATCCTCATCCCCATCTTCAACAAAATCCTTATCCTCAAGAAACTCAATCGAAAAATCTCATCTTCAACAAAATCATTCGTTAGATTTTCTTTCTGGTTTTATTTGGGTTTTCTTTGTTTTTTTGGAACCCTAAGTTGAAATTTTTGGTGGGTTCCATGATGGTGGTGAAAAATCAGTGATGGAGAAGAAGGAGGATTAGAAGAGAGATTTGGGATTTTAGGGATTTGGTTTAGGAACACTCATTTGAAGAAAAAGAGAGCGGTTGTGGTGTGGGTGAGAGAGAGAAGAGAGTGGTTGTGGTGGTGGTGGTGTGGTGGTTGTGCATGGTGTGGGTGAGAGAGAGAGAGAGAAGAGAGTGGTGGTGGTGGTGGTGGTGGTGTGGTGGTTCTGTGGGTGAGAGAGAGAGAGAGAGAGAGAGAGAGAGAGAGAGAGAGAAGAGAGTGGAGAAGAAAGGGAATAATAGAAAATAATGAAAAATAAAAAATAATGAGTTTTTTGGGTAAACCCGGGTATCCATCGCACGGACAACAGTGACTAATCTCTCGCTCATTGTATGTGCCTCTAGGGGCAGGACAGCTGGCCCAGAGTTTTAACGCTGCTCCGTACCCAAGGCGGAAAAAAATTCATAAGTATTCCGTCAGCCAAATCAGCATTTTTTTAACAGACCACTAACAGAATGGCCTAAATCAAAAAACTGTATTTTGTAAGGAGCTTTTAAAAAAAAAATTGCAGGGTGCTAAATCAAAACACGCTATATTTGCAGGAGCCTAAAACATATTTAAGCTTTAGTTAAAATAGTAAAATTCATTTTTTTACAAGAAATTTTTTCATTTGTTGATTGTTTTAATTTTTTTAAAATCGTCTTAAATTATTTTTATATGAAGTCCTCTTAATCTATATATAAAACAAATGAGAATTTGATTCCCATGTTAACTCTTAATATATATATATATATATATATATATATATATATATATATATATATATATATATATATATATATATATATGCTTAAGAGTTCCACATTTAAATATCAATTACAATTATCGTGGTATGCTAGACACAAACTGTATGGGTGTAATACGTATGAAAAATTAAAAAAAAATTGAGTATCATTTGCATTTTGTTCTCGAATCGCTTTTTTTCGGGTAACTACTATTAATTTTTATTAACCTTATTTTACCAATGTTTTTTTTTTGAAGCAATTACCAATGTTTATTATTAACTTATTGTTCATCCATATTATATGCTAGATAAAAAAAAATTCCATCGTTGTGAACAAAAAAAAAATTTCCATCATCATTAATATTCAATTACTGTCAATATGAGTTTATTCCATCAACTTTAACATGTAAAACAATCATTTGTGTTAATTACTGATCTCATGTTATTCCATCAACTTTAACATGTAAAACAATCATTCTCTAATTACTTTTTTTAGAGGAAATATTTGTATTAATTACTGATCTCATGTTTATTTAGATTATATGTTACATAAAAAATTATTTAAAATTAATATTAATCTTAAAAAATTGTTATTTTCTTTTTCTAAATTTATTTTTAAAATAAATTTCTTAGGTTCACTTTTAAATTTAGTTTAATTTTTAGTTTTTAGTTCATTTTATGAACTTTTAATTGATGATGAAACAAAAAGAAATAAAATTATAAAAATAATTTTTTTTATTATAAAAAAAGTTTAGTTACTCATATTTCGATAAACTCAACAATTACTATAAAATATAACATGACACAGTACTTATAATTTTTTTACACTTTTTATAAATTTATAATATCAATCATTAACTTAATAAATTATTGAGTGTTATTTATTTTAAAAAACACTATAGTACATAAGAATAATGACTAAAATGAATAATTTTTAAAGAGAAAATGAATCAATTTTTAAATACTATATTTTTAATCTACACGAATTATTAAAATTTGATATATTTGTATATATAAACTTCAGAAAATTTGATATAAAATGAATATTAAAATTTGATATATTTGTATATATACACTAAACATTCGAATTTCTCTATTTGTTTTACATCTTAATTCATTAGTTGATGTCTTGGTTTTAGTTGCCTTTTGGTATCTCTAAATTATTATAATTAGTACTAATTATTTAAGTTAGTTTTTAATGGAGATTGGTTACAATCTTTTCATGTTTCTTGATTTTAAATCTTGAGTTTAAATCCATTCAAAAAATCCAGAATTTATTTGTAACATCCCCAAAATAATTAATCGAATTATTTTGATGTTGACCCAAATTAATTTATTTTAGTACTTGATTTATTAATTGAGTGCTAAATTAATTATCGAATGCTATAGGGTTGTTAAGCGAATATTACGGAATAAGGGTGATTTAGGGAAGAAATAAGGAGTTAAGGGCAATATGGTCATTTGACCATATTACCACTTAATATGGATAAGGAAAGAAAGAAAAGAAATCAAAGAAAGAAAGAAAGAAAGAAAGAAGAGGAATGCGAACAGAGAAGAGAAAAGAGAGGAAATGAGAAAAGAAAGAAAAGAAGTGGGTTTTGATGGAAGAAGAGAAAAAGGGGATACCTAGGTTCATCAAAACATCACCCCTCCAACACATGAAATGATCACCATTTTATCCTCTTCCATTTGATACCAACATGATCACAAACAACTCATTCTCCTTCTTGTTGCCATTTTCGACCTTAAGGGAGAAGATGAGGAATGTTTGTGTTATCTTCTTCCTTCAAGTGTTTTGGAGTGTTGGGAAGTTCATTGGAGAGTTTGGGTTCCATCTTGGAGTGAAGAAATCAAGGATGGGATGAGTTAGGGTTTTGAAATCAATTTGGGGTTTTATGTTTGAAGTTCAAAATAGAGGTTAGGGATGATGAATAAGGCTTTTGGGAAGCTTGGAATTCAAGTTGGAGTTTTGAGAGGAGCTTGAAGCCCTAGGAGCAAATTGTTGGTGCCTAGGTGAATCGATAGTCCAAGACGAGGATTCTCGCGCGATATGTGTTCAAGCCGGACTCGGCAATGCCCACTTATCCTGCCATTCCCTAATTCCGGGGCGAAGGCTTGCCCCCCTGCGTAAGCCGGGAAGTTAGTCGCGGCAGAACATCCATACAATGGTCCTTGCGGCAGACCCACCAAGCCTGCTGCCTCGGGTGGCCTTCTAGCCAATTGCACTTGTCCCTGCTGAAGAGAAGCCGTCTTAGTGACATTCGTCATAAACTGCCCCCCAGTGTTGGCTGTGGCAAAAGTACCAGGCTGAGGAATTATAGGAATAGGATATACCTGATGAGAGAACGCCTGCTGAGCCCCAGTCACACTCCCACTCGGTGGACACTAATGCATGCCTCCCATAGAATTATAGAGATGCCTGCTGAGGTCCAACAGGGTTGCTGTATGGCAGAGTCTGATGCGTGCCTCCCATGGAGTTAGGTTGTCCTCCCTGCGATTGGCCGGGGTAAATGGGGTTCGTAGCGCTGCTACCTTGCGTCGCGTGCCTTTGTTCCAAATCCTTGGCTTGTTGCACTTCATTGTGCACCATAGGTTTAACTATGTCAGCCAATTGTTTGGACACTTGGTACATTATGCCATGTATCCCCAAATCAATTTGTTGCCAAATGAATGACGTGATCATGACCACGGGTTCCTCCTCTTGGTGAGGTGGTTCATTCGACTCAGTAGTAACCGTTAAGGCAGTATTCCCTGAAACACCTACTGGCTCCATGATTTTACCTTTGGAAGCAGTTGCCTTCTTTGATGTCGAAGGTGATTCCATACTTAAGCTTTTACCGGAGCGCAAGTGCATACGCCAACAATAATCCAGTCCAGGCGAATCAAACACATAGGTCTATTCAACCGTTCCGATCCCACCGGGCGTGCCAATTTGTTTTGTCGTCAAACTCTTAGGTCCTGGCCGTGGAATCGGCCAGAGGTTTGGACAGTACTTTGATTCCTCTGTTCTTCAAGCGATTGCGCCAAGGAGGAAACCCTACTCCTTGACTATGGGTATCCTGACTCCTCTAGAAAGGGTCAGGTTGAGTGAATGGGACACGAGGGTTGGATTATTCTCCTGGCCTAATGCATGAAAATAAAGATAAAGTGCGATAAAGAAGATAAATTGAAATAAACGTAGAGTTTGATTGATTGATGTGTTCTGTACAATTATCCTCCTCCTATTTATAATTTATATACATAGGCCCTCGTCGACCACTACTTTAGTCAACACTTGCCTACTGTTGGATTGATCTAAGATCAACAATTATCATTGTTCCTAAGCCCTAAAGAGGCGGAGTAACTACCCACGATCCCACTAGCACGGTTAGTGGGTGAACTCCCTCACTCTGCCTTTCGCGAGCTCGCTCCTTCGCTTGATCTTCAATCGCCCACGTTCTATCTTCGTGCTTTCTCTTCCTTGCCTTCCAAGGAAACCTGCCTTGCCTCGGCCACTTAGTTTACTCGGCTAGCCTTCGTCCTTGGACAGTGACTCAGGCACCCGAGCCTACCCTGGCTGTGGTACTCTATAGGCTGAGGCTTTACCCTCCCTCGGCTTCGCTCGTTGCCCCTCGGGCTAACCCCTTCCTCGGGGAGTTGTCTTGTGGTACGCCCCGAGGGCTTCTTTTGAGTTCTTTCCTTTGGCAATTATCTCCCGGGATTTAGTCTAGTGGCTCGCCTCAACACTCTAATTCTATTCCCTTTTTCCTCAACCCTCGGCCTATGACCTAGTTATTTTGGGTGTTAACAATGTCTAATTAGTTTTTTTATAAGCTATGATTCAATGTCTAATTACCACTTACCTCAATGTCTAATTAGTTGCTAGTATAATTTATTTATTTTTTGTCTAGGGGTCTTTAACCCTGCTCCGATATCTAGGGGAAAGAGGACTTGAATAATCCGGAACTCGGCTAAGAGGTAAGTAAAGTCTGACTCCAATTTGTTCTATCCGGGAATTGAACCCGGGTACTACCTGAGTCCGCTCCCAAGTTTAGAGTTTAGTATAAAAAATATTTGCATAGTCTGTCTGTGAATACAAATTAAATTCATATTTTATATTATTTATGATATTCAAATTCAAAAACTTATTTAAAAGAGTGCCAATTCTTTTTGAAAAGAAAATAATATCAAATTGCTTACTGGCCAAAAATCTAAATAATTGTTTAATTAATATTTCTCACTCCATAATTTTTATCGAATGTATTTTGGATTTTATATTCTTTTTAAGTTTTACATTCTTATGATTTTATTTTTTATAAAATGATTATTTTAACAATTAAAATTACAATATTTAGTTATTTATGAAATAATGGAGCAGTACTTTGAAGAATATAAAAACTAAAATACACAAAAAGTATAACTACTATTTCCTTATTGTCTCGGTTGCAAGTATCTAATGAGCCATCAACTTTTAATTTTGCCTTGTAGATTCATTATTATTAGAAGCAATGGGGTTTTTTTTCCCTTTATTAGGTGGAGATAGTAAAGACAATATAGACCACAAGTTCCTTACCATAACTTTCCCCTCTATTTAGACAATATAGGCTCTGTTTGACGAGTCCCTCTTGGTGAGGTGATAAAACAATGGTTTTGTGATGATGTTGATTTGACATTACAATGTACGAGGTGTCAAGTGTGAATGAGAAATGTGATGCTACATGGGACATGTAACAATTAATGTTGCATTGGTACCTACATGCTGCAGGAAAAAAAGGATTGCTTGAAATTGTATGTTTTTATAGTCTTTATCTCCAAACCAGATTCTGAGTAACTTAAAAAATGTTTGTGAATTAAGTGAGTGGCCTCAAACGTTTTACTTAATAGATGAACCCTAGCAGTTAATAGGGAGGTTCTAGAAGATGCTCATGCTATTGCTATGAGTCACATAATAATTCTGTTAGGGTGAATCACGCCAAGTTTGTTAAGAATTGCATGTGTAAGAGCAGAGAAGAAAATTGAATTAGTGTATCAGTTTAGCTTCTTTTATCCTTGCTTTCTGTGTGCATTCATTCATCCCCTCCATTTTTGATACCTTTCATTATCAGTTCATCCAATCAGTCATCAGCTTCCTTACACACATTACAAAAGTGGCCGTATGATAAATGTGATCACTATATCAACAAGCATATGAATCTTTTATATATATATATATATTGTGTAATGTAAGTCATGGTTATTGGAATTATTATAAAGTGGTGGGAACAGCTGATTTGGAAAGTTACAAAGAACAATCGTCACAGTTCACTAGTTTCTTGAATCTTCACTATATAGAGTGTTGTTACTTTTTCTTTTTGCCAATATCCTTGGTGATGCTACTTCCACTATATATTCTAAATTCTAAATTATCACTACAAATGTGCAAGACCCCACTACTGAAAATTTGAAAATAACTGCTAATGTCTATATCCGACTAATAATTCTCAAACATTTTAATTTCTAATATAAACACCGATATTAAGCTCCAAGCTTGGGTGCGAGTAGTTATCGCAATGCATCTGAAAGAATAGAGTTAGCTAATACTCGAGTTCGATCCCCTACAATAAAACAAATTGAAATCAGACTTTACTTATCACACGTCAAGTCTCTTTTCCCAAACACTCGAGCGTCGTCAAACACCTCTATTAACTAAATACCGTTGATTTTTGTGTGACTACTGACTAGCCTATACTAGCACCAAAAAAAAGCAAAAAAAAAACCATACTGGACGATAAATCAAAGTAAAAGCAGCATTCTTCTTTTTTATTCCACTTTAATTCTCTTTATTCTTTACCAATTCAAACGTGTAGTAGCTGCATTATTGAGAAATGTAACTTATAACATATAATATATATATACATGCCTTCCAATTACTAATATAATTGAAACGTTATCCATTCTAGAACTTTAATGAGTCTTATCATTTCCATGTCCTCTTAGCTTCACTCATAAGGAAACTCAAACTGATAAATGATTTATAAATCCCCCATGAATTTCAATTAGACACAATCACAAACATAGAAAAAGAACAACAAAAAAATATGTATGTGACAAGGCCATTGTCTATGTACAGAAGATCACCAAGTACATTGGAAATACCACCACCAGATGCACCATATTCAGGTTATTTAGTAATAACAGATGAGGAAGCAGAAGCTGAAGATACATGTTGTTGGAATCTATGTAGGCGTAAGAATGTGAAGAGATTGCCTTTTCCTCAAGACAAGATATTCTCAGTTACTCATCCTTCAGAGTATGAACAAAATTCAAGTACTAAGATTTGGTTTCTCCCTGTTCCTGATCACTCTCTCTCTTCCAATCGATACTATGTCATCAGAGCCAAAGGCAGACACAAAGGGTATGTATGTGATTGTGTGTCCTATGCTCTTCTTTTGTCTATATAAAACATGATTGAGCTTCACTTTGTTTATAGGGTACTTCTTTTTTAAGCCTTTTGTGCTTACCATATTTTTGCTAGGATTATCAATGCTTCACTTGCTTGTCAACTAGTAGTTATGCTAAATATAAGGTAAAAACAAAACTAATTAAGGTTGTATGAAGAGGTAGCTCGGTTGGTGAGCTAATTATTGCTAGAGAAAACCTAAATGAGACAGATGAATTTCGTCTCTAAAAGTGAAAAATTGTCTCTAAACATCTTAGAATGGAATTAGAGACGAAATAGATCTGTGGCTGAATTTGCGTTTCCGAAAAGCTGCAGACTTGGATTTTTGGGGGTTTGTGTCTCTAATCAGAGACGGAAGACGGAATATTTCCTTCACTAATGTTAAATAGTTGGTTGCTTGCGTTGAACTGTATAATCTATTTCTACCAAAAATTTGTCTCTGTAGAGACGGATGAGACAACACCACTATTCCAAAGCAAAATATGAGATGTTATTTAGAGACGGATGTGCAATTCCGTCTCTAATGTTAGTGTAAGTAACATTTAGAGTCTAAATTACAATATCATATAACATGTGCTGTGTGCTATAATAAGAATTCATTCATAGTATCACAATTAATGTTGGAAACTATTTTGATTTTGTAGGAAAGTATACAAATGCTCAAGAGAAGGGGACATAGTAACTTGTTGTTTCAACAACATCTTAAATGACAAAAATCCAAAGCCATTCAATCTAAAAGACTTATACCAAATATTGAAGATTCACACTCACCATAGTGGTGGTTTCTTTGCCAAATCCATAACCCCAGATGGAATTCCACCAAAAGTCCTAAGAAAAAAAGGATGGAGAGTCAGAACATCAGGTTCATACAGATCATGCAAATTAACTGAAGCTTTAGGTGTTGATTCCTCTCTAAGAGAAAAACTACCAGATTTTAATTTCCCTATATCAAGAAAACGTTCACCTCCTTTAGTTATAGGTAAATGGTATTGTCCATTTATATTTGTAAGGGAAGAAGGTAGAAAAATTAAACATCAAATGAGGAAAAACTTGTTTTATAAAATGACACTTGAACAAAGGTGGGAAGAAATTTACACATGTGAAAGGGATAATGAAAATGAAAGTGCTGTGAATGTGAATGTGTATGTGGAGAGAGAAGTGGTATTGGTTTATGGGATGGAAGCTACAAAGAGTGGAAAAAGTGATGTGAATGATTTTATGTGGTTTAAAGGATATAATGGAATTAATAGGAGAAGGGTTAGTGTTGGTTTGAGTTCAGGAATTGTTGAGAATATGAGATGGGTGGAAGAGCAAGGTGGTTGGGTTTATGGTAATGGGAGAGAAAGGGTTGTGACTGTGAAAGAAGAGGTAACATGTGAAAGAGAATGGAATAGGGTTGGGTGTTATGTTTTGGTTGAGAGCTTTTGTTTAAGGACATTGGATGGGAAACTTGTTTTGAGATATGATTTTAGACATACTCATAAGATCAAATGCAAATGGGAGTAAGAAATATTTATGGATTCGATTCACTCTCTATGCATAAGGATACGTTGGATGTTAACTACCACAAGAAGAAGTGTGGTCATAGCAATCAGTTGAGGCCAAAGAAGAAGATCAAGTAGATTATTGCTGACTTTGTGGTTTCTTCTTTACGTTTGATCTTAGACCTGGTTAATTATTTTACATGGTTAATGTTCGGATTAAATTGCTGGTTTCAATTTATATTTGACTATTGAATGTTTTTGGAACTCATTTTGTTAAGAGTTGATTATATCTTATGCTGACATTATGAACTCATTTTGGAACTCAAAAAAAAAAAAAATATAACTAGTAGGATACTCATGCATACGCACGAGTGCTGTCATCTTCTTTTTATGAATGAATTTAGACAGTATTTAAATAGTCTGAACATTACTCCGTGAAAATAAAGACAACTTTAAAGTAGATAAAAAATGAGTTTCAAATAAAAAATAGATAATAGATAAATATTAAAATCTAAAAATGTAAAAGTATCATTTAAAAACAATTGCGCATTTATCCCGTATTTTTTCACCTCATCGTGAGAATCATCATATTTATCTTTACCATTGTTGAAAATAGCACTATAAAATAGATCGGAACGCTTAATCATCTTAGTCACAATCTTAATCACATAGAGGTGCCCATCCTCTGCAAAAAAATCTTGGAGAAAAAGCTCTAAGATCATTCCGGCTGAAGAGCTCCAAATCCTCTCAGAATCACCAATAAATATCGTAAATTGTGAGTTTATATATTCTGCTTGTTGCTTTAAATGATGATGCATAGATGGACGAACTTCCCCTATTATAGGCAGTAGTAGTTCAGTACTTAATAAATACTCGTCACCGTCTTTGTCAAGCTGAAGCATACTTTGAATCATCAGAATGAATTAGTGAATCATTGTGACGTCCTTCGTCATGGCTTCTTACCAAATCAAAGAGTCCATGAAGGAATTCTTCAAAATTGACCTTCCCATCTCTGTCCGTATTTCTCTCTCTGATTTCCACCTTGCACAACCATTGACGAAGCTTAGGGTTGTTGCTCTCAGCCAGATTCAGAAACTCATTGAACTCAGTTAAGTTCAAAAGACCGTCGTCGTCTGCATCAGATGCATTGAAATGCTCCTCTGTCCACAAAAATTACCGTTATCATAAGAATCGGTGTCTTCTTGAAACCAACTCGGAGGACCCGATTCCGAAAATGAAAGGTGTTATGGATTGCGCCTTTACCATTTTATTCACTAAGGCCCAATACCAAAGACAAATCCATTAATCAAATCTATTAATTAATGGTTGAGATCAAAGAGCTAGATCTAGTGATTCTCACTTATTTCCAAAACCTATAAATAAGCATTCAATGCAAGTATTAAGGGTACACACAATTTCCCATATTCTTGTATGCAACTGACTCACTTGCTGACTTGAGCGTCGGAGTGTCAATGCAGGTACCACCCCACCTCGGATCGGACACGGAGCTCGGTTGATCAAGACTAACATCTACCAACTATCTCGGATCGGACATCACGTCAAGAGATACGGTACAGATCATTGGCGACCACAGTGGGAGCACCTTGTACTCTAGTTCCTCTCCCATCTCCTTGGTCAACGATGGCTCCGCTGTTACGTCAAAGGAACATCTCAAGTACAATAGTAAGACCGGATTAGCAGCAGGAAACTCCCGAGGGCGTGGCAGTCACTCTCCCCCCTAGCTCGGCACACGCTCGTAACTCGTCCAGGGGAATTGTCCCCAGGAGTTCGGCCCGGAACCAGCTTCCACCTCCTCCTCAAAATTTCCAGGTGTCGGTCGATACTGTTCAACAGCTCGTCCAGCTACTAACTCGGCAAGCCGAGGCTAATCAGCAGAGGAGCCAACGCTACACCCAGTTAGAAGCTGGGGTTGCCGAGATCCGAGCTCGTAACATCCCGGATCGTTCTTCTCCTAAGCACGTGCCACTTTTGATCAGGGCTGTGATGGCCAACGCTGAAATAAGAAGAATCCTAGTTGATCAAGGAAGCTCGGCAGACATCATCTTTTCCGATCTTGTGAGAAAGCTGCAAATTTCTGAAGAAGACTTCACCCCTTACAGGGGATCAGACCTTTCCGGATTTAACGAGTCACGACCAAACCACTTGGCTACTTGGAAATGATGGTCACTTATGGTGAAGAACTATTGGTAAGGACTATCAAGACCAAATTCCTGGTTTTGTCCTGCCCTTCAGTCTACAACTGCATTATTGGAAGACCGGCCTTAAGAAGGCTTGGGGCGGTGACTTCCACTACCCACCTCAAGATGAAATTCTACTCTTTGTGCAACAAAGTTATTACCCTCGACGCCGACTTAGAGTCCGCCCAGAGATTCTTTTATCTGCACATGAAGGCTGATAAGAAGGCCATGGAGGAGGGGATTCCCCCCGAAGAAGAAGACGCCCGAAAAGATTCTGAGAAGAAAAGAAAAGGCAAGGCTGCTGATGTCAATGTGACAGACCTTGATGCCAGGTACGACCCAGACAGCTCAAAAGAAGAGAGCGATGACGACTTGGCCTGAGAGTTGAAGAAGAAAATCAGGCGACCTCAACCTGATGGAGAATTTGTGGAAATCCAGATGGGGATGACCCAGCCAAAACTGTAAAGATCGACTCCGATCTTTCTGAAGAAGTTAAGGCTAAACTCACCCTATGCCTGAAAGCTCATGCCGACCTCTTTGCGTGGTCAGCAGAAGACATGCCGGAGATTCCCCCCAGAAGTCGCTTGTCACTAGTTAGCTATTAACCCCGGTGCTAAGTGGGTCGCCCAGCGTAAGAGGGCTCAAAGCAAGGAGAAAGCAACCGTTGCAGCTAAGGCGGTTGATGATTTAATTAATGCTAATTTTGTAACGGAAGTCAAGTATACAACTTGGCTCTCCAACCCTGTACTTGTCAAGAAAAGTAATGGAAAATGGCGCATGTGCATTGATTATACCGATCTTAATAAGGCCTGTCCGAATGACGCCTTTCCTGTTCCTAGCATTGATCGCCTAGTCGATAATGCTTCAGGTTTTCGTTTACTATCTTTCATGGATGTCTACTCCGGATACAACCAAATTCTGATGTCCCCCCCCCCCCCCCAACCAAGAGAAGGCCGCCTTCATGACTGACCGCGGTAGTTTTTGTTACCGGGTTAGGCCGTTTGGTTTGAAAAATGCGGGAGCTACCTATCAAAGAATGGTGAACAAGGTTTTTCGAAACCAAATCAGACGTAACGTAGAAGTATATCTCGATGGTATGATCGCAAAAAGTGAAGGTGAGAGCCTCCACATGGCCGATCTTGAAGAAATCCTCGCAGAAGTTCGAAAGAACGAAATGAGGTTAAACTCGGAAAAATGCACTTTCGGAGTTCAAGCTGGAAAGTTCCTTGGTTTCTACCTCACAGAGAGAGGCATCAAAGCCAACTCAGACAAGTGTCGGGCAGTGACCGAGATGCGCACCCCAACTACCAAGAAGGAGCTTCAAAAACTTAATGGTATGATCGTCGCCCTATCTCGCTTCATTTCCAACCCTGCCTTCAAATCACTCCCTTTGTTTAAGTTACTTAAGAAGGAAGCAAAGTTTGAATGGACCCCGAAGCGGGACGAGACCCTCTCCCAGCTTAAGAAGGTTCTATCCGAACCCCCAATCCTAACCCGTCCCAACCAGGGAGAGACCTTATACCTGTATTTGGCAATCTCGGAGGAGGCGCTTGGCGCCGTTCTTGTTCGAGAAATCAAGACCGGTCAAAGTCCGGTATACTTTGTTAGCAAAGCTTTGCAAGGACCTGAACTCATATACCAGAAAATTGAGAAAATTGCTTTTGCTCTGCTCATTGTTCCGCGTCGTCTCCGACCTTATTTTGTCGCTCACCAGGTCGTGGTACGAACCAATCATCCTATTCGTCAAATCTTACACCGACCCAACCTGGCAGGCAGGATGATTAAATGGGCAGTAGAGCTCTCTGAGTTCGGAATCAAGTACTAGTCTAGGACGGCAATGAAGGCCCGGGTGCTTGCTAACTTCGTGGCAGAAATGACCCCTGCCGACCCAGAAGGCGAGTTATGGACGCTTCACGTCGATGGGTCCTCAAATCCAAAGGGTAGTGGGGCCGGATTGATGTTAGAAAGCCTGGCAGGTGTCATAATCGAGGAATCCCTTACCTTTGGATTCCCAACGTCAAACAATCAAGTGGAGTACAAGGCGTGCATCGCGGGACTCCGGCTTGCCATTGACCTCTGAGTTACTCGGGTCACCTTGAACATCGATTGATCTATTGGGACCTTTCCCAACTGCCCCTGGCCAGGTCAAATACCTGATAGTGGCTGTGGACTATTTTACAAAGTGGATCGAATCCGAGTCACTAGCCATTATCGGTGCAAGGAATTGTGCCAGGTTTTTCAAAAAAAAAAACATCATGATCAGGTTCGGGATCCCCGAGGTCGTGATCACTGATAACGGAACCCAATTCGCTGACAAAGGCTTCAGGAAACTAATGTCCGACCTTAAAATCAAGCATCGCTTTACCTCGATAGAGCATCCCCAGACTAATGGGCGGGCCGAGGCTGCCAACAAAGTAATCCCCAATGGACTAAAGAAACGACTTGACGAAGCTAAAGGTAATTGGGTTGAGGAATTGCCCTATGTACTGTGGGCTTACAGAACCACCCCACAGAGCTCGACGGGGGAAACTCGTTTCCGACTCTCTTATGGGAGCGAGGCTGTCATCCCGGTTGAAATTGGAGAGCTGAGTTGGAGAACACTCAATCCAAAATCGCCAGAAGAAAACAACCAGGCTTTGAGGGAGAACCTCGACCTCGTCGACGAGGTCCGAGGAAGAGCCTCCTTCAAAGAAGCATTGATCAAGCAGAGGATAGAAACCCGGTACAACTCGAAAGTTGTCCTTAGGGATTTCGAGGTCGGCGATCTAGTGCTCCGGAGAGCCGGCGTCGTCTTAAAGAACGCAGCACAAGGGAAGCTTGCCCCCAACTGAGAAGGGCCTTACTGGGTCGTGTCTAAGACCGGTAAAGGCGCCTTCGAGTTGGAAACCTTGGAAGGAAAAGTGATCCCAAGAACTTGGAATGCTGCCAAATTGAAGAAATATTACAGCTAAATTTCTGCTTCAAACCTAAAGGGTGCACTTTGTATTCCGATGTTGTAAACATTCATCTAATACATCTTCATTACTCTTCATTATTTTTCATTATCATTGCCGATTGCGATCCGGAATTTTGAGGTTAAAGGGAGCCCTCTGGGTACGATCTCATGATCACGCCGAGGTCCCTTACTAAACCGGAATCCGGGCCACATGCTCGACGCGATCTGCGATCAAAGTAGTCGCAAATCCTTTTTGAATGAGTTAAATCTGGGCCGAGTCTCGGTAAAATGTTCAAAGGGCTTCAAACATATTACCCTAAAGGGCGAGTTTGATCTGGGCCGAGTCCCGGTAAACTGCCCTAAAGGCGACATACATTACTTAAACAAAATAAACGCAAAGGCTAAGTATTAACATGCAAGAAATAAAGGAGCGATAGACAACGACGCGCTCTTTGGTGGCAGGGTCGATCTTGACGATCCGATCTCCCTTCACATCATGATCCGCGTTCAGTACCTCTTTGTCAAGAGGTAATGAAGGGTGGATCAGGGCAACTTGAGCAAGAGCTTTGTCAAAGCCTTCCCCAGCCATCTCGAGAGCCGTAATCGCCACATCGGCAGCGTCAAGTTCGGCTTTTTGAGCTTTCTCCTTAGCCTGTCTCAGCTCCTCTTCAAGCTCAGCAACCCGACCTTGGGGATCCGAGTTGGGATTGGTTCTCTCCTCCCTAATTTTTTGCAGCTCACCCTCAAGCTTGGAATTCCGGATTCTGAGGTTCGCAACCAACTCCGCGGCTTGCTTCTCCTTGGCCTCAAACTCGGTAACTTTAAGTTCAAGCTCTTTGATCTTGCTGCAGGCAGAGTCCCTCTCAGTCGCAAGTTCTCCTCTTTCCTTACGGAGATCGGAGAGGTCTTTCTGAGCCTTTGCCAAAGTGGAAGAAAGTGACTCATACTTTTTCCGTTCTACCTCCCTTAAAGCCTGTCATCATCTATCTCTTTCAGGGGCCCTGAAATAAAAGAAAGAAAATAATGCTGAGTTAAGAACATAGGCAACAAAAGCAACAGAAGAAGGAGACTTTAGTTTCCCATGTTACCTTTAACTCGGGCTTTAGCTTCCTCCTTCTGTGCCTTTGAAATATCGGCCAGGTGCCTAAAAACTTTCGCTGCGGCTTCCACAAGGTCAGCACGGTACTCTTCAAAGTTATTTTTCAAAAACTCGCCATCAATTGAAATGCTTGAAGACCTACGCTTCTTCGGTGTTTCTTTTCCGTGGCGACCTTTCTTTGATGCCCTAGGGGAACCTCCCCGATCAGATCGGACCCTCTTCCCCGGGAGTTGAGAGGGGGAAGCACCATGAGCTGGGGGGCGATCCACTTGCGCCAATTCTTGCTGGCGTCTCCGATGTTGAAGGTCGCCATACTGGTCTTCAACACTCGCAACAGTGACGGTGGTAAGCGGTACAGCTTGCACAGGCTCGTCCCGTCGAGGGGTTCCCTGAGAGGTTTGTTGGGCATCGGAACTGCTTTGATGCACGTCGGCCCTCTTTTCAGTCAACGACCTCAAAAAGGAAAATTTGTCAGGAGCCATGTTATCTGCAAAACAAACAAGTTTGAAGAAAGATTAGGGGAACCGCTCTTAAAGATAAAATCAAAGTTAAAAACATTTTATCAGTATCCGACCCTACCAAGTGCTTCTATCACTTTTGACTTGGAACCCGTCTCGACCAACTTCATTGTATCAATTCCAAACTTCTTTGGATCGTTATAGGGGATCAGGTCGGCGAAGTTGATCAGGATCACCAGGGATTCTTGGTCCACATCGCTCAATCTACTCATGCTAACAGTATAGGCATTGGGTGGGCGATTGAAGTGTCAAAGGGTCCATTCAATGGGAAACTTAGTGGACTCCACAGATCGTCCATCTTCACTATACTTGCCGACATACCTTATGGTTTCGTTGTTCACTGGCTCGACGAAGAAGAATTTATCTTTCTAACTCCCTTTCAGAGAGTCGGTATAGGGCATGAAGACCTTGGTGTTCCTCCTAGCTCGGAGGCTCACATGTTCCCATCGCTCTTTGGACCCCTCCTCGTGCCTCCAGTTTATCTCGTAAAGATAGAAGAACAGATTGGCAGATATCGGCCTCTCTAGATGAAAGCACATCAACTCGAAAGCCCGGATGAAGGCCCACGAGTTGGGGTGAATCTGTGCGGGGGCTAGGTTCAAAGTTCCCAATACTTCCTGCTGAAAAGCTGTAAATGGGGGCGGATGTTCATTGTGGAGATCGTCACCACGTACATGACGAACTTGAGGGCTTGCGCCCAAACGGCGACGTGTTGATCTTCTCTCATACTGTCCACATTCCATATCTGATCTCTCTTCCATGAAATCTGGTTAACAATATGGCTCATGTCATCTCCGGCTTTGTATAAGGATCGGATCGCCCTCAGCGTCTCTGATACCCACGACTATTCTTGGGGGATATTTAAGGGCATCAGCAAAGGGACATCAACCGGTCCAACCCTGGTGCTAGAATACTCATCGGAATCAGCTTCATTATTCCGATTATTAGCTTCATTATCTCGATTATCAGCCTCACGGTTTCGGTTCTTATCCACACTCTCAAAATTTTCTGCCTCAGCCTCGTCTTCAGTATCACTATCGTCGAAACTCCAACTTGAATTTGTGTTCCCTTGCTCTTCTGCGTTCTGCGCAGTATCCGACTCAATGACCACCACATCCTCATATCGGTGTCCACTTGTTCGACCTTCCTCCATCAGCTCATTGCTAGGGACCTCGGGGGAGCGATCTTCCGCTTGGAAGCTATTGGGAGCAAAATTAAGTCCCTCCTGATCATCGGGTCCAGCCGACCCGGTGTTACCAGCACGTGCACCCTCCTGGGTTCCTAGGATCGGAAGCCATCAGTTTGGCTATGTTTGGACGATCTGTGTTGACAACCCTGTGAGTTTGTTTTGTTCTAGCCAGATCAGGCCTACAGAAATGGGGGCATGCCAAGTCAAGTTTAAGTGCTAAAAAGTGGGTCCACAACCAAGTCGGAACCCGACCTGATGATCCCCACTCTGTATAAATAAAAACGGGCTAGGGGAAGTCCCGGCTAAAGCATAAGGCAAAAACAAAACGAATAAAAAGGCACTAACCTTGGGAATCGGAAGCTCGGTGAAGCTGAACTTGTTTCCGTGCTTTGACGATGTCACTGAACTGAAATGTAGATATAAGAGACTCTCGCCACGGTATGTTGGATCGGAAGCTCGGAAATCAAAGCACGGAGTGACGATGTTAAGATCGGTGCTCAAAGCAATTTGCAAAAAACCAGTGGGAATGAATGAGGGTTGCACACACACACACACACACACACACACACACACACACACACATATATATATATATAGTGGACCAAGAGCTACGAATTGGGCCTAGGCCTAAGAGACACGTCCAATCAGTAGCACCTGTGACACGCGCGTGAAACGAGGCACCGTCATTACACCTGCCGCCATCGAATGACGCGCCCAATCAATGGCACGGTGTCAGACGATGAAATCGAAGCATCATCATTGAAAGGGAACCTCGAGTCACTCGGTGCTCACCCAATGGATGATCCGAGGCTGGGGGCAAATGCTCATACGAGTATAAGCCCGGCCCCGAAAGATCGCCATGTAGAAACCAGAACCCTTCAAAGTCAAGCTCGCGCAGAGCATCGCAAGCTCGTTTCTCGGAGCTTACACAAGACCTGAATCTCATGCACCCCGAGGCTGGGGGCAAAACACTCACATAAGTACAAGCCCGGCCTCAGAGGGTACTACAAACCCAGATAAGATTTCAAGTCAAGCTCGCCCCAAGGCGACCCGACTTGGGGGGCAACTGTTACGGATTGGGCCTTTACCATTTTATTCACTAAGGCCCAATACCAAAGGCAGATCCATTAAGCAATGGTTGAGATCAAAGACCTAGATCTAATGGTTCTCACTTATTTCCAAAAGCTATAAATAAAAATTCAATGCAAGCATTAAAGGTACACACACTTTCCCATATTCTTGTCTGCAACTGACTCTCTTGCTGACTTGAGCGTCGGAGTATCATTGCAGGTACCACCCCACCTCAGATCGGACACGGATCTCGGTTGATCAAAACCAACATCTACCAACTATCTCGGATCGGACATCACGTCAAGAGATACGGTACAGATCAAAAGGTGACTGTCATGATTCTTGTTGTTCACTCTATGCCTGCTGCAAAATCCTTTGAGTAATTTCATCTAAGGATACGAACCATTCGGTGGCTTCCTTGCCAATTTCGGGGAAAAGACGAATGATCTTGTCAGTAACCTCGGGTTGGATTCAGAGTTGACGTAAATCAAGATTGAGGTCCAATTTCGGAAAAATACACGTAAATCTGTTCAGATTGCGTAAGAGAAGTGCGGGTCCAGGGTGAAAAAAAAAAATTTAAGTATGTCCTGACTTCTAAACATTGGACTTTAATTGGCAAGTTACTTGGGCCATTCACGATAATTGATGACCTGGTCATACTACTACATGAGAAAGGATTAGAGCACTTAACACATTACATTTTGGGCTCCAACAATAGCAACACGGCCCATTTTTATCACACGTTGGTGTTTTGCATTTCCGACTCCAAGTACACCGAGATCCGCATCAATACATCATGTTAACAACGCCACAAAGCTCTTGAATTTAGAAGCGAATGAGACGCTAGCCTTACAGCTCGGCCCCTCGCTTCGGTCCGACTCGAAGGAGACGCCAACCTTAGAGCTCATCCCCTCGCTTTAGTCTAACTCGAAGGAGATGCCAGTCTTGTCAACCACTACAAGAAAATCGCTCATTTGCGACGGCAATTTCCGTCGCAAATGAACCTTTTTCCGTGGCAAATTGGTATTTGCGACGGAAGTTGCGACGGACGAAGCGTCGTGGCAAAACAGCTCGTCGCAAAGCGTTTGCGACGAAACTCCCTGTCGCAAATAATCCATCGCAAACTCGTCGCAAGTCCGTCGCAAATATCCGTGGCAAAGTCGTCGCAAACTCTGACACCTTTTCGTCCCAAATCCGTCGCAAATCCATCGGAAATTTAAAAAAAATTAAAAAAAATTAAATTATACATCCAAAATACTATTTAATAGTTATATCTATACATACGAATCAGTATTAATACATAGTTACACAATCATAGTTACAAAATCATATCATCTAGATGAACTTATACTGACAACACTATGTCCTTTTAACACAAAATCTCAAATATCATCATATAACTATCCAACTACTATAATAAAAATTAAAAAGTGAGTAATATTTGCTCAGAACATTCTATACCTATATTTATTGGACTATCCAACTACTATGAATGCATTTGAATTGCCCACATCAAAAATATATTTACACAAAACATAAAGTCCAAGGGATTACAGCATCCACAGAGGCATCAGCAGGGCCTTTGAAAAAGATTAGTTGTAAACTAACAACCTTTAAAATCTTATCTAACCTTTTAATACAAATTACAACTAGACAGAGCAAACTATCTTCATTAACTAACAAGAATCCAAGTAGTTGAAATGTATGGAAGCTTTGAAAAACTTACATTCATTATATGGTTATATATCATGGACAGCCTTCTCTGTTATTCCTCTCATTGTATATGTCTTTCCACTGCTAGTTTGTCCATAAGCAAAAACAGTTGCTGCAATAAAATGAGCATGCAGTCATTACATAATGAGGAGAAACACTGTCGCTACAATAAAATAAACATGCACAGGGAGGTCAGGAGGACACAGGGATACAAATACTTGAAATCTAATACAGTACCATTGACACTTTTGACCTTGCAGTTGCAGATTTAATTCTCTTCAAATCAGAAACTCCCACAAAATCAATACTTTTCCCAAACCCCAAACTAGATTCGCATTTCCTGATATTGCTTTCACTGTTGCTATCATAAAAACCTAAATAAAACCTGTAACAAAAAAAAACCTAAATAAAACAAGAATAGATTCACATGAATAAAACCCTAAATTCAAAATCAACAGATTCAATATGAACATTTATCACAAGAGAAATCAGGATTAGGGATTAAGGGTTTCAAGAGAACATAAAACTCTGACCTTGAGAGTTTCAGAGGCATGGAGGTAGAGCTTGCGGTAGAGGGGATATTGAGATGGAGGTTGATGGTGCCAGTGTTTGCGAGACTAAGGGTGGAGGCCGGAGTTGGGTTTGGGTTTCGCAGTACTTGGGGAGAAGAAGGGCGTTGGTGGGGGGCGATGTGAAAGAGGGAAGCTTGGGTGGAGGGCGATGGCCGATGGTGGGGAGTGTGGGTGGAGCCGTGGAGCTTGGTGATTGAGAGTGAGGGAAGCGTACGAGTGAGAGTGAGGGAAGCATACGAGTGAGGGTGAGAGTGAGAATAGTGAGGGAGAGAACGAGTGAGGTTGCCCATTAATGAATTGGGATTTTCACTTTCTGACGGAAATTAAGCAAATTGTGACCGATATATCCGTCGCAAAATTGCGACCGTTTTCTAATACATCGCAAACGCCAGTGGGAAATTTCGCACTCCTTACTTTTTATACATGTCGTCGCAAATCCGTGGCAAATTACTGACGGATTAAGCTCCGTCGCAAATCTTGGTAGCTAAAACAGGCTTTTTTTGTAGTGAACCTCTTCGCTCCGAGTTCCACCTCAAGTCAGGTGAACCGGATCGAAGCAGGTAGCAGATCATTCACGGGATCGCGTCCGACCTCGCCCGTCCGACCTCTTCGCTCCGAGTTGCACCTCAAGTCTAGCTTGGTAAACTGGACTGAGGCAGGTAGAAGATCATATTCGGGCTCGAGTCCGACCTCGCCCATCTGACAGAGAAAGCAGGATGACCTCGTACGAGCTTCTTCACTCCACGTTCACTCCAAGCTCTGCACTTGGTGAACTAGGTCGAACGAAGTCTCACCTGATCCCGCGGCCTCGGACTGACTTCCTTCCTAAAGGGTTGCTCCGACGTGCCTTAAACTGACCTCTTCCACGAGGTCGGGCCTATCGTGGCTCACTGGCCTCTTCCACGAGGTCGGGCCTATCGTGGCTCACTGACCTCTTCCACGAGGTCGGGCCTATCGTGGCTCACTGACCTCTTCCACGTGGTCGGGCCTATCGTGGCTCACTGACCTCTTCCACGAGGTGGGGCCTATCGTGGCTCGCTGACCTCTTCCACGAGGTCGGGCCTATCTTGGCTCACTCACCTCTCTCACGAGGTCGGGTCCGATGCGACCCTCCGAAGCCCTCCAAAACGGGCACTACGCTACTCTCGCCATGTCCGACGATCGAGACCGACTCAATCAACGCACAAAGGAAGTCGACCTCGCTATTAACGAGCTCGAGTCCAACCTCACTCGTCCGACCTCTTTTGTTCGAGCTCGACCACAGTCCAACAGTTGTTGAACTGGACCGAAAAGAGTAGTAAATCACCCGCAAGGCCGAGATTGAACTGTCACATCAATACGACAGCTTAACGTATGTCGGCTCTCATCAATCCGATGTCACGAATGACAGCTCTTCCAACCCGGGGGCAATCCCGGAACTATTTCAACTTTGTTGACTCCCCGGCAACATCTGAGCCGAGGTTGATAACGCACTCAACCAACCTACCGACCTGGAGACACTAACTTCTGCAATTCAAGCTGAGGCCGCACTATCGTGACCGACCTCGACTTGGAGGGCAACTGTTCCGGACTGGACAAAAGCCCACTCCGCTAAAGAACTAGCCCCATCCAGCGTTAGACCTGGCCCAGGCAACAACCAGGGTCAGCATCTACCCAAGGTCGGCCTCTAACCAGGGTCAGCCTCTACTGCGCTGGGCTCAACGGCTGAGATCAGCCTCTGCTAATCACACGGCTCAGGTTCAACCTAGGCTAAGGGTGACCCCTTCCCGCGTCTATAAATGGAGCACTACCCCCTCCAATCAGGTACGCCTCATTCCTTGGTACTTCCTCTCCACTTCCATTTGCTGACTTAGGCATCAGAGTGTCTGCAGGTACCCGACCCCCTGAGTCCAACCTCAGGGGGAAGACGACTCTGGCTGATCCAACCTCGAAAGCTCCCTACCTTTGCCTCGAAGTGGACATCTTCAACATCCATACTAGCTCCTGCTCGCCTCAAATCCCACTGGGCTTGGACCCGGACAGAAGACCTCCAAGTTCAGACAGAAGACCTCCAAGCTCGGATATACTCGGATTGACCTCGGATATACCGCCGTGAAGTATCTTTCTCTCTCTTGAGTTCCGTTCTGAACACCAACAATTACTCAAGAGCGTTTGGTTGAGACGATTTGTGTCTCTTTCAGCTTAACTAAGGTCCTGACTTCAAATCCAACTTTTGGAATGTTGTAGCATTAAAACTCTTGAGGGACTTGTTGGGTCTGGATGGTAACTTGTTCGGGGATCGGAACTCTTTCGCAATAGCTATGCAGCCTGTTTTGGGGGGATGGTCAGAGCAGTTCTTTTTGGCATCATTGTTGGCTATGCAATACGCCTCTGAAAGATTTGTTTCCTAATCTATTTGAGATTGGCTAAGGCTAAGGATGGAAGTGTTAAGGAGCATGGGTTATGGCGTGATGGAATTTGGAATTGTCTCATACGGTATAGGGGACGAATCCTCATATTTGTTGATACTCGTGTCTATTTTGCATCCTGTGCAGATTATTTGTGACAAATATTACTCTTGGTGGTGAAGGTTTGGCAAATTCCAATCGTTTGTTGTTAAATCTTGTTATGTGCATTTTCTAAGTTTGTTGCAGCATCCTTGGTTGAGCTTGGTGATTCAACACGCGCTTGGTGATATGTGGCAGCTTTTTATTCCAACTAAGGGGGGGTTTTGGGGAGGAAATTAATGATCGGGAAGCTCCCGACTCGTGATGTTCTGGTAGCCGAAGGACTATCATATATCCTCACAGTTTTTGTTGCCTGTTGTGCTTTAATCATGATGAACCCATTAATCACTTTTTTTTTATCTTTGTAATTCCTCTTTGCGTGTTTGGTCTGATATTCAGAGGTGGATGGCCATTTCTATGTCTGACAACGTTGTTGGGGTTGACCATTTTTTGTGCTCACGGGATGGGATTGGTTTCTAAGAAGTCCTGTAGGTACAAGTATTTAGTCTGGATGGCGACCACGTGGTGTATTTGGCTTCACAAGAACAATGTTTTGTTAGCGAGGGCAAGTTTTTGATTCGAAGACGGTAATTAATCATGTTAAGTCAATCTCGTAGGAGTGGTTTATAAGTCGAGAAGGTTGTAATTTTCCTTTTGTGATTGCTAATTGGTGGGCTAGTCCACTTAAATGTTTGTCGATGATGTAATTGGTTCTTTGCCTAGATCTTCTTGGGGTCTTTTTTCCTCCTTGTGTCTTTTTCCCATAGGGTTTTGGCTCATGCAGGTTTTAATGAGTTCCTTTGTATCTGTAAGGGTTGGAGTACCACTTATACTCTATCAATACAATTTTTTGCTTATAAAAAAAGGCTAAATTATAGTTTTGGTCCTTTATTTTTGCTCTAGGTTTCACTTTGGTCCTTTATCTTTTTTTTGGTCCGTTTTGGTCCTTTATCTTTCATTTTCGTTTCATTTTGGCCCCTGCCGTTAGTTTAAGCTAACGGACGCCACGCTGGCAGTTAACTGCTGAAGTGGCGTTTTAAATGTCAACCTGAGGTGGATTATAATTTAATGACGTGGCATTTTCTTTTGTTTAAATCAACAACAAATTAACAAAAACCAAATTAAGAAAAACAAAAAAATAAAACAAAAACAAAAACAAACGAAACTTCTTCCAGATCTTCTCAGCAAATCAACAACAACAATTGTAATTCCAGATCTTCAACAACAATCACTCGAAATTGCTTTTTCAAGAACTGGGTTCTTCTTCTTACAATCGCTCCTCTTCTTCTTCTTCTTCAACAATCACTCCTTCCATCTTCTTCTTCAACAATCCGTCTTCTTCTTCGTTAATCCCAAATCTCAAATCCCTAATATCACAAATTCCTCTTCTACTTCGTTAATCCTCTGATCTCTCTCTCTCTCTCCGCCATGAAATCGCTCTTTCGTTTTGCTGTTCATATCTGGGTTTCGTTTTGCTGTTCTTTTCGTTTTCGTTTTGGAAGTCTGGGTTTTGCTGTTCATTTCTGGGTTTCGTTTTGCTGTTCTTTTCGTTTTCATTTGCAAGTCTGGATTTTGCTGTTCATTTCTGGGTTTCGAGAACGAACAAGATGGAAGATTGCTGGAATTTGATGGTTTCGTTTCAGGAAGAGGAAGATTGAAGATTCCAATCTTCAATCTCTGTTAACGTTTCATGGTTTCGTTTCAGGAAGAGGAAGAGTTAAAAAAAATTAATTTCTGGAATTTTAAGATTGAAGAAGAGGAAGAGTTAAATTTTTCTTTTGAATGAGTTTTGGTTTCTATCAGATCTAGAATTTTTCTTTTGAATTTGCATTTGAATGTTGAATGTTGTTGATTTCCAGATTTGTTGTTGAATGTTGTTGATTGTTTTTAGTTTTTGTTAAATAATATTAATTTTTCCACGTCATTTAATGAAGATGGACGTCACGTCAACAGTTAACTGAAAACGTGACATCCGTCAACAAAAACTAACGGCAGGGACCAAAATGAAACGAAAATAAAAGATAAATGACCAAAACAGGACCAAAAAAAAGATAAATGACCAAAGTAAAACCTAGAGAAAAGATAAAAGACCAAAACTATAATTTAGCCTAAAAAAATATAAATACGACACTCATTAAGGACGGAGAGAGTACTATTTTCCATTCAATAAGATTAATTTGGTAAAATTGTTATTCTTTCTCTTTTATTTATTGTTTTCTTAATCAATATAAAATAATCTAATATGATAGTTGTCTGAAAGGTATAGCACAACTAACAAAGTCTACATTAGAACTCAAAATCTACGTAAGTTTCTTAATCAATAGGCTAAATTATAGTTTTAGTCCCCCTATTTTCAAAAATTCAGACATTTGGTCCCCCTGTTTTAAAACTCAGACATTTGGTCCCCCAGTTTTAAAAAATCAAATACATTTAGTCCAAAGAGGGACCAAATGTCATTGATTTTTTAAAATTGGGGGACCAAATGTCTTTCATTTTTTAAAATTGAGGGACCAAATGTCTTTGATTATTAGCCATAAAAAACTGAAAATTCCTCTTGGGACTAAATGTCTTTGATTTTTTAAAATTGGGGGACCAAATGTCTGAGTTTTAAAATAGGGGGACCAAATATCTGAATTTTTGAAAATAGGGGGACCAAAACTATAATTTAGCCTAATCAATATATGATACTTGATGCATGACACTTACGATGGACGAATGGAATGTGAAAAAAAAAAAAAACTTCATTGTCCCTTACCGGTGGGGCAAAGTCGGATGGACAAAAAGTCTACATTAATGTCTTACTGGACTAGTTTGCCGCAGGCAGTGGCGGACTCAGGACTCCGGGGTTGGGGGTGTCAAATTTTTTAAAGTCGGTGTTAAATGGGTGTAAAACTTGGTGTATTAGTACAATTTAAAATTTTTAAGAGGTCAAAATTAAAATTTCAAGAGATTTAAACTATTAATATAAAGTGTTTAGTGACAAAAAAAATTCCAATGGGTTCAACTCAACCGCGGTTGCATGGTAGGTCCGCCACCGACCGCAGTAGTAGATAAAGAGAGTCTTCATACTAACTAGCCTTTCATAGTTTGAAGATACAAACACAGAAAAATGAAGGCTGTCAGGTATTTCCTCTGTTATTTCACTTCCAAATACATCACCTCATTTCTACTCAAAAGGTACTTGCTATTTTGCTTCTAATGAACCATCACCCATTTTTCTTTTTTCTAATATTAATTTGTTAATCTCTGGAGCTCTTAGATTGTTCTGAATCTTTCGTTGGTCTGTTTTGAATTTTAAACACATTTCTTGATTTCAGTTAATTAACTTAGGTAGATCTATTCCAAATTTGTTGCCTCTCCAAGCAAATGAGCTGCAATAAAAGTCAGATGTAGGAATTAAGAACACCCCACCTGTATTTTATGTTGTATTGGACAAATTTTGAGTAGACACAACACACCACAGTTTAATGTTTTTATGTTAATATATCTGGTTTTATAATCTACAAAATCACCTTTGGGATTTTGCTCTTACATTTCATTACTGGTTTTACTTTCCACATCTTAGAGTCTGTTTGGATCGACTCATTTGTGCTTATTTATAGGCAAAATCATTTGTGAGACCGTTTGGAGAGCTTATGAAAACAACTTATTTATAACCTATTTTTAGCTTATTTTTGGAAGGATAAGGTCTCCATAATAGTTTATTAAAACAATTTGTATAGCTTATGAAAACAACTTTTAGCTTAGATGAAAATAATTTTATTTTATTTTATCTTTTGTTAAAGAGATAGCTTGTACATAAGCATTTATATGATCATTAGTGATTTTACTTTCCAAAATTTAAGACTTGTTTGGATTGACATATTTGGACTTATATATTGGCATAAGCATTTTTTAGACTATTTGGGAGAACTTATGGAAACAACTTATGTCATGTCCATAATGTTTTCAGTTTATTTTCATAAGCTTTTTAGGGCTTATGAAAACAATTTATAGCTTATATCACATAAATAGTGCTTATACTTGAGCACTAATATGATAAATATTTATACTATAAGTGCTTAACATGAGTTGTTTATCCAAGTTTGGTTACTTATAAGTGTAATAATATCTTTCTTATTTGATAACTTCAGTTGAAAAGCAATGGCCTCAGCAATTTGCCTTGAATGTAAAGCCATTACATAATCTGAGGTATTCAGATGGCTGCAAAGTGAGAGCAACTTTAGATGCTAACACTAAATCAATTGAAATTCCTCATCAATGGTACAATCTAATAGCAGATCTCCCAGTTAAACCACCTCCACCATTGCATCCCAAGACTTATAAACCAATCAAACCAAAAGACTTGTCACCTCTTTTTCCTGATGAATTGATTAGACAAGAAGTTACCACTGACAGATTCATAGACATACCTGATGAAGTTATTGATGTTTACAAGCTTTGGCGCCCGACCCCTCTCATTAGGTTTGATTCTCTCGTACCATATATCTCGAATCTGGATCTTGTGCAGATGTCAACTTTGGGCAGTCGTGCATTCAGTGGATTTAGACCGTCCTATCATGATCAGACGGTCTAGATTTTCAAGTTTAAAAAACAGATATAAAATATAAAGTTAAAATCTGGACCGTCTGATCAAGATTGAACGGTCCAGATCTGCTGAATGCACGACTACGCTAAATGGTGACAGTACAGGATCCAGATCCATATATCTCTCTCTTTTCCTTTTTGTCCTGTTGAACTTTAGCTAGAGGGATCTTATGGATTTGGCTTCTTTAAAGTGAGTATATTAAGTAATCTTAATCATTACTCCCTCTGTTTCATATTACTTGTCCATTTTTTTAGAAGGAAATTGTTTCATTTTAGTCGTCATTTTGATAGTTTAAGGTTACATTAAAACTACTTACTTGAATTACTCGCTTTAGAGGAGCCGAATCCGAAACTTAAATATGTTTTCTGGTGAATTTAGAGCTAAGAGGTTGGAAAAGCTTCTTGAAACACCTGCAAGAATTTACTACAAGTATGAAGGTGTGAGCCCAGCTGGATCACACAAACCAAACTCTGCTGTTCCACAAGCCTGGTATAATTTACAAGAAGGTGTAAAGAATGTTGTGACAGAAACTGGTGCTGGACAATGGGGCAGTGCATTAGCCTTTGCTTGCAGCATCTTTGGCCTTGGATGTGAGGTATGGTGCTATATGGATTAAATTTCTGAATGTCTTGAATGTTGCTAACTTGCCGCAAGTATTGTTACATTTAAATGTGTCTAAACTAAGAAGTTATAATGCATCACTTGTTTACAACTAACATGAAAATTAATCACTCCAAGCCTAACAAAGTTCTTTGTGATTAATAATTAGCATTTTGCATATGATTGTATTCTAGCTCAAGTTACAAAAGCCAGGGTCGGCTCGAGGGTGAGTGAGGCCTAAAGCAAACTCTGATAAAAATCTGTTTACTTTAAGTGGGAGAGTTTTAGGTTCGGCTTTTCTGCTGGCATTTTTGCTTTATAAAAAACTAATAAAAATATTTTTTGTTAGTAGACCTAAAATTAGAACTTTAGTAGCCTCACTATTTGGCCAGCCTTCACAAACTCTGTGGCACCGACACTTCAGGTTGAAGACGTGTCTAGTGACTGATACCGACACTTCAATTACTCCCCATTTTTCAAATTATTGCTGGTGTCTATGTGTCCGTGTCTGTGTCGTGTCTGTGTCGGTGTTTCATAGTTCACAAAAGCCATGAAACTATGATGTTTAGTTAAGCGATTTATGTAGGTGTGGCAAGTACGCGCTTCTTATGATTCGAAACCATATAGAAGATTAATGATGCAAACATGGGGAGCAAAGGTGCATCCATCACCATCAATGATAACTGAAGCTGGTCAAAAAATTCTTCAAAATTATCCATCAAGTCCAGGGAGTTTAGGCATAGCAATATCAGAAGCTGTAGAAATTGCTGCTAAAAATCCTGATACTAAGTATTGTTTAGGAAGTGTTCTCAATCATGTTTTACTCCATCAAACTGTTATTGGAGAAGAGTGCATTAAACAAATGGAAGCAATGGGTGAAACACCAGATGTTATCATAGGTTGTACTGGTGGTGGTTCCAACTTTGCAGGACTTAGTTTTCCATTTATAAGAGAGAAGCTTAATAAGAAAATCAACCCTGTGATTAGAGCAGTTGAACCTGCAGCATGCCCTTCTTTAACAAAAGGGATATATACATATGATTATGGTGATACAGCTGGGATGACTCCATTGATGAAAATGCATACACTTGGACATGACTTTGTTCCAGATCCAATTCATGCCGGTAATTCTAGTAGAAATATGTTTTTAGTCATTATAAAATCACGACCATTCAACTTTAGTCCTTATAAAATTTTATTCATATTCGTCCTTGTAAAAATACCCAGAAAAATATGTTGTGAGCGGCTCAGTGCTTGGCGAGAGACAAAAAACACACGACTTTATAGAGACTAGAAGTCAATGATGTTTTATAGGTTTGAATATCATTTTAGTCCCTGTAATTCCTTTTTCGTTTTTGTCCCTGCATTTCCTAGACCATCATTTTTAGTCCCTAAAGGGTTTTTTGAGTTTAAAAAGCTGATGTGGCTTTTTTTATTACCTGGCTAGGGACTAAAATGAAAATTCGCTACATTTGCAAGGACTTCAATGAAAGTTTTACTATATTAATTTATAGGGACTAAAAAGAAAGTCACATTAACTTTTGAACACAAAAAACACTTTAGGGACTAAAAGTGATGGTTTTGGAAATTGCGGAGACAAAATGGGAAAAAAATGTACGGGGGCTAAAATCAAAACTCGCTACAATTGAAAGGCTAAAATGATATTTAAACAAATTTATAAGGACTAAAGGTTAATAATTGTGATGTTATAGGGACTTTAAACAAGTTTTATCCTTAATAATTGTTATGCTAAGTGAGCTTGTCACATTTATTAGTGTATCTGTTGTATTAACATTTTTGCTTACTTGTAGGGGGATTGAGATACCATGGTATGGCACCATTGATCTCACATGTTTATGAATTAGGCTTAATGGAAGCAATTTCAATTCCACAAACTGAATGCTTTCATGGTAATTCAAATTTTGTTGTGATTGGAAAGTGAAAACAATATGCAAATTTGGATAGAAACATATAAGATGAAATAATGAAATAGTGTCTTTTGATTATAGGTGCTATACAGTTTGCTAGGTCTGAAGGATTGATACCAGCTCCAGAACCAACTCATGCCATTGCTGCAACTATTAGGGAAGCTATTCATTGTAGAGAGACTGGAAAGGCTAAGGTTATTCTGACAGCAATGTGTGGACATGGCCATTTTGACCTTCCAGCTTATGAGAAGTATTTGCAAGGTAACATGGTTGACCTCTCATTCTCAGATGACAAAATGAAAGCTTCACTGGCCAATATTCCTCAAGTCACAGCCTGAGTTGGGGCCATTCTAGTCCAAGGATGATAAGAGCTAGTCCTTAGATTTTGGATGTCAAGAGGAAACCAAGAAAATGGTGCCCTCATAATCTTATCAATTATCTTTGTTACACTTTTTGTTGTAAAATCATTAATAATTGTTTTTAATCAACATTATTTTAAAAACTAATTTTGATAGAAACCAAATAAAGACCATTTAGTCTATCTTGTGACATAGTAAATTGAAAATTCAATTTAGAAATTCTTCTTTCACCAATCGCAACACTAACATATATAGTTAATTTTATTTTGTAAGTCATGTATGGAAAAATATAAATGTCTTTAAAGAACTTAATACAATATAGCTTGTAACACATTAGCTTTATTAGTTGTCTAAAGCTAAAGCGTTAGGCATACATGATAATATGATATAGAGAAAATGTGGAAATTTAAAACTCGATACAACATGAAGATATCCCCTCAAACTTCAAATAGTAACTACATTTAAAAATAAATAAGTGTAGCTACATCGTGACTTGACTAAACCTTATAATTATCAATCATAATGTTTTTACATAATTAATACCTAAATGACGACTTCAAGACCGACGTCGATTCTTATAGTCTTCCAATTTGTTCTTCAGTACCTACTAATGTGAAAAATATCAACAGACGGGGTGATATAAAATCTCAATGAGTCCTTCTCGAACCCTTATACATGCTTCTAATGTCATACCTATCATATAGCCGTCAGACAAATTTCACTTGTCAACAACCAATGCAATCACATACTGGAACATCGTGTTCCTTCTTTGCAAACTCTTCCCACAAGGTCCTTTTCGCTTCTGACCAAGAAGCTGAGTTGTCGGACTCGGTCTTATATCCTATAACATGACCCTGACCAACCAAACTGTGGCATACTATTCAGATCCATTCCAGTCACACTTTCTGGACTTAAAGGATTTCACGACATTTTTCATACAATAATTAGGTTGCCGAACAAATCACTTTTATATTTGTTGAAGATAAGCTACTTATTGATACCTTTGAATTTTCATACAATCTGTAACACCCCAGTATTTCTTACATAGAAAATACCAAGATATACAGCATAGCATACATCAGAGATAACTTCATGTCTCAGATATTGAACACAAACTAAAATCTTCGATGAATAATCATCAAACGGTCACTTCATTTGCATAACTTAACATAATTTACTTAAATACTTGAATTACGTGTCTTTCAAACTTCTCATGTCCTAGTGTTCAATATCAAGAACGAAAGTTGCGGAAGCGATTTACAACTTGTAACAATTATAAGTCGTACAATCGAAAATACAAAGTTGACAAGAGAAAATAACATAAACATTTAAAACTAAAGCTTCAACATCTCCTTTCGGTTGCACCGTAGCCGTGCCTCATCGCCTTTGCCTGTTTCTCTGTAAAAGCCACAAAACATGAAGGGTGAGATAACATATCTCAGTGAGTCCTATTGAAACCCCTTACTAAAACTCTCTCGGTTCATTATGCCTCTTATTAACTCATAGCCCTAATAAGTGACTACGTGAAACCTCTTTTTACATTGCTTAGAATATCACCGTTCATTATTGTATAAAAATCCCGGTGAACCCATTCCACTGACCATTTTATATCATGGATCCCTCATGGGGCCTAGGTTCATAGGGCTCATGACTTCACCTCCCCTAGTATGTTAACCTCTTTAATAGGGTCGTCACCCTAACCTCAATTTATATAATTTATATAAATACACCTGCATTGGGCCGTCTCTTATACTTGACATAAACATAACATAACCTCAACCTCAACCTCAAGGGACATTTTAGTCCGTTTTATCCTTTCGTGACATTACCTCACTCGTGGTTATTAACATTCGTTTAACATCACTTAGAACATTCACAATTCAATCCAATCATAATTACCTCAATCACAATCAACATAATCATTTCAATTCCAATCAATATCATAGCATCGTTATCTTAACTTTCCTCGACCTCATTGGGACATAAAGTCCATTTACTTATTCATAACACTAACCTTAATCTTCATATCCATTAACATTCATTAACATAGAACATTCGCATCACATCAATCATTCCTACGTGTTTTCCACGAATTACGGTTTATTCATCAATACATAGGGTTGGGGAAGGGATTAGAATGAACTTGGAACCAATCGGAATAGCCTAGGACGTGTTTTAAAATGGGTGGCAGAATGGGACGCACGGGTCGTGCCAAAATGCGCACGGGTCGTGCTCTTTTATCACCCTCACCAAAAATTTCTGTTTTCGTGTAAATTGTTATCCATTCGATTCCAATATTCGGTCTGATCGATTCCCAAACATAACAACACATTATTATAGAGTAACAACCAGTACAAACATCATCATAAACATCAAACGATTCATTCACATTCACTCAAACAAACACACCAAAACGAAATTTTCGCAAAATAACGGTTTTCAATGAAATTCAACGAAACGAAGAACCAAAACATATTTTCAGTCACATGTAAGGTTGACACAATTAAAATGAAAACCCTAAGCAAGTATAGAACTCACCGATTGTGATGAAAATCACAAAACACCGAGTTCCACGCAATGCTACCGTTAAGTTAACACTCAAACAATCCCTGTAGCGATCTCCTAAGCTTCAGAAACACCCCAATTTCAAGTTTGGCTACTGAATGTGGTGGAATTCAGAATGCTGCTTGTGAGTGTTCTTAAATGTTGGTTCTTGAACTTCAACAACTGAGTTTAAGGCTTCAATGGTGACATGCAAGGTTGTTTACTCCATTTTTGGTCAAGTGAGCTTGGACATCCAAAAATGGTGAAATGAGGAAGGGAAAGAAACAAGTGATGATTGTGGTATCAGTGGGAAGAGGAAGAGAAGCTGAATCTAATGAGCTGAAAATGTGTGACATGCATCAAGGAACCAAAGATTTCTCCCCTCTCCTTATTCTTCTCACTCTCACGGCTCCCTCCCTCATTCTATTTCTTTCTTTTTCTGTTTTTCCAGCAGCATGCAATGTGGGAGTGAGTGATGTTTTTGTGTGGTGTCATGTGCCTGGAGTGAGCTAAATGGTTTCAGCTGGAAGGTTTAAGTGAGTTGGTGAAAAGACAATTTTACCCTTCTAGTTGCTAAACACCTCACTCTCTCATTTAATTCATTTCTAATCACTCAATTATCTCATAACTCTCCTAACTATTTTAATTTAGCAAACCAGTCCGTAATCAATCATTAATCCTTATGATCAATATAGCTAAACAACAACACAATTTATTTATGTAGCCCATGACAATCATCTCATAATTAATCAATTTTACTAATTAATTATCTTATAACCTCTTGCTAATTTCAATAAATGAAATTAGCTAAATTGAAAATGTTACGCAATCCATCATCACATAGCACCACATTATAATTAACGTTCATTGTCAAAAAAAAAAAAATTAACGTTCATTCCTATTATCTCAACCATGAGTGGGAATACATGGCATCATTACATGTACTGTTGATTTCATTTAAGTAGTGTTTGAAGGTGTAAACATCATACAATCTAACCAAGTAGTCACAATTATAATCACACAAGCATAGATCTTAAGCACGTACACATATGGAATAAAAACTCATAAGTTATTCACACTTAATCACTTTTCACTCATAATAGAATTTAAGAATTTACTCATCATTTACATCATCGTCATCATCACAAACCTAATTCATGTTCATACAAACATATATTAATAGGATCAAAAAAAGGCATTTAAGATCACGAAACATAACATTTTTGAGTCAAGAACAGTTGCTATCGCCGAGTGACATCTTTTTGGCCGCCTGGTGATTTCAAGCAGAACCAACACTCCAAAATTTGCTTCTTGGTCGCTCAGCGGTGGTCTCTGGTCGACAGGCGATCAGTGTTGTGTAGGTGGTGCGGAATTTCACTTTTTGTTATTTTTAATGGAACCCTCTACTCTATATTGTACCAATAGCCCCATATTCATCAATTATCAACATCCAAACATCTAAATACTAACATATTACTTCTATTAACACAATTTATGAATCAATCAAGCATTCAACACCAATCTCCCCTTACAAATTTAACTAAAGCAGATAAGATGCAAATGGAAGTAATATGGAGAGACCTACTCAGTTCAACACAAAACTAATGAAATAAAGTATTGAATATTTCAATTCATTCGTGGCACACTACTAGATATTAGTGATCAACCATAAATTGCTATTTCAGAGACCTGCTCAGTTCAACACAAAACTAAAATCTTAAAGTGACACAGAGATACAAATATGTAATCCTTAGGGATGGTAATGAAGTAGCTATGTTGATGAATAAAACCTACAAGCTGCATCAAAACAAGTAGCCAATAAGGTCAACCAACATTAATATGAACTATAAAATATGGGAATGGTGTTTTTGAGTGGTGAAAATAATATATTATCAAAAAAGCATCAAATCTGTAGCTCGTGGATTTTTGAGTACATTAGTTACACAACAATAAGTTGCTAAAACTATATCCCTTGCTCATATCAAATTCAGAAAAAACAATGAGCCAACTTATTAACCTTGTATCCTTGTCATAAGATTAAAAATTTATGGAAAATCACAAGTACAAAGTAAGGTATAGATATAGGAAGAGGAGAAAAATAGGAATTTAATATGAGGATTAAATATAAGAATTAAATAAGTTACTTCCTATTTATAACAGCATAGCAATTTATTCAATTTTTTAAACGAAAATCTTTCAGCGCAATTTGCAACCAAAATTCAGCAAAATATAAATCCATAGTAACTACTCCAATAGGAAAAATATTTATAGCAAAATATAAATCCATAGTAACCAATGTTATCGGGATCGCGAGTTAATTCGCTAACGCGTAGGATCGTACGAGTCATGGAGGGGTCTTCGTGCGCAGTGTCGAACAGGATCGGAGGTTGCAGAATCGGAGGCGGCGCGGTGGGATCGGTCGCGTTCGCACGCTGGGATCGTGGTCGCCGTTTTTGTTTTCTGCAACTCTATCGCGCGAAGAAGACAACTTGTTCCGGGTCGGGTTGCTTGTAAAAAGCCCAAACCTAATTTTTACAGCAACGCCCAATTAAAAACCTAATTATTTTAGTCTATAAAAACCTAATATTTTATACCAAGTACAAACCGTAAAACAGAAACCCATGCACGCACGAAGAAAAGAGTGACGCACGAAGAAAACAGAGTGACGCACGAAAGAAAACAGAGTAACGCACAAAACCAGTACCACATTCTTCTTCTTCCTACGAGCAACGAACAGTTCCTAGTAACGTTCTTCTTCCCATACATTCTTTCTTCTTGCTTGGACCACGTTCATCATCATCTTCTCCGTAAATAATATTCTTCCTTGCTTGCGTGAAGACCAGTTTTAGGAGAAAAAGAACTATAATTAATTTATTGGTGAATAGTCCTAAGGGAACTGTTTTTTTAAAGTCAATTGATGCATCTAATATAAGACTGCTGATAGAATTTTTAAGATGATGGATGATATTGTTGAGGAGGTTGGGGAAGAGAATGTTGTCCAAATTGTGACGGACAACGCTGCTAACTACAAAGCGGCCGCAGACTTGTTAATGCAAAAGCGTAAGCGTATTGGACTCCTTGTGCAGCTCACTGCATTGACCTGATGTTAGAGGGCTTTGAAAAGAAAATACCACTTCACAAGGATACAATTGCAAGTGGTAAAAAGATCACCACATTTGTTTATTCAAGAACTAGCTTGGTTTCTTTATTGCATAAATTTACCAAAGACAGTGATTGGATTAGACCTGCTATGACTCGTTTTGCCACCTCATATTTAACCTTGGAATGTCTGAATGACAATAAAGCATCACTGGTTAATAAGTTCAATTCAAGTGAATGGAAGTCTCTTAAGATTGCAAAGACTCCGGAAGGGATCTTGGTGAAAAAAGTAATTATGGATAAGCAGTTATGGAAAGCTGTTGTGAATTGCATGAGGGGTGCTTTTCCCCTAATTAGGGTGCTGCGATTGGTGGATTCAGAAGAGAAGCCAGCCATGGGGTTCATTTATGAAGAGATGGACAGAGCTAAAGAGAAGATTCGAGCATCCTTCAACAGGGTTGCCGCATGGTAACAATCTTACACTTTTTCTGTTTTTATAATTTATACACCAAATTTGAAATATAATTCAATTTTTTTTCTTTTCTTTTTTAGCTACATTCCAATATGGAATATCATTGATGACCGATGGGATAGGCAACTTCATAGGCCATTGCATGTTGCAGGCCTTTTTCTTAATCCTATCTTTCGTTATGTTCCTGGATTCATTATTGATAAAGAAGTTACGGACGGCATGTATGCCTGCTTGAATAGGATGGTGGTAGACTTGGAAAAACGTAGGCAGATTGATCTTCAGCTTGAACAATTCAAAGACAGGACTGGATTATTTGGTAGTGACTAAGCTACAATTGCACTTAAAACCAAAACACCAACACAATGGTGGGATTCATATGGAGGTGCATGTCCAAAATTGCAGTCGTTTGCTATGCGGGTACTGAGTTTGACTTGTAGCTCGTCCGGTTGTGAGAGAAACTGGAGTGCCTTTGAAAGGGTAAGAATTCGAATTATGAAATATTTGTATTTCATTCCTTCAATTCCTAAGTATCTTGTTTTAATTCAATTCAATTTGTTTTCTTTAGGTCCACACTAAAAAAAGGAACCGTCTAAAGCAACAAACCATGAATGATGTAGTATATGTCATGGCTAATTCAAAGTTGGGTAAAAAGAAGGAAGTTAGGAAGTCAACCAACTATATTTATGAGGAGATTGATTCTGATGATGAATGGGTTGAGAATGTGGGAGATATCAATGAAGACATCTTACATGATGTTGAAGATGGCAATGGAGTTGGAGTTGGAGTTGGAGTTGGAGTTGGAGTTGGAGATGTTGGTGATGATTTGGATGTTCCTCCTCGTCCTACTAATCATGATGCCATTGATGAAGAAGAGAATGAGGATGAAGCTAGTGATGAAGATGACTATGCTAATCCTGGATTGAATGATATCATAGATATTTAGATTGCATTTAGTTTTTTGAGTTGTTGCTTGTTGGGAATTTTGTTTGAATTTAGTTTTTTGAGTTATTGATGAACTTATGAATTTATGGTCATGACTTATGATTATGAACTTATTGAATTTTTGGTTATGAAATTGATTTAGTGTTCGTGATTAGTTTAATTTTTGTGCATAAGGACATATAATTATGTATATAGGTACATTTTTTGCCTATTAGTAGGATCTTACAATCCGTGCTACGATCCTCGAGTTACCATTTTTCAACACCCCAACGATCCTGCTCTGACTCTCGATTTTAATAACATTGATAGTAACTACTCCAATAGGAAAAACATCTATTTCTATGCATATAAGGACAGTTCTTGTTTATATAGCATGGGCAGTAGAAAAAAAGTGGATTAACATACTTAAGACTTTAGGGGCAATCAACCACTTTGTAGGCCAAAATCACAAAATGTTTCTGAACTCCAAAAACAACAAAACTATCAGTAATGTCACAGATGCAGGACAAAAGATCAAAAGTGTCGGCAGTAACATATACCTGCTCAAAACGATATGACACCCACCATCCTCACATATATTTCTAGTCCACCTGCAACAGTAAGTAAGGGTTAAATGAACAAAGATCACAATGCTTATATAAGAGTATAATGCACTGTTATGTTAGTTAGGACTTATAACAGCTCAAATTTATATTGTAGGAACTTGAGAAATATGCAAGTAGACTTATAAAGGCTAGCCATAAATTAATGAAATGGTCACCTCCTGCCTGGCAACAAGCTTGTATTTAAGGAATTATAAGAACTTAGTGTAGAAATAGGAACAAGAAGAAATTAGGATTTTGGAACAAATCGTTAGTATTGTCATCTAGTAAATTGAAAAGGAATTTGGAAGAAATCAAAAGGAGAAAAGTTGGCTATACACCCTTTACATTTGCATTTGCCTATGGTGTAATGTATTGCGCGCAGCTAATAGTAAACAATTAAAAATGTAGGAACAGATATGAGTAAGTGTACTGTGTTATTTCCACAATGAGAAGGAAACGATCAACTTCCAAGTCAAAGTAACAAGGAAGGACTAGTACACTAGTGCAAATGATTGCACAATCAACTAAGAAAGAAAGAAATATCAGAGGGAATACAGAGAATAATCAAGGAGAAAGGGCATTCACAATACTCTATTCATTTTGGGGAGAATGGTATGCATATATATATATATATACATACATACATACATATGCCTCTATTCATTTCTGAGTGCATTTCATTCTCTTCCTTTTGGTGTGTCATAGTTGTGCACCTTACTCTACTACTTATTTATCTCTCAATTATCACACACATCTTCCATGATTCCTGTATGTTAGCTTATTTTTTCCGTGAATTGCTCAACTACTTCATGGTTACCCATCCTTGAATATTTTCCCTTAATTCTCTAATTGGGAGTTGGGATATAGTTATACTATCCTGCAAAGAAATTCCAGCAAGTCAAGCAGAGTTTTTGGGCTTCATCCTAATTCGTATCACAACAGAATCACAATACTACCCAAACTTAATTCTAATTCCAACATAACCATGTCAAACCACTTGATTCTTAAGCCGATTTCACTGCTCCAATTTCAATGTTAATCCCATCTATTATTAACTAACATGTCAGTCCTTTAATAATACCCACAAATCACAATAATACCTACCTTCTACAGTGAAAAATATCCTAGAACCAATTCACCACTGATCTAAATATCACTAAATAGCATACTCATTATGAACTGCTTATACCCTAGACAGTAGACTGAGCAGAGATTACAATGAATGGAAATATATATTCATGAGAAACTACTAATGCGATCTGATTCCTGTTTCAACACGATATTTTGCAAACAAAAAACCCTATGTCAAAATTCCAGACAAGTTCTATCATAATCTAATTCTGTTCTGTCAACAACAACAACAACAACAACAACAACAACAACAACAACAACAACAGAGATTTTTGAGGGAGTATTACCCAGCCAGACCTACACTAAAACAGATGAGGCAAAAACCAAACTAAAACAGATGAGACAAAAACCAAACTAAAAAATATCTCTTTAAAATGTTGGGTATCCATTTCACACTTACTATGTCAACTTTTACTGAGGGTGAGTTTTGAAGCAAAAATTCAATTATTCCATCAGGTATAATTGCTTCTCGTAACTTGGCATATTCTTTCCCTGAATTGTCACCTAGCTCTAAATTGACATCTCTCTGGCTGATCCTGGAAAATATATATCGATGGTCCCGTTTTACTTTGAGTGACTTCAAGTTATACCAAGAAGGGGGCTTGACCTTCAATAAATCAGGAATTAAGGAGAGAGCCTAAGAAATGAGTAACGAATTAGGACCAATTTAATATAATTCAAGTCATATAAATTTGAAAAAACTTAACAAGAAAAGAAGTTAAAGTTGGAACCCGAAGAGTAGCTGCAGATACTGTAAGCGATTTTATATTGACAAGTTCTATTAGCCAATTAAGTAGAACCAAACGAGTGTCAGCATGATTCGAAGGTTCCATATCCATATGTACATCAATCCTGGCTTCTTTAATAGAATCAAGAGAGCTCCCATAAAGTTTGAGAAAACGTCCACCACTAAAAGTAAAGGAACAAAGATTTGAAGCAGATAAATCAAGTTTCGATATCAAATAGGGTGGATAAACATAATGTGAATTTATAGACAGATTGAGAAGCATGGTATTTGATATGCAGAGGGTTTGTGCATCTGGAACGAAGCAGTCGCTAAGGATCAAAGTATTCAACCTGTTAAAAGTGGAAAAGGGCTCTATTCGACCGTTATTTGCGCTGCAAAAGGAGAAGTCGCGTAGTTTCAAGTAGTTTAATGCCGGCAAATTCAGAGAATTAGGAAATTCCTGTGGGGACCCAAGTTGCATGTCTAGAGAGGTCAAAGACAGACATGAAAACAAGGAAGGCGGAAACTGACCAAGGTAACAAGAAATACGTAAACGATTGACATTGTGTGAAACGGCGTATCTTACGATGCTTTCAACTAGGTCAGAGTTTACTGTATACGATTCATGATAATCGAGAGCGTTTACCGCCGTGGAGGCATCACGAAGAAACATTACCCGATTCACGAATTCAGCGAAACTTTTATGGGAACGGATCCTCTGAAGTTATGGCGGGAACGTGAGCCTAACTTCAGAAATTTTGGTCCGTTGGATCAATAAAAACGTCAAGATGCAGCCACGTGGAATTACTTTATCTCTCTCAAGTCTAACTCTAATCAAAACGTGAGATGCTCTGGTTCTCTCTCTCTCACCGCTAAACTGCTGCCATCGCTCCTCTCCGCTCCGCCGTTCTTCTGCCACTGCACACCTCAGCCGTCGTTCTGCCACCGTCGCACGCCGCCATCACGTGTCGCCGTCTCGCCGCCGCTTTACCTCTGCTGCTGCAACTGATACAGAGGTATGTGATTTTGATTGCAAAAATGGCATTTTCTTGCTTCAGTGAAAGTCCACGTTCAAGGCCAACAATGGAACAAGTTTATAACATGTTTGCGATGTCAAAATCATCTTTAATGGATACATTCCGCTTCATCACACTTGGACAGCTTCTAAATTACTAATAATGCGATTTGAGCTTGTTTTGTTCTGTCAACTACTCATCTTTACTGTCACATCTAAATGAACTTAGTTCACATGACTTCATGTAAATTCTGATGCCACATTATTGGCTCATCTTCAATGTTCTTGTTGATCAAATCAACTAGGATTCTATCAGTAGCCTCAACTTGCCCTTTTTAGGGGATGAGTGAATCAACTTAATTCCAAATTTGTTGAGTAAAGACTGACAATTTCTCCTTTGTGAATCTTGTTCTTTATCAGTTTTAGGGATCTAAAAATGATTTGTTGTTGAATGAACTTGATGACATTCTTTTAATTAGTAACATTCACCATTGGTTGAGCCTCCAGTCACTTAGTAAATTAATATTACCTCTAGTCTTTTATATAAGCAAAGATTTACATGTATCTAGTTTATATTTACCTCTGCTGCCGCTTTACCTCTGCTGCTGTTTTACCTCTAGTCTTGTAAATGTGAATTGTTTATTTTTCTTTCAGGTTCTTTAATTGAAAAGAACAACTATGACATCTTTAAACACTGATTGGAAGCCAAAGATTGGTATGGAATTCGATGATTTAGGAGCAGCTTATCAATTTTGGCTTGCATATGGTGCGGTTGCTGGCTTTGGAGTTAGAAAACGTTACACAAACAAGAGTAAAAAAAGTGGTCTAATATCATCGTGTAGGTTTGTTTGTACTAAGGAAGGGTTACGGAAGGCGGACAAGAGAGATTCTTTGGTTATAAAGCACAGAGCCGAGACTAGAACCGATTGTAACGTAAGGATTTCACTTGTTTTAAAAAATGGAAAGTTTGTCATCCACGAATTTGTAGAGGAACATAACCACCCTCTACAACTTCCAGAGACAACACATATGCTTGCTTCACACAGAAAGATAACTGAAGTTCAAGCACATGAGATTGATCTGGCCGAGGGCTCTGGATTGAGGCAGAAGTCGACATTTCAACTTATGAGCACACATGCCGGACATAGAGCCAATCTTGGATATATACGGTTGGATGTAAAGAATTATCTTAAGGCAAAAAGGCAAAGGGATATGGTATATGGCGAGGCAGGATGTCTTACGCAATATTTTCAGCGGCAATTACTGGAGAATCCATCTTTCTTCCATGCTTACCAGATGGATATAGATGAGCAAATCACAAATGTGTTTTGGTGTGATGCAAATATGGTGTTGGACTATGGGTATTTTGGTGATGTTATTTCTTTGGATACTACATATTGTACCAACCGTGCTAATAGACCACTTGCTTTGTTTTCTGGTTTCAATCACTATAGAGGTTCATTAATTTTTGGTGCCGCACTAATGTATGATGAGACAATTGAATCTTTTAAATGGTTGTTTGAAACATTCTTACAAGCACATAACCAAAAAAAACCCAGGACTATGTTTACTGACCAAGCTCAAGCCATGGCCACAGCACTTGCTGAAGTGATGCCTGAGACTCGCCATGGTTTATGCACTTGGCATTTGTTGCAAAATGGAATCAAACACCTTGGAAACTTGATGAAGGGGGGAAGTTATTTTTTAAGAGATTTCAAGAAATGCATGTATGACTTTGACATTGAAGCAGATTTTGAGACAGCTTGGACCGACTTGGTCAACAACTACAATGTTCAAGACAATAATTGGATCAAATTAATTTATGCCAAAAAGAAAAAATGGGCTTCGTGTTACATGAAAGAAGCATTCACACTTGGCATGCGGAGTACCCAACTTAGTGAAAGCTTGAATTCCCACTTCAAATCTTGTATGAAACCGAATGTAGATATTATCCAATTTTTCAAGCACTTTGAACGAGTTGTTGAGGAGAAAAGAGGCAATGAGTTGACTTGTGTGTACGAGTCTCTCCATAAGCTTCCGATGTTAATTGCCGAGTTGTCACCAATACTAATACAAATGTCAAAGGAATACACACACACTTTATTTGAGTTGTTCCAAAATGAATTTAAGTTGTTTCTAGCTTTGAGGATATTAGAGAGAAACGAGTCTCAATCTTTATGTCAATATGTCATTGCTATGGTAAACCATGAAAAAACTTGGACAATATCATTTGATTGTGTGTCAACCTCTGTATCTTGTAGTTGTAGAAAGTTTGAGACATTTGGCATACTTTGTTCACACGCATTAAAAGTGTTTGAAGCAGTTGATGTTACGGCCATTCCTGAGAAGTATATTTTAAAAAGATGGACAAGAGAAGCTCGTTGCGGTGTTGTGCAAGACTTGAGGGGAAAAGAGGTTGAAGGAGATCCAAAATTATCTAGCACAAGAAGATTTAGACAAGTTGTCTCTAAATTCATTAGATTGGCGGCTGAGGGATTCAAAATTTATAGTGATAATTCAATGTTTGTTGGTTGTGATGTTATACAACCGAAGGGATTCAAGAACCGACCTGGCTTAAAGAATATTAAGCGACTCAAGAGTTGGGTTGAGCTCCAATCCCAACAAAGAAAAAGAAATCCACATAAAAGAAAACCAAATAGGCAAGTAGCTCAGGTAAAAATGTCATTGTGTATATGGTTTGTTTTAATTTTACATATACTATCACATGTGTTGACTTTATGTAAGCTTTTTAGGATAAAGAATCAACTTGTCATCTACCTAATGGGATATCTTATACTGCACCTCCAACTTTTGAGCTCCATCAAACACAAGAGGGCCCATTCAATTACACAGAATTTCTTATGGTAACTTTATATCTTTTTTTAATAAAAAAAGCTGTTATCATCTTTACTTCTATACTTATCATGATGTTGATTAGCTTGTGTTATTATGTAGGCACCTCTTGATGATGATTCAAACACTTATAATTGAAGCTCTTATGTGCAAGGAAGAAGATAATATGGTCTTTTGTAATTTTTGGTATATATTTTGGGGAATTACACTTTGATGTCATGAGCCATGTGCTAATTTTAGTTCATTTGGGGAATTACAGTTTTGTAATTGACTGACTTGTAATAGTTACAGAATTATTATGTCAAAGTCATATGTTTTGGGGGAGGTATATTTTGATACAAACAGCTATAGTAGTAGCAGTATGTCAAAGTCATATATTTTGGTATATATTTTTCTGCACTTTGTATCTAATGGACAGGTTTAGTGGACAAGTTTTTGTTGGTATTTTGCAGTATTATTTCAATTGGCTATCTTGTTTCAAGTTTAGAAATCTGATACAATAAAGTTAAGTGATGTAAAGAAATCACATTTCAATTACAGCACCATATTATCTCTGAGACCATAAATTGAAGCTTCAGATTCAGACCATAAATCTCTCTTTTTTCTTCTCCCAGCACCATCCAAGTGGTGTATTTTCACTCTTGTACAAAGTATAGAGTGAGTGTAGTTCATTTATTCGTTTACTTTGTCCTTGTAACACTTTTAGATGTAGATATCTTGACTGTTCATAAACTGATCCCATTCAGTCATTTTTAATTTAACACGTTCATATAATTGTGTAATTGGTGCCACAGTGTATCATATGATGCGAATCAATATTAGTCATTAGGGTACATAACCACATTCAAAGGTTTCAATATTGTTCTTAGCAGTTAGCACGCTTTCTGATTAATTTGCTAATATTGTACGCATATATTTCCAGTTCTAAAACTATTCATGCTTTTCAGAGCCAGCTTGATATTTCCCTGAGCTTGATCTTTTACTTGTCCTTATATATGTTTGTTCAATAACTCAATTGTTAAATGCTGCTTTGAGCTTTCTAACTTTTCATACATATTGACATTTCAAATTGCTAGTCAGATCGAATCAACTATAATTATAAATTTATAATAAACAACCAAAAAATTACAATAGTGCATGGTTTTCCTTTCACTCCTTTTTGTGAGAAATGACAAGGAAAATGATATTGAGTGTGCCACCCACTTAATACATGTTTGGAACCAGTCACTGGTACATAGACGCACGTCAATTTTGAAGCTAGCTGTTCTAGCTTCTGCAGTGGCCTGTAGTTATGGCAAATCCAAACCAAACATACAATTCAAGTGTGATGATGCGGAATGTATCCATTAAAGACGATTTTGACATCACAGACATGTTCTAAACTTGTTCCATTGTTGGCCTTGAACGTGGACTTTCACTGAAGCAAGAAAATGCCATTTTTGCAATCAAAATCACATCCTTAACAACTGAATTCTCTGGAAACGCTTTACCTCTGTATCAGTTGCAGCAGCAGAGGTAAAGCGGCGGCGAGACGGCGACACGCGATGGCGGCGTGCGACGGTGGCAGAACGACGGCTGAGGTGTGCAGTGGCAGAAGAACGGCGGAGCGGAGAGGAGCGATGGCAGCAGTTTAGCGGTGAGAGAGAGAGAACCAGAGCATCTCACGTTTTGATTAGAGTTAGACTTGAGAGAGATAAAGTAATTCCACGTGGCTGCATCTTGACGTTTTTATTGATCCAACGGACCAAAATTTCTGAAGTTAGGCTCACGTTCCCGCCATAACTTCAGAGGATCCGTTCCCAACTTTTATATGTCCTAAAGTGATAGGTGTATATTCTAAGAGTGGGAAGACGCTTCCAGAGATCTCTTTCCATCTTGTTGATAATACGCAAGTTTGAACTGCGTCTTTGGCTCTCAAAAACGACAGTATATGAGTCAAAACGGAATCCGGCAAGTCGCTAAGCGTGTCTTTGTGGCTTCCTGTGTCTTCATTCTCTTTGTTTTCATGTGTGCGCCTTCGTCGCTTCATTTGATCAGTAGCGAGTTTCTGAAATTACAGCAAAGCTGTCGACCGAGGTGTGAGACTTGTCAACGGTGATTTTTGAATCGGAGTGGAAACTGAAAACCCTAATTTGATTGTGCGGTGGAACAACGGTCGATTGGGGACGAGAGAGAATGGTGAAGATTGGGGAAAAGAAGGGTTTGAGGAGAAGAGTGAAGAAGGGTTTGGATTTTTTCATTAACGAGGGTTTATGAAGGGTTTTATGATTTGAATACAATTTTTTTTGTGTTTGATTCAAAGAGGGCAAACGAGATTGGGGGATTGCGCTGCGGAAATTAATAAACTATTTGACTTAGTTTAGTACTATTAATTAATAATTAATACCAGAAATGAAGGGTTTTATGATTAGAGTATTAGGGTTGCTAACCCTCGAGTGTGGTTGAGTGGTTGGGGCCCATCCTCCATTAATCAAGCGTCGAGGGTTTGATCCTCACGTTGGGTATGGAGCAGTTTTAAATCCCTGAGTCAGCTATCCCACCCTTCGAGGTGCCTCCAATCCAGTGATGTGATTAGTCACTGCGTTTGGCGGTGGATACCCTGGTCTCGACCAAAAAAGTGTATTAGGGTTGCTCAAACCCACAAATACATGGTGGAATCAAAAATTGTTAATACAGTTAAGTGCATTATTCCACCACAGAGGTGGTGACAAACTAGAGTTTCTACCAAGGGTCGGGGGTTCGATCCCCGCCTTGGGTATGGAGCAGCGTTAAAACTCTACGGCCAACTGTCCTGCCCCTCGAGGCACCTACAATGAGCGATGGATTAGTCACTGCTGTCCGTGCAGGTGGATACTCGGGTTTACCAAAAAAAATTAGAGTTTCTACCCACCCCGAAAACAAACCTAGCACCAGGATAAGTACTTATGAGCTACAGGTTGATTCAATCTTGGCATCTTTCTGTCTAAAACAAACGTCATTCTGAACTAACCAAATGCACCAACAGGTCGTCAACCAGAGCAAATATTTTACCTTCTTTGCCTTCTTGCCAATGCAGAATTCGCCAAACAACAAAAAATGTTGAGAGATATCATGAGAGACAAGGTATATGGATATCTAGCAATCGACCTACCTCACTCCAAACCCTCTAAGATATGCTGCACTCCAAGAATAAGTGATGAGCTTCCTCCCTATAAGTATTACAGAATGCACACATAGACCCCTCCTCTGTATGAATGGTATGATGCTTCAGCAACAAGTCACGCACCGATAAAGAGTTATTAATTAATCTCCACCCAAAAATCAAAACTTTCGATGGAATGGCGGTCTTCCAAGTAGCTTTATGATTAGAAAAAAACCATTTTCATTAGGGGTTGAAATCGCTGCAGCGTATGAAGCCAGAATTTTATAATAGGACCGGACCGAAAATAATTTTGAAGGGTCTGAAATCCAGCTCCAAAAGTCAGTGACACCATGACTTAATCTCACATCCTTCAGCGCATTAGCTTCGGAGCAAAGCTGTTGATTTGCGACCGAGAGAGCATTAAAGTTCCAACACCAGTTGTTTTGGTGCCATGACCCCAGTTCCGATAAGCGCAAATTCTGATTAAAGCAACCTGAAAAAAAAATCAGCAAACTCGAGCTTCAAAGGGCGCTGCCCAATCCAACGGTGGTGCCAAAAATCCATGCCCCGGTCGTCACCCAAACCCCTTCTGATATTCACCTCAAATCACCCCTCCGAGAATCTATCATTAACCACTTTTCGAAGATCACGCCACCACAAAGAATCTTTCCTTCTATCCGATGATTATGAACCATTGAATAGAATAGAACTCAAATCGCCATATCAAAAAGAGAGAATGTCCCTCCAAGAAGCCTCATCTTCGGTCAAAAAATGGCACTTCCATTTAGCCAAAAGAGATATGTTGAACAACTCAATATTTTTAACACCTAGGCCGCCTTCCTCCTTAGATTGACACACCTTCTCCCAGGCCCCCCAATATGTTCCCCGAACATCATCTTTAGTACCCCACAGAAAATCTCGTTGTATCTTAATCAATCTCTTCAACACCGTCTTTGGCGCCTTATAAAACGATAAATAGTAAAGAGGAATACTATTTAAAACAGAATTAATAAGAGTTTTCCCGACCACCCATCGTGAGATAGCGTCCTTGCAACAAAGATAATCTATTACGAAGTTTATTAATCACAGGTTTCCAAGTTGAACAACGTCTTGGATTTGCTCCCACGGGGATGCCCAAAAACATGAAGGGAATAGTTTCCGTACGACAATGAAGAAAAGTAGAAGCTGAATTTAAGAAATCGTCCGAGATATTAATCCCTATAAGTTTGCTTTTATGAAAATTGACCTCCAAGAACCGATTTGATGCTCCAAAGATTTCCCCAATTAGTTTTCCCCATCAAAATAGTATCATCAGAAAATTACAACATAGAAAATTGGAGATTATCATGAACGTTATAATCAACGAAAGAGCCTATCTCCACCGCCTTATCATGAACGTTATAAATTATTTTTGTGGAGACTTGCGCGGAGAGTTCAACCTACCAGGTGTAATCTCCAACGAAGACGTGTGGATTGCATGGAAATCTATCCAATGTGTGATGAGGATGCTGAAACTGAATGGCACACTTGCGATAGAGCAACTGGTATTTGGGAGGAAGGAGGACTGCTTCATGAGATCAGATCAGCCATGACAAATGCTACTGATTTCAGGAGCTACTTTTTTTTCTATTTTGTAGGTGCTAACCGAACCAGCGAGGCACCTATTTTGTATGACGTTGTGGGCGCTTTGGCGATGGAGAAACGAGAAAGTATGGGATGGCGTGTTGCATCCGTGCTCTCAGGTGGTGAATAATGCTAATGATGCTCTTCATGAATGGAGTTCGGCGAGACAACATGGCCGGAACACAGGGACAGCTCGTGAGCAGCAAGCTATAGGGATTGCGCGCTGGCAGAAACTGACCCAGGGCAATCTAAAATGCAATGTCGATGCGGCTCTTTTTAAATCTGAAAATAAATTTGGAATTGGTATTTGTATTCGTTCATCATCAGGGGGATTCTACCGAGGTAAAATTATGTGGTTCATCGGTGTTCCAACAGCACAAGAAGCAGAGGGAATCAGACTTTGGCAGACCTTACTTTGGTTAGAGGAATCAGGGCTGACTTCTGTTTCCACAGAGCTGAATTGTTTACCAGTTGTAAATGACTTGAAGGCAGACCCTTTACCGAATACTGAGTTTGGTTCCTTAGTATCTAAATGTAAGAATTATCTATGTAATTTTCCAAGCTTTCAGGTTAGCTTTGTTAGGAGACAAGCAAATCTTGGATGACTCGGATTCATCCGATCGATCCGACGACTCAAATCCTGCACGAATCCCTATAAATACTGGCTCACATTGCCATAATTAGGTGCATTCTCATTCCAATTCATGTTATTACTCTCTTATTCACTCTACTGACTTGGGCGTCGGAGTGGCATCGCAGGTGCCCCATCCGGAATTCATTCAACGCTCCGCTCGGATTGCAAGAGGCCTACCAACAGCAGTCACCACAGCGCTGCTAGGTACTGAACACATTCCAACCTGTATTGAGACTATTTGATTTAATGGAATGATATGAGTTTGTGGTTATAAAAAAAATATAGTTTAAAAAACTCAAACATATTTTTATCATTGTCATTGATTTTGGCCCATTTTAACAATGGCGTGTCTTGCAGATTTTCTGTCAAAATATTAAAAAGAATATCATAAAGCTTGTTCATTTGTAACACAATATAAATAAAGACCATACTTGAATTGTTATTGTTAATAGTTTTAAAAACTCAAACATATTTTTATCACTGTCATTGGTTTTGGCCCATTTACCATGGCCTGTCTTGTAGATTTTCTGTCAAAATATTAAAAAGAATAGGGCTTAAATATGTTCTTAGTCCCTGTAAATAGAGCGATTTTTTAAATAAGTCCCTGCAAAAAAAGTTTTTTAAAAAAGTCTCTCCAAAATAATTTTTTTTCAAATATGTACTTCTGTTAGTGATTCGTTACAAAAAAACCGATGTGGCTAACAGAATTCTGATGCGGTATTTTTTTTCATTTCCAATTTTTTAAAGCTTATGTGGCAAATGAGGTGGATCTCACACCAACAAGGGTCGGTCCAAGTGGTAACTGGACTTAGATCCCACCCCAAGGTCTCAGGTTTGAATTTTGATTGCGGCAAAAACTTTGTTGGAATGGGAGAACCACACGGACCGACAAAACCGAAAACTCGTGGCCAACCAGATTCCCAGGCATATCCTCTCCCTCATCTCTCGTTCATTCCCCCTCTTCTCATCCTGCACTCTCTCTTTCTCTCATTTTCCTCCATTTTCCAATTCTCAAATCTCCATTGAAAACACCCTTTAATATCATTCACAGTACTTCATTTTGTTTTATTTTACATTCACGAATCAACATTTTGTTGTTCCCCTCCAGAGTAAGACCCGTGCTGCAAATTTGTTTGGGGTTTCTAGATTTTTTTAGGCTAAAGTGCTCCTGGAGTCCCTTATCTTTATTTAAAGTAACGAATTAGTCCTTTATGTTTTTTTTGTCCCAAATAAGTCCTTTATCTTTCAAATTTTTGACACATAAATCCTTTTCCGTTAACAGTGCTGATTTATGTGTCAAAAAAAAGGATTTATGTGTTAAAAATTTGAAACATAAAGGACTGATTTGGGACAGAAAATGATTTATGTGTCAAAAATTTAAAACATAAAGGACTGATTTGGGACAAAAAAAAAGATAAATGACCAAATCGTTACTTTAAATAAAGATAAGGGACCTCGGGAGCACTTTAGCCTTTTTTTTACTTCCACTCATCTTAAAATTTGAAGCATTTGAGTTCTGTTGGGTTTGAAGCACATCTATTCTGGATCCAACTTTGACTAGAGATAATGGGCCAAGGAGCCCAATTGTAAGCAAGCCCAGTCGCACCACTATATATACCGCTCTACACTCTAAAATAGGGTAAGCTTTTTCCACTCCTCTCATATGCCCTATCTTTATTATGGACTGACTTGGGCGTCGGAGTGCTGGCAGGTGGCGGCCTCCCCGCACTTCACATCGGAGCTATATCGTCACGGATCTCGGATTTCCACCCGATCATCACCACTGTGAGGTACGATTTTCTCTCAGTGAGTTCCATTCGGAACATTGGAGACCACAGTGGGAGCTCTTTGTGGCTCTCTCCTTTCACTCACGGTGGTTTTGATCCACGGTCTCCTACTTCACGCGATTTTTCCCAAAAAATGGAAATCAAGGATAGCACAATTTTCTGAACAGATCTGGGCCAATGGAGGTTAGACAAAATGAAGATCTTCATCATTGCCATAACGCGATTATGGAAAAGTCGCAACTTTATGCTACTACACACCTGCTTGCTTGACGTTTCCCCTTTCAACTGCGTCCCAGAGGCATCAAAGCCAACAATCTTTGCACAAATACACATAGTTGCCAACTCGAAAGATACATGCCGAAGTCAACGACGGAGTTTCCCTCCACGCCAAGCGCAAGTTCAACATACGGCGAGCTCGATTTCGGGGTCAAAGACTCAAATCAGATTCAGATCTCATGCGCACTTCGTGCACTAAGCCATCCTCGGCAATTTCGCGTTCTTGGTTCACTCTTCCCATGACGACTTGCCGACGTCATCTCGGAGTTGCGAACTCGTCTTCAAGTTGATCTGTGAAAGGGCCCAGAATCAAGTGTGGCACTTGCGCTGAGCAATTTTGCAATTTGTTAGACTCAAATTCCAGTTTGGATCTGAACTTCAGTTCCGATTTGGTCTTCGCACTTCACCTTCCAAAGGGCAACTGCTCGACGTTTTGAATCACCACCAATGTTAGTTAGGCATCGAGATGCTACGACCAGTGTCGTACCAGACATATATGTCCGCCGTAAGCGAGATCCACGAGGTCGGTAGATCTGATGTGGAGGAGTAACGTCATTGGCAATGTGCGGCTTCTTAAGCAAATGTCTCCTAATGAAGATAACGAATGCGTTGAAGCGAACCCAGGACTGAGGTAATACTCAAACTTTTCTGGAAGTCTGATGTATCATGCTCCCAAGCATTATAGTTTCTTTATTCAATACACAAACAACCTGTTTGCCTTAATTAAATTGTGCTCAACTCATGGTATTGTGGCTCATATATGCCCACTAGCATCGTTGGGTTTACTTTAAACATTGGGCCTCGCATGTTTAGGATATTACAACACACATGTTTATATATGTACAGAATGAATTCCTAAATTATAAGTAATTAGTAGTCACTCTCTTGACACATACTTCTAAAATGCTTTTGTTAAAAGCCGAAAAGGCTAAGGTGCACATTCGCTATCTGATACTGTAATCATCAGAATCATGCTTAGGTCCTCATAGTTTGGAATGGTCGATATGATGCACTGAGATTTTCTCTATTTCTTTATCGCATCCTGTTATCTATATTTGATAAAATGAGTTCGGTACGCTTGCGTTATTATTGCTTTCCTGGCTAACTAGACATTGGTCACTCTAACAATAATGTGTTTCTTTGGAGTTGTTGTCTGTTCTTTTATGACAGGAATTAACGAAGAGTGGGGGATACTAGAGAGCCTGTACACGACGTACTTCATATGTACGAAGTTACCACTCCAAACTGCTTTCGTGCCCGATAATCCTAGACACACCAGCCACATGGCCAATGTCATGTACTTCTATACGACAGGAAGGTCGGCTCTAGCACAAGAGTGCAATCTAATCATAAGGACCGATTTGACTCAGTGCACCTACATCAGGCTGCTACGCTTCACTGCTTCGGCTCGAGGCACCTATGCCGAGACTTTATATTGTAGTAGATCGGCACGAGGCACGAGATACACCCAGAGATCCTTGCCGAAGGTCCAAGAAACCAAACAAATAGGTCGGATCTTCGCCGACACCTTTGGACCAATGCTCGGGTGCTGAACTAATCCACCGCGACCCTGCAAAGGAAAGTCGTGGCCTTTCGATGGCCACGCCCTCTGACATTCGAGTCAGATCAGGCCGCGACCCGTAAGCTGGATTAAGTAAGGTCTCCTAAAAATCCGTGGTCTTTCGATGGCCACGCCCTCTGACATCCGAGCTAGATCAGGTCGTGACCCGTAAGCTGGATTAAGTAAGGTCTCCTCGAAAGCCGTGACCTTTCGATGGTTACGCCCTCCGACATCCGAGCTAGATCGGGTTGTGATCCGTAAGCTGGATTAAGCGAGGTCGCCAAAAATGTGGCCTTTCGATGGTCATGCCCTTCGACATTCGAGCTAGATCGGGCTGTGACCCGTAAGATGGATTGAGCGAGGTCGCAAAAGCCGTGGCCTTCCGATGGTCACGCCCTCCAACATCTGAGCTAGATCGGACCGTGACTTGTAAGCTGGATTAAGTGAGGTTTCCTTGAAAGTCCCCGTAAGATGGATTGAGCGAGGTCGCAAAAGCCGTGGCCTTCCGATGGTCACGCCCTCCAACATCTGAGCTAGATCGGACCGTGACCCGTAAGCTGGATTAAGTGAGGTTTCCTTGAAAGTCGTGGCCTTTTGATGGCCACCCTCCACGGCCTGAGCTACGTCGGGCCGCGACCCATTAGCTGTGTTGCAACTGAGGTGAACCACCACACAAGTACATACGAGACTCGACATGTTTTGCAACCGAGTTGGGAACTACGACTATAGAAAGTTTGATTCTCTTCCATGCGAGTTCATCTCACCTAGTTGCTTGGTGGAATACTTTCTGGTTTTCATAAGGTTCTCACCTCACTACGCTCTACTCGAGAGAGATACCTTGTTGGCGCAAACCACTCACCCCCAACTTGGGGCCAATAACAAGAGTCTCTCAGTATTCAATTATTCGACTTTAGAATTGGGCCTGCGAGCTCGACAACAGAGATTTCAAAACTTGGTACGCTCACCTCTGCCCTCTTTGAGGTATACACTATCACGGTTTATGTTCGTTGCAGAACTTAAATGTTGCTAAAAAACATCCACAACTCAGGGACTAGTTCGATGTACAAATCACGACGATGTCTTACGAACTATTATTTCTTTCATTATTTAGCTAACTTCAGTAGGTTGGATGTCTTACGAGGAAGACTTTGCTCACAAGTCGGCCCCACAACATGTGCAACCGACTTGGGGGGCTACTGTTCTGGATCCAACTTTGACTAGAGATAATGGGCCTAGGAGCCCAATTGTAAGCAAGCCCAGTCGCACCACTATATATACCACTCCACACTCTAAAATAGGTAAGCTTTTTCCACTCCTCTCATATGCCCCATCTTTATTATGGACTGACTTGGACGTCAGAGTGCTGGCAGGTGGCGGACTCCCCGCGCTTCACATACTCTCTAGTTGTATTATGTTGATGAAACCTGTGATGAGTTAACTTTGTTGTAGTTGGATTGTTCTTGGTATGTAATGAACCTTGAGTAATTTTTGTATAATATTATGATGTTTGTGTTTTATTCCTTGTGTCATAATGCTTTCAATCTTGGTTTGGGAATGATCAACTAAAACAAGGTAACTTTGTGGGTACAGACATGGTTCACAAAGAGAACTCAAGGAATGATATGAATGAAAACCCTTTAAAGACATTTAAAGGAAGCACTACTTAACTCTAGACATAGGGGAGTAGTAGTTCATAAGGCAAATGTTGTAAGAGCTTAATATACAGGGGTAAAACTTATTTAGAGCCTAGACATAGGAGTCTTGTAACATAACCCTGACGAAAGTGACTGAAAGACACGCTACCAAGGCGTTACAGCGTCTACGGATTCTGAAGCGCTACAGCGTCTAAATATTATTTGAACATTACTCTTGGGAATTTACAAAACTACTGAGCTATCCAACTCACCTTTAAATACTTCAAATTAATACTGTTTTATCACAACTTATCATGTTTACAACTCTTTACTTTTACTTGTTACTTAATTCTTTTCACTAAGCTTCTAATCACTTAAACTTCTTAGATTAATTCCAATCCCTGTGGGAACGAACTTTACATATCATTATATTACTTGTTGCGATTGTGTATACTTGCACATCACCTTTTCGCACAACACTAATCCCGCCATTGGAAAGAAACCGGGAGGATTTGGAGGAATGAAATAGGGGATGAGTCCTAGATTTAATTTTGGGAATTAATATATTAATAAGCAATTTAAAATAAAAGAAAATAAAAAGTAATGACATGTAAAGTCAATAAGATTTGGTCAATGCCAAGATGGAGTTCTGTTAGCCACATCACCAAATGGCTAACAGAGACTTAACAGAATGACGTATTTAAAATAAAGTTTGCAAAGACTTATTTAAAAAACTACTATATTTGTAGGGACGAAAAATATATTTAAGCCAAAGTAATATCATAAAGCCTTGTTCAATTGTTTATCTTTGTCCGTAAGACCTAATACAATTAGAAAAATCGACGTTGTTAGGTTGGACATTTTATATGGGAGTAAATAATCATTTTGGTCCCTAAATGTGTGTGGCGTGTCATTATCGTCTCTGAATGTGTCAAGATTGCAAATAAGTCCTTTTATAGTAATTTTTTGAACTAAACCGACAAAAAAGCACATTTGAGTACCAAAATAACTAAAAAAACATATTTAAGGACCAGAACGACTTACTAAAGAGACACTTGAGAATGTGTTTGCAATTTCTACACATTCAGGGACTATAATGACAGTGTTTCACACATTTAGGAACCAACATATTTGTTTATTGATTAGGTCCCTTAAGTTTTAAAAACGTTGCGTCGTTGCCCTTTTCAATAGTTTTTTTAACTCCGCTAATCAGTGATTGATGTGGGTGGCTATTAGACTATTTAATTGGCATGCCGCGTAGGATAATTTTACTATTTTATAATTATTTTTGTTAAAAATTAAAGAAAAACATGAAATCGCAATATCCACCTGCCTCCTGTTCCTCTTCTATACGTTTACCTACGGTTCAAGGTCTTGTCACATAGTTGAATCTGTTCAAATTTCATTTCAACAACAATCTTTTTAGCCTAAGGATTTTGTTGTTTCCTAAATGGATCAGGAGATTATTGAACCAGTTAGTGTTGTTTTTCAAGGAATTCAAGAAGGTGGAGATTTGAATGATGGTGATTCAATTACCGAACAAGAAAAACAACTTGATGGTGAGGATTTATTAAGCCATCTGATGAGAAGAAGCAACAACGGGCTTACATTTAATGAGCAGCAAAATAGTGAGAATTCATCAGATTTTGGTTCTCTTTTGCCCTGTATGAACCGAGATAGCTCAATAGCATGTCCCAGTCATTATTCAAACCTTGCTCATCTTCTCTAGGTATGGACCAATTGTAACAACACTCATATTTCATCTTCTTTATTCTCCTAAAGAACAAGCTCGTCAACAATCACGATATTTTCCAGATTTGGAAACAGATCTGGGTTTTCCATAATGACTTTCGATTTTCAATTGAAACCCATATTTGTTTTCATTTTGCACTAGAAGGATGAACTTTCGATTGAAACCCAAAAATCCACTTTCGATTTTTTGGTTTTCCATTCTCATGTGGTTGTCAATTAACTTTAACTATTTAAGAAAAGAATGGGTTGATAAAATTACTCATTTGCCCTTTTAAATTTTTTCTTTGTTGAGGGCAAATTTGGAAATTGATTTTTATTCTATCTCATATTTTATTTTTGTGGGTCCCACTTTCTTACATAATCTTTTAAATTTTTTATCTCACATTTAAAACTCACTTTTTTATCTCTTTCACTCTTATCTTTCTCAATTTTCTCTCTTTCTCTCCCACCTCTACCCCCTCTCTCTTTCTCTCTATCTCTCTTCACATTTTACTTTTTTATTCTATCTACTGTCTACTTAATCAAAGTATTAATCATTAACTATCTATTAATCAACTATCAACTAATGATTTAAGGAAACAATTAATCATCAACTATCTAGTTATCAAGTATCAACTATCTATTTAATCAACTCAATCACTACCAAAAATACCAAACTAACCATGTCTAAAATATTGGACCGAAAAATATGTTTACTATTATAAATGGATATTTTTGTTTTTTTTAATAAATATTATTCTATCTTTCTTTTGAGTTTTAACGGGTAAACATTACATGTTGTTGATATAATTTCATTATTTTTGACTTCTTACGTGAAAATGTACTGCGTTGTCGATATAATCATTTTTTGAGCCGCGACAAGAAAATACTAGATATTGTCGAAAAATTATTTTTTATATTTAAGTTTCAGCGGGTAAACATTATATATTGTTGCTATAGTTTCATTTTATTTTTTGTGGTGGAACATTACACATTATCAGAATAATTATTTTATATTTTGCATTTGATTTAACGGGAAAAAGTTACATGTTGTTATCATAATTTTATGACTGAGAAAATGTATTTTGTAACGATCAAAAATGTCAAATGAAGAAAATATTCTAAAGTTGTAAAAATTTATTTCTTAATAACTTGAAATATTTATTGTAATTGAATTCTGTCTAAGTCTATTTATACAAAGAATATGATATTACCCGTGCGTATGCACAAGTATACTTCTAGTTTGATTGAAACCAAGATCTGGGTTTTTTTAGGCTAAATAGCACATTTGGTCATTTATCTGTGCTCTAGGTTTCATTTTGGTCATTTATCTTTTTTTGGTCCGTTTTGGTCCCTCATCTTCCAATTTCATTTCATTTTGGTCTCTGCCGTCAATTTAAGTTAACGGACGAGACACTAGTAGTTAACTGCTGACATAGCGCATTAAGTGTCAATGTGACGTGTCATTCATTAATTGATGTGGTAAATAAATGTATTATTTAATTCAATATCATTTTACACATATGCATTTCAGTTTTTTGAATTTTAGAAACACAAAACATAAATAAACAAATAAGTAAACACTTTAAAATCAAAATCAAAATCTGAGAAACAAAAGAAAAATCAGATAATCTGAAGAACATCAAAAAACACCCTAAATCTCAAAACCCCATTTGCATCTTCTTCACTAACTCACCCCCATTTGAGTTAAAGTAAACGTTAAATCGAAAATTGTCATCTTCATCTTTTCCCCCCACTGAATCAATGACATCTTCCAATTCGAACAACTACCCATCATTTGTATATCTAATGCACAGAGCTCTACCCAACCACCACCAAAGTGTTTGTGTGGCGCAAAATATGATGTTCGAACTGTGAAGAAAGATACCCCAAACAAGGTGAGGAGGTTCTGGGGCTGTAAGTATCTATTTCGTGGTAAGATTAATGGTTAATGGACCCTTTATTTTGCAATTGTTGCAGATCTGGGTTTTCTGCTGAAACACGTTTTGTTTCATTTTGGTCCTCTATGTTTTTGTTTGGTTTCATTTTGTTTCAATTTGGTCTCTCTCAGTTTTGTCTTTAAATATTCAATTATAAGTTTGATGTTTGTTTGGTTGCACAAACTAAAGATGATTCTTCTGGATGCTAATTTATGAATTGGACTTCAAATCTCTACACTTGTAGGACATAATTGTTGTATATAGTAGTTAAAAATGAGGGACCAAAGTGAAACTATTAAAAAAGATAGAGGACTAGATTGAAACCAAATAATAAACATGAAGGACCAATATGCAACATACCATACCAACTTAATGTTAATCAAAAGTGACCAAATATGTTTTGTCATCGGATCTATTGGCTATTAATAAACAACATCAAGTCAATTAAACAACAAAATGAGGATTAAAACCCACTAAACATCCACATCCAAAATACAAGATTCTTACAATTAACATTAAGTAACACATAATCATTATAAACCATTTCAGATTCACTGCCTCTTCCGGGTTTGAAGTTTAGGCCCAAAACTTTTTCTTTGGACAGTAGCAGTAGCGCCAGTAGAAGATGCTTTGGTGGATGAAGATATAGCAGCTCCAGTAGATTTTTTCCTTTTGGCTACACCAAGTGTTTTCTTTTCCCTTGTAGCAGGTTTGGTGGACAAAAATGAGCATCCAGAAGGATCATCATTAGTCTAGGCAAACAAACAAACATCAAACTCAAAATTGTTTATTTAAAAAAAATGAGAGGGACCAAATTGATGTGGCTCAGGAGATTATTGAACCCAAATTGTTTCCTAAATGGATCAGGAGATTATTGAACCAGTTAGTGTTGTTTTTCAAGGAATTCAAGAAGGTGGAGATTTGAATGATGGTGATTCAATTACTGAACAAGAAAAACAACTTGATGGTGAGGATTTATTAAGCCATCTGATGAGAAGAAGCAACAACAGGTTTACATTTAATGAGCAGCAAAATGGTGAGAATTCATCAGATTTTGGTTCTCTTTTGCCCTGTATGAACCGAGATAGCTCAATAGCATGTCCCAGCCATTGTTCAAACCTTGCTCCCCTTTTCTACGTATGGACCAATTATAATGACACTCATATTTCATCTTCTTTATTCTCCTAAAGAACAAGCTCGTCAACAATCACGATACTTTTCAGATTTGGAAACAGATATGGGTTTTCCATTATGACTTTCGATTTTCAATTGAAACCCATATCTGCTTTCATTTTGCACTAGAAGGATGAACTTTCGATTGAAACCCAAAAATCCACTTTCGATTTTTTGGTTTTCCGTTATCACGTTGACGTGGTTGTTTGATTGAAACCAAGATCTGGGTTTTTTTAATGATAAATAACACTTTTGGTATTTTATCTTTTGTAACATCCCCTAATTGGCTAATCTAATTAAATTAAATTAGCAAATAAATTAAAGTGATTTTAGTCTTGTATAATTAAAGTAAGGCATTGAGTATTTGAACTTGGGTGTTTAAACCTAAGTTAAAATGCATTATTTATTTTTTTTAAACAAAAAGGAAAGGAGCCTCGTTAAAACCTTCTGATGCAAAACCCTCATTAGGGATAAAAACATCTAGAAGGAAAGAGTACTCCCTCCTATTTCATTAATAAACAAAAAACAAAAATACAAGAAACATGGGGGGACATATACCAAAACCCATGCGAACAAAAATAAAACATTATTGCCTGAAACGAAAATAAGGAAGGCCAATCCTATTACGGATAAAATCATCCTTAATGAAATAGGGAACCGAATTCCACCATTGGAAACCAGACAGGTTGATCCCATGAGACGCAAGCTTATCAGCGCAGTGATTCCCTTCCCGAAAAATATGAGTGCAAGTGACAGTCATTGATTTGAGCAGACCCATGCAATTAAGCCAACGATTGCGGAGATTCCAAGGCTCAATTGAGTGAGACGAGAAAGCCATAACAGCAAGCTGAGAGTCACTCTCAATCCATAACCGATGCCAACCTTTCCGGAAAGCCAAAGTTAAAATGCATTAAGTTAGACTTTGTGGCAAAAAGAAGTCACAAGGAGAAGCCAAACAAGCTGAAGGATAGGATAGTAATTTTCCCCCTTCACAGTCCCACTTGAACCTACTGGACCCCCTTGTCACAACACACACCAGATTCTGAAAATTCAAAAGAAAGAAAAGAAGAAGAGGAGCTTGAGAGAGAGAGAGAACTCGTGGGAGAAGAAGGAGGGGAGAGGGAACCAAGTTGATGCATGTCACCTTTCTCTTCACCATTGAACTCAGTTTCTCATCCTCTATTCATTGATACAAATTTCTTAATCCAACATTCACCCAACTCAGATTCACCATTTTTATACCTTTGAAGCTCCAAGCTCAAAATGGAGTTTTTGGTGCCCCAAATGGGTTGCATGTCACCATAAAACCAAGATACAACCTTGAGGGAAGTCATCTTGCTGATTTGAATAGTTGGGGAAAGAAGTCAGCAACTCTAAGGGAGAGGATTCGAAGTAGTAGGAGTTGTGTTCTACCGGTTCAGTTTTGGTGTAGTGTGGATTCGAGTCCGGGACCGTTCGTGAGATTTCGGTTTTCGTTGAAGTCAAGTCGTCGTGTTCGTTTGTGATTTTCATCACAATACGGTGAGTTCTATACTCTCTTAGGGGTGTCTTTGATGTTGAGTCATTTCAAATTCTGAAACGATATTGTTTAAATCCGCTTTGTGAAAACTTGACGAAAACCGTTTTATCGAAAAATTACTATGTATATAACCGATTGCTTGATTTGATGATTGAATGAATGGATTGATTGTTTATCGCTTTCACTGGTCTGGAATAATAATTGTTATGTTAGGATATCGGTCGGAACGAAATCGGAATCGAAACGGACTTGGAAAAATGTCACGAAACCGGGAAATTGGCTACTGGCAAGGACGCACGGATCGTGCCTCACAAGGGCACGGGTCGTGCGCCTTGTTCGCAGCAGCCCAGGATATGAAATTTTTACACAGCACGGATCGTGCGCCCCTGGGCACGAACCGTGCGTGACCTACGCAGATCAGCCTTTTAAAATTTTAAGACACGCACGGGTCGTGCGCCCTTGTGGTACGGACTGTGCGTCCTGTAAGATTTTCGAAACTGAAATTTAAGTGATACGCACGGGTCGTGCGCCTCTGGAGCACGGACCGTGCGGATCCTTCTGTTACCCTAACTCAAAATCCTTTTTAATCCGTTCCAAACGATTCTGATTCCTTTCCGATTAATTCCCCAATGTTTCCCAAGGATGGAAACCTACTTATGTCATGAAATTAAAGAAGTTTGAGGTAAATCTCACAAGTTATAAATGTTAAGGAAAACCGTACATTATGGAGACGCGAGTGTACACCCTTAATTCATAAAGGTCAAGGTAAGGAAATGTTAATTCACGGCAAAATACCTTCCCTCGTGGAAGGATAGACGGTACAGGACTAAATTTTAAGACGGCCCATTGCGGGTACATGTATATAGAATATATAATAAATACAAGAGGATAAGGGTGACGACCCTTAGAGGATTAGCATACTAGGGGAGGGAAAGTCATGAGCCCCAAAACCTAGACTCAAGAGGTTTCGCCCACTAGAAATAGCGGGATGGGTTCACCGAAGCCAAGAAGTGCCTATAAAATAGGTAGGCTGAGGTGTTATGCTAAAATCATGGAACAAAATATGATATGCTTCATGTGTCGCTTAGGAGGGTCATGAGCATAAAGGTTACAAGAACTTAATATTTCCACGTGGTTGCTTTTTAGGGCCACGAGTTCAAAGCAAAGCATAATGAACCGCTAGAGTTAGTAAGGGGTCTCGATAGGACTCACTGAGATAATGTTTATCTCACCCTTCATATTTGTGGTTTTTACAGAGAAACAGGGGAAAGCAAAGGCGACAAAGCACGGTTAGCCGGTGCGACTCATGGAACTATGGGAAATTGGATTTCCTGTTTAGCCCTTTGTATTTTTATTTATTTATGTCACCGATTGTATGACTTTCATTGTTTAAGTTGTAAAATCGTTTCCGCTACTTTGTGTTTCGAGTATTGAACACCAGGATTATGTACAAGTCTTAAGTTTTGAAACTTAAGCATTTTCAGGAAGTTTATGAGGTTCAGAGAACCATTTGATATGTATTATCGAAAGTTTTAGTTGTGTTCAATATTTCAATAGCAGGAAGTTACTCTGATATATGCCATTTAGTGCATTTCGGTGATTCTACAAGTTAGAATTTATCGGGGTGTTACATTATGGTATCAAAGCAGTTCGACCTAGTTGGGCTTAGACAGTTAGGGTGGTTTTGTTCCTCGGGTAATTCTGCTATTTTGCTTCTTGTGATGCTAAGAGACATTGAGACTGATCAACTTAATACTTAGTGTATCATTTGCAGAATTATGGCAGGAGGATCGAGGAATAACCCACCAATTGATCCGCATTCTGCATGGATGCAGAATATGATCGAGAGACAACAGAAGATGATGGAAGATATGTTACTAATGCAACAGAATGCTCAAGCTCAGCCTCAGCAAGTTCCTGAGCCTCAAGTTGACCCAAGGAGGGTTTTCTCTGAATTTCTGAAAATGAAGCCGTCCGAGTTCAGAGGAGGACCGGATGTCATGGAAGCCCAGCATTGGCTGGATGACATAGAGAAGATTTTCGTAGCTATGCAAGTCACTGATGAGGACAAGCTGAGATTGGCGACACATATGCTGAAGGGAGAAGCTAACAACTGGTGGACTAACGCCAAAGCCATGATGGTAACTATGGGTACTCCCCAGACTTGGGAACATTTCAGGCAGGTATTTTTGGAGCAATTCTTTCCGACAGCTATGAGGTTTGACAAAGAGAATGAGTTTTTGACTCTCACTCAAGGAAGTTCAACTGTGGGTCAGTACGCGGCTAAGTTTGAAGAGTTATATCAATTCTTCGGTTTGGCCGGGTATGCTCCCAATGACAAGTGGAAAACCGATAGGTTCAAGTATGGGCTAAGGGAAGACATTGCTCAGAGTCTGAGTTCTTTTGCTTATACTAACTACGCCGCCATGGTTCAGCAAGCTTACATAGCTGAGAGTGATTTGAAGAGGTTATATGCAAGCAGGAAAGTATTCCATCAGAATAAGAAGAATGTTGGATCATCCAACAATCAGATGGGTCCCAGGCACAACTCCAACAAAGGGAAACAGGTTCAGTCGTCGAACTCCTCAAGGTTCAGTACATGTTCCAACTGTGGAAAGTATCATCAGGGTAAATGCCAGATGGGATCCAACCAGTGTTATTACAGCAAGAAAGAGGGTCATTATGCACGGGACTGCCCAATGAAGGAGAAGAGTCAAGGAGATAACCCTGCTACTACAACTCATGGGAGGGTTTACACCTTGGACGCCCAGAAGGTCACACCATTAGATAATCTATTAAGGGGTATGGGATCTCTTTTTAATAACTCCGTTAGTATTTTATATGATTCGAGTGCGACCCATTGTTTTATATCCCAAGTTTGTGTTGAACGGTTGGGATTGGCTTTAACTCCTTTGCCTCAACCAATCTCCATTAAGACTGTTGCTGACGGTAGTGTTCAGACCCAAGCGATATGTGAAAACTGTCTTCTATCCATTGGAGACAGGAATTTTATGGTAGACTTCATTTGTTTACCAATGAAGGGTATGGACGTTGTCCTAGGAATGAGTTGGATGACGGTCAACCATGTGACTATAGATTGTTTTCATCGAACTATCGGTTTCGCCTCCGAGTCAGTGGAGCTACAACCGCCCAATTCTGAAGCTGTTATTTCTTTCACTTCGGCCAGTAACTACCTGTTCCAAGGCGCAGAAGCTTATGTCATGATGTTGTCTGCATCCACTGATACAGGTCTGGATTTATCTTCTGTGCAAGTTGTTAATGAATTTCTTGATGTGTTTCCTGATGAAGTTCATTCGTTACCTCCGGATCGTGAGGTGGAATTTTCTATAGAGTTGGTTTCGGGCACTGGACCCATTTCTATAGCCCCGTATAGAATGTCGCCGTTAGAATTGAGGGAATTGAAAATCCAATTGGAAGAGCTAATTTCCAAACGGTTTATCCGGCCGAGTGCCTCACCATGGGGTGCTCTAGTGTTACTTGTCAAGAAGAAGGACGGAAGTATGAGATTGTGTATTGATTATCGTCAGTTGAATAAAGTGACTATCAAGAACAAGTACCCTTTACCGAAATTGATGATTTGCTAGACCAATTGAGAGGAGCTTCTGTATTTTCAAAGATTGATTTGAGGTCCGGCTATCACCAAATCAGGGTTCGAGCTTTGGACGTCCCGAAGACCGCTTTCCGTACGAGGTATGGACACTATGAATTTTTAGTGATGCCCTTCGGTTTGACCAATGCTCCAGCCGTATTCATGGATTATATGAATCGGATTTTTAATCCCTATCTGGATCAGTTTGTTGTGGTGTTCATTGATGATATCTTGGTGTTCTCTAAGACGATCGAGGAGCATGTGCAACACCTCCGAATTATTCTGAACGTACTCCGGGAGAAGAAGTTGTACGCTAAGCCGTCCAAATGTGATTTTTGGATGCCCGAAGTTAAATTTCTGGGTCATGTGATATCTCAGGCAGGTGTTGCAGTGGATCCCAGTAAGATTGAAGCTGTGGTAGAGTGAGAACAACCATCTACGGTTACTGAGGTAAGAAGTTTCTTGGGATTAGCTGGGTATTATCGAAGATTCATTCAAGGATTTTCCCAGCTGGTTCTTCCACTCACTCGGTTAACTCGCAAGGGTTAGCCGTTTGTTAGGGACTTAGACTGTGATAATTGTTTTGCGGAATTGAAGAATCGTTTGACTTCTGCACCAGTCCTGATTCTTCCAGATCCGTCCGTAGGATTCCAAATCTATTGCGACGCCTCTGGTAAGGGTTTGGGATGTGTCCTAATGCAGAATCAACAAGTAGTTGCTTATGCCTCCAGACAGTTGAAGCCGCATGAAGAGAATTACCCAACTCATGATTTAGAGTTGGCGGGGATTGTGTTTGCCCTAAAGATTTGGAGACATTACCTGTATGGGTCTCGTTTCGAAGTCTTTAGTGACCACAAGAGCCTTAAGTATTTGTTTGACCAAAAGGAGCTGAACAACAGACAGAGAAGGTGGGTAGAGTTCCTGAAAGATTATGATTTTGAATTGAAGTACCACCCTGGTAAGGCTAATGTTGTGGCCGATGCTTTGAGCAGAAAGTCTATCCACACGGCAGAGTTGATGAGGCACGAGATGTCTCTGTTGGAATCATTTAGAGACCTCAATTTGAGAGTTAAGTCAAGAAGGAACAGGTTGGTGTTGAGCACATTCGGATTTCGAGTCCTTTGAGAAATCTAATTCGCTCAGCCCAAGAGGTGGATTTAGAGCTGCAAGCGTAGAAGAGGTTGCCAAATTACACCGAAGACGGTGACGGCGTAATTTGCTTTGATGGTAGAATCTGTCTGCCGAATGATGAGAATGTGAATAGGCAAGTTTTAGAAGAGGCTCATAAGAGTCAGTTCTCAATACATCCTGGTTCTACGAAGATGTATCGAGATTTGAAGCAATTGTATTGGTGGCCGGGTATGAAAGTAGATATTGCAGAGTTTGTGTCTCGATGCTTGACTTATCAAAGGGTTAAGATAGAGCACCAGAAGCCAAGTGGCCAGTTACAGCCGTTGAATGTACCTGAATGGAAATGGGAAAGCATTTCTATGGATTTTGTCATGGGATTGCCACGGTCCCAAGCCGGAAATGATTCTATTTGGGTAGTGGTGGATCGCCTGTGTAACGCCCAAATATTTAATTAAATTATTTAATTAAATATTTAGGTATCATTTATTTATTTATTTATTTATTTATTTCAGTTGGTGTAATTATATTTAGCATTTGACTAAGAGGTGTATAATCGGATATTAGGGGATGGTGTTAGTGATCGGGCTTAAGCTGGAGGAAAGCCCGTGATCCAAGAGCCCACTAGCTAGGCGCATAGGTGAAGCGCCTAGGCTAGGGTTTGGTCTCATTATGCGATTTGTTTGAGAAAAGAAAGAAAAGTTGCGAATAGAAGAGAGGAAGAGAGAAGAGGGACGACGCGCATCCAAGGGAGAAGAGGAGGAGGGGATTTCGCAAATTCAAGGAAAAGAAGGAAGCTGTGTTGCTGAGGTTATTGTTGGTGACGTGATCAAGAGAATTAGTGCTCTCCTACTATAAGGTAAGGGTGGGGTTCTTCCTTATAATAGGGTTTCATGATGGGGTTATGTGGGAATAGGTCCTATAATGCCTAGGGTTTGATTTTGATGTTGATTTGATGATAGTTATATCATGATTATGTTAATTGAAATACTTGCTTGATGGTGATTGTTGTAACTCTAGAGAAAAGTTGGTGTTCATTGTTGTTATTACTAAATGCATGCTAGGTGTTCGATTAAATTGTTGTTTGGTGTTGTGATTGACGATTTATGGTGATTGACATTGGTGGTTAAGGATTGGTGATTTAAATTGGTGAAATAACGAAAATATAGACCCCTAGGGCGCCATGGGCGCCATTGTCCTAGATGCTGTTTTTGGGGCCCTAGTGCTGGGCGCCATCTCTGAAATGTTGTAGTGCTGTTTTTGGCGCCATGTGCCTGGGCGCCGTGTCTGGCTCTGTTGCCTTGGTGTTCTGTTGCTGTTTCTGGCGCCCTGTGCATGGGCGCCGTGTCTGGTGTGTGTCCGCGTGTGCCAGTGTGTGTGTGCTGCTGTGTCTTGGCGCAGGGGCGCCATGGGCGCCTGTTCCTGTGTCGTGTTGCGCGTTGTCTTGGCGCAGGGGCGCCATGGGCGCCGTTCCCGTGTCTGGTGCGTGTCTCGGTTCTGTGTTGCGTTTGTGCTGTAGGCTGTATGGGCGCCAAGGGCGCCAATTCCTGTGCCACGGTGCGTTTCTGTTGTATTCCAGGTGGTCTGGGCGCCAAGGGCGCCATTTCCTGCAGTGTTGCTAAGCGCCCTGCTCTTGGGCGCCAGGTCCAGATATGTTGCCTGTTGCTGGGTGCCCTGCTCCTGGGCGCCAGTGTTCTGTGTTGCGTGTTCCTGCTAGGCGCCCTGTGCATGGGCGCCGTTTTCAGCATGCGTCTCAGTTTTGTTCCTATTTTTGTTTTTGCGATATCTTTTGACTCGGGAGTCCGATTGAGACGTTTCAAAATGTTTTAGAAAGCTTATTCAGAGGCCTAGCTGAATATTCTAATTTGAGGCAAAGTAGTCTATTTTTCTGGAAATTGTTAAACGTCGGCTCAGTCGTTAAATGTTGTTGTTTTAGGAAAAGGAAAAATTGTCGTTGTCCCAATATTTTGGAAACTTGTTGTCATCTTGGTGTCTTGGTGCTGTTTGAGCTAGGTGTGAAGGCTCAAAACTTGGTGTTGTCGGAGCTAGGTGTGAAGGCTCCAAATCTTGGTGTTCCGGTGTTTCGGGTAGTTTGGTGTTTTGGTGTCGTTGGGCTAGGTGTGAAAGCTCAACTTTGGTGATGTTCGGTGATTGATTTTGGTGTGTCACATTGTGACTATTTCTGGATGATTGTCTGTGTGCATTCATGGTGTCGCATACAGCATATGCATTTGTTTTGGTGAAGGCCTTTGGTCTTGGAGCTGGGTGTGAAAGCTCAATTTTTATAAAACTAGTGAGCCGGGTGTGAAAGCTCTCAATTTTTGGTGACGCCTCTATTTACAGGCAAAACTTTTGGTGATTTGGTACCACATGCATATGCCCGTTGGTGTGGGTTGCATTCATGCATTGTCATGACATTTGGTGACTGATTATGATGTTTACAATTTGACTTGTGTTTATGATTATATGTGTGTAGTGAAGTGGTAGATGTAGTTGTCATATTCTAGCATATTGCCTATCATTTTACACTATTATATTGAAGATATCTCACCCCTTCTGTTTGAATGTTACCCCTATGCGGTAACGTGCAGGTGATTGCGAGTGAAGGCCTAGTTACCTTCGCTAGTCTGAGTCGGTGTCCTTTGCTTTGATATGTAACACTCAAGGGGCACTACAAAAAAATTGGAGAATTGTGGCGGTTTAATTTGGTAATTCTGGCGGTTTGAACCGCCAATTTATTCAACACTGGCGGTATCTCTAAGCGCCAGAATCACGGTCGCCACTCGGCAAAAGGTGGCAGTCACAATGAAACCGCCCGAATCTTCCGGGTATAAGGTGGCGCTTATCCATTTGCAAAAGGTGGCGGTTTAAACTGCCATAATTTACTTAAAAATCAGACAATTTTTTGTAAATCCTGGCGGTTTAAACCGCCATAATAACTGAATATAGTGGGGTTTTTAATAGTGTCTACTGGAATTGTATGCAAAAATTGGCAGTTTTAACAGACATTATTTCATTATTTAAACCGCCACAATTACATTTCATTATTTTTTTGACAAAATTTCATTTCATTATTTGTTGCTTACATTTAAATCTGTTTTAATCGTCGAAGAGACCTGTTATTAGCTGCAACTACAATTACCACTCATCAAGACATAAATATAATAACTATAAATATCACATTTAATAAGAGAAAATTACACATAATAAGCATAAACACGCGTTTAACATTTCAAAAGTTACATAATAAGTCAAAGTTTGATATATATCCTAAATAAGTCATATAGTCGATGTAATAAGTACAAACACGTGTTTAATAATTCAAAAGTTACATCATATGACAAAGTTTGATATACATCCAAAATAAGTCATGTCATCGGGAGGACGAGGATCACTCAAGAGATCCGCTAATTCCATTGCTTCCATCTGATGATCTTCTAACATTAGTTGGTGAACTCTGACTTCCATCATCAGTTGCCTACAAACCAGAATATTTTGTAACATCTATTCTTCACGACAATGCAAATAACATGATCATAATCGCATATATGGATACAACTATTCTTAATTAGTGCAGATTTTGTAGATTCAGTGTGTACTACTATTTGATTTTGAGAGATGATATTCCCATCCCTGATCAAGGTTTCTGTTATTCCGCTAATTCCTCTTAAATGATCCAACAATGAGCCTAACATGTTAAGATTGATAATAACACAAAAAAATTGCTACAAGAATTAAAGCTAGATACTCATTTAGTGATATACCTGCTGTGACGAACCAGCAAACAAGCCAACTAAGTCATCAGGAATTTTTCCTCCAAACTGTGCAGTACAATATGCAGCCAGTGCTTTCATTTGAGATTTCACAATTGCTACATCCTTCAATTCAGATTCTATACTTTCCACCTTTTTTTGTAACTCTTCATAAGATGGAGCATTGCTTGATGATGCAAAGTCCATGCCACTAAGTCGTGTGGTGGTATCCTTAAAAATAAGGGTAGGTACTGCTCCTATGCCTAATACTCGAACACGACCAGCATGTTCTTTGCCAAATACCAAACCAACAGGATCATTTGGAGAAATCTCGTAAGAAGCTTCTAAATTTTGACTAAGATTGTTATCAATTTTCTCCTGTACACAATTATTACAAGGTAAAGAACTGAACATATTGAAGAAGAAAATGTAAACTGATATTCAATTTCAATACACAATACATTTAAATGGTAAGATAGACCGAGTTGCCAACCATAAATTTGTTTAGATTGATAAGTCATAAATCATAAGGAAATCATAAATACACAATACATTATTTAAACTGATATTCAATTTCAAGCATCGACCGAGTTGCCAACCATAAATTTGTTATTGTGTATTGAAATTGAATATCAGTTTACACAATACATTATTTAGATTGATAAGTCATAAATCATAAGGAAATCATAAATACATTTAAATGGAACACAAACAGAACAGAGGCTACAACAACAACAACAATAAAATGTGGACAATAAGGAAATTTTATGGGAAGAACTTTACAAAGTAATAGAGGCTGGGAGTCTAACTTATTGAAACTGTTTCAATAAGGAAGGGAAGAAAGTAATAGAACTTTACAGAGAATAGAACTGTAATGGAGCAAAACAGAGGCTGTAATGGAGCAAAATAGAGGAAGTGAAACTGACCAGTGCGAAAAGCAGAATCACAAACAGTAAGATGAATGCAAAGATGATACCCGAGAAAGAAGAGGTGCGAAGAAGATGCGAACTAGAGGCAGAAATAGAAAAGCTGTGCGAAGAGACTAGACGCTTGAAGAAGATGAAGCGGCTGACTTGACAACAACGCACAGTAATAGAAGTGTAAGTAACGGTAAAAACAAATTAACCCTAAATAACTATTTCACAATGGGCCAAAACGGGTCAACTAAAACCCAGGATGGAACACCCTACCCAGCCCGATAACATATTAACATCATCTTCCTCACCTAGAAACCCTAAAACAGAGACGCCGCAGAAGACAGGCAGAGACGCCGCAACAGAATATGCAAGTCTGCTAACAGAATTCAGTTTGACAGTTACACAGACTGTTATAATAGATCCAACTGACATAACAGAATAACAGATTCTAACTAAAATGATACACCTAATTAACTGCTATTTACATTCTCTAACAACAATAAGTGATATTGTAATTGATTTTTGATTTAAAACTGATTACAGTGCTATCTTATATAGCAATCTAAAGAATAAGCTAGTCTTATTCACTAACTGATTACAGTGCTAAAGAATAAAGTGATTACAGTGCTATCAGTTATATTTCTAACTAACTACCAGACTAACTGAACTACAACAGCAACATATTAATAAGCTAGTCTTATTCACTAATAAAACTGATTAAAGTGATATTAATAAGCTGATTTATCTTATATAGCAATCTATCTTATATAGCAATCTATCTTATATAGCAATCTACCTGTACAGTGATATTGTAATTGATTTAAAACTGATTACAGTGTTTATTCTCCTGTACACAATAAAAGATTCAGATTTCGACCAATTTGCCAGAAGATTCAGATTCAGATTCTTATTACAACCTTACCAATACCTTCTTTAATTTCAAAACAATAAACACTAATTATTTAGGAATGATAAGGAGAAAGATCAATAATTTACCCCTATCTCCATTGCTTTGTCATTCACATAGCTCCCATCCTTTCTCTTGTGAGTCAGATTCCACATTGGGCCTCGACCCAAATTCTTGCCAGTCTTGATTTTCTAAATTTTTTAGTCAAAAACATAATTCAGAATCAATAAAGTTATCATTATGTAAACAACTAATTTAACATGAGTAGTTTTAAACTACCATTTCATGCCTTCTTCTTGCTATAGTCTTGGCACCACAAGTATGAGGAAGAGTTTGTTTTCCCCTTATCTCTCGATTCCTCTTGCAAAGCTCCTATAACCAACGTGGCTTAGTTTGTTAACTCCAAAGTTTTTGAACTGAATTCCAATATAAATCTATTTATCACTAATTGATTAACTTAATTTGTAACCATAACACAGTTTTCAAAATTAATAATGAATTATAAATGAATAATTCAACAATATGTATAAAGTATTTACCATTGTCTTTGGTTTTAAGCGATTAGTAAACTCTACTGATAACACTTGTGCTTAAAAGAATAATCTTCAAAGAAATAAGAGATTCACCTCTCAATAGGATATATCCAACGATAATGTACAGGCCCTCCAAGTTTTACTTCACCAACTAAATGACAAGTCAAGTGAACCATGATTGTAAAAAATGAAGGAGGGAACAACATTTCCATGTGACAAAGAGTGACAACGATTCGAGACTGGATCCTGTCAAGATCTAAGCAACTTACACTTTTGGCACATAATTGTCGAAAGAATGAACACAACTCTATTAACACTACAGTTATGCTGTCTGGTAACACATTGCGTATGGCAAGTGGTAGTAATTGCTCAATAAGAATATGGCAATCATGACTTTTCATTCCAAAAAGCCTTCGGTTTTTCAAGTCAACACACCTTGAAATATTGCTTGAGTAACCATCCGGCACTGTGACATTTTTCAAAGTCCTTAAAAAGACATCTTTCTTTGCATTTGACATTGTAAACAAAGAAGGACGAAATCTTCCATTATCATCTGGCCAAAGATCCTTCCTTATGCCCATTTCCTTTAGATCCTTTCGAGCTTTAAGATTATCTTTTGACCTTCCAGTTTCATTAAGCAAAGTGAACAACACATTATCGCACACGTTTTTTTCAATGTGCATAACATCCAAATTATGACGCAACAAGTTAGACTCCCAGTAAGGAAGATTAAAAAATATGCTTCTCTTCCTCCATTGACCTGATCCATCTTCAACAAGTTTCTTTCCTCTAGTTCTTTTTTTACCTTTATCAGTAGGCTCTAGTATTTTTCCAAAGGTAACATTAATGCCCTCAAGTTGTTTCAAGATGTCTGAGCCGGACAAAGTTATCGGTGGATCTCTCTGCTCAACTTTTCCATTAAAACGAGATCGATTCAATTGAAACTTATGGCCTTTTTGTAAAAATCGTCGATGGCCCATAAAACTCCATTTTCCTCCATGCTTTAGTCTGCAAGAGTCGGTGTAAAAATTACATGTGGGGCAAGCAAACTGTGTGTGTGTGTTCCAACCAGATAAAGTACCAAGCCCAGGAAAGTCACTAATTGTCCACATTAGAGCTGCCCGCATTGTGAACATTTCGTTTTTTGAGGAATCAAATGTTTGCACCCCATCATGCCATAACTCATTCAACTCTTTGATGAGAGGTTGTAAGTACACATCTATGTTATTTCCAGGCATTAGTTTTCCAGGAATGATCATGGAGAGAATGGTTGATGTTTTCTTCATGCACTCCCATGGAGGGCGGTTGTACGGGATAAGAACCACTGGCCAAATACTATAGTTAGTACTCATAGCTCCAAAAGGGTTGAAACCATCACTAGCAAGGCTAAGCCGTACATTTCGTGGATCTTCAGAAAAATTTGGATGAAGTAAATCAAATGTTTTCCAAGCCTTAGAATCTCTAGGATGCCTCATCAATCCGTCTTGGTTACCTTCCAACACATGCCATCTCATAGATTCGGCAGTCTTAGAACACATGAAGAGTCTTTGCAGTCTTGGCTTTAGTGGGAAATAACGCAAGATCTTTGCGGGTTGCTTCTTCTTCTTATCTTTCCATTTAGATATCTTGCATCTTTTGCATTCTTCTAAAGATTCATTCTCTTCACCCCAATACAACATACAGTCATTTGGGCATGCTGGTATCTTGATGTAGTTAAGACCAAGTTTGTTGATGATTTTCTTGGCCTCGTAAAATGAACTAGGAATCTTGGCAAATTCAAACGCATCTTTTAGCAATTCTAAAATCATAGTCATTGCTTTGTCACTCATCCTACACAAGCACTTTATATGATACAATTTAACAAGGAATGATAATTTTGAAAACTTTCTACACCCTTCATATAAATCTTGATCACTGTCTTTCAGCAACTCATAAAAATCTGTGTTATCTTCATCATGCACCGTGTTATTCCCTTCGGAAGAATGCTCAAAAGATGCACCAAGGTCATTACGATTGTGACTCACAAACCCAAAAGCATCGTTGATCATGTTTTCCATTGGATTTTGAGGCTGTAACACATCTTCACTGTGTGTTCCTTCAGTAGCCGCGGAGTGGACTACATTTGATACTTCGCCATGCCGGTACCAAAACTTGTAATTTCTAGGGAATGGTCTACGAGTTAGGTGTTCATGAACTACACCCCTTTTTTTCCATTTCGTGAAACCACATTTTGAACATGGACACTTAATGACACGGCCATCAATAGACTTATGTTGAAATGCAAAATCCAAAAAGAAATTTAAACCAACTTTATATTCAATAGTATTTCGCGGTTTGCGAATCCATGATTTATCGATTGACATGACTACAAAAGAATAGATAATATTGCATAATGAGTGTCAATAATTAAATATCCATACATGAGGGGATAACAATATAACATAGGAGAAATAAAACAGTATGATAAGAACTTACTTTGGTAGTTCTTTGCCAACAAAATCAATAGAGATCTAATTTAAAGTTGAGTGCCAAAGTGATCCTTCTTACCTACCATGTTGAAGACAATATGTTAGAAAAAATACGCATTTAAAATTTTTGATGCTTAGGTGTAAATACAAATTTAGTTTTGAAGAACTTACCAATTCTTGATCAAGTTGCTTAAAAAACAAGAACATCAACTCAAGAGCCAACGGAATGAGAATCCTAGATAAAATCTGCAACTTCATCCGGAAGAAGTAATTAGCTTCTGCATCTTAATTTTATTCAGAAGCTCTATTGTTCAACTCATCTTCTCCATAACATTTATAAACTTATATGAATCTTTTCATAATTGAACAATCAATTCAATTTCAATACACAATAACAAAAAACAATAACAATAACAAGACAATATAACAACATCCAGAAAATTAAACATGCAGCAAGCCCCAAAATCACAATTCCAAGCACAATCCCATGCAGCAAGCCCCAAAATCACAATTCCAAGCACAATCCCAAGCAAGCCCCAAAATTAAACATGCAGCAAGCCCCAAAATTAATACATACAATTCCAAGCATAATCCCTAAAAAATATGGGAGGAAATTAAACCAGCAGCAAATTAAACAAGAAAATTAAACTATAACGAAAAAACAGCAAACTATGAACAGAAAATATAGGGGAAATCGAAAAAACAACAAAAAAACAGCCTGAACTGAATGAAAATTTAGGGATTCAATTAAACTATGAACAATAATGGAGAACCAATTTGTAGATAAACATAAGAATGAAAGATGAAACTGTATTTTAGGGATTCAAAACCATCACTAGCAACTCACAAGATTAGCCTGAACTGAAATCAATGGAAGCTTTAGCGCAGAGATGGAGCCATCGTCTTCAACAGGGCACCGTCAAGTAATAGCGGAGAGATGGACCATCGTCTTCAACTGGTTTAGCGCAGAGATGGACCCTCACCGTCTTGAACTGGAAAAGAGAGCGAGAGTGGATGCGGTGAGCGAGAGTGGATGCGGAGAGCGAGAGTAGGTGCGGTGAGCGAGAGTGGATGCGGAGAGCTGAGCGAGAGTGGATGCGGAGAGCTGAGCGAGAGTGGATGGTGGATGCGGAGAGTGGATGCAGTGATGGTTCGCCGTCTTCGTTCGCCGTCTTCAACTCGCCTTCGCCGTCTTCAACTCGCCTTCAGGTTTAGGGTTCAATGGAATGGAAAAGAGAGCGAGAGTGAGAGTGGATGCGAAGAGCGAGTAAAGTGAAATAACAAGCGTGGAACCAAAAGATAGCGCGCGTTAATCAGAAAAAAGAAGGGAGTAAATTATGGCAGTTAAAACCGCCAATATTTTCATTCTTATTAAGGCGGTTTAAAAAACTGCCACATTTTACGGTGTATAATGGCGTTTAAAATTAACCGCCGTAACAGAACCGCCAGAATTTACACGATTTTTTGTAGTGGGGGGAAACGAACCTAGACTTTGGCTGTTGCATTTTCATTTATTTGGAGTCCATAGAGGACGTTATGTTTTATGTTTTGAAACTTAGTTCTATTCCGCTGCGTGGTGATGTATTTTTGGCGATGTGGTTAACTAAACTGGTGTTATGGGCTTCGTCCCTTTTTGACAAAGTGTTATATATCGTATGTGACGTTTTGAACTATCGTTGAATGTGTGACATCTCTTTTCGAAGTATGAAATTTTTTGTAACTCTGATTTTATTAAATAATTACCGAGTAGAAAAGGGGTGTTATAGCCTGACCAAGTCCGCCCATTTTATTCCGGTGCGTTCGAATCACAAGGTTTCCAGGTTAGCAGATGAGTATCTCAAAAATATTGTGAAGTTGCATGGAATCCCTACCAGTATCGTCTGTGATCGAGATCCCAAGTTCACATCTTGGTTTTGGAGAGCACTGAATATGGCATTGGGAACAACTGTGTGTGTTAGCACCGCTTACCATCCGCAGACAGACGGGCAGACTGAGAGAACAATCCAGACATTGGAGGATATGTTGAGGGCTTGTGTACTCGATAGTGGAGGCAGATGGGAAGATCACCTTCCATTGGTGGAATTTTCATACAACAACAGTTACCATTCTAGTATCGGAATGGCTCCATATGAAGCATTGTATGGAAGGAAGTGTAGAACACCATTGTGTTGGTGGGATGTAGGTGAGCAGAGGTTGTTGGGACCGGATTTGGTCCGTGAGACTACGGAGAAGATCCGTCAGATAAAGGAAAGGATGAAGGCCGCTCAGAGTCGACAAAAGAGTTATGCCGATAAGAGAAGAAGGCTGTTAGAATTCGAAGAAGGAGACCATGTCTTACTGAGACTTTCTCCAACCATCGGGACCGGTATTGCATTGCGAGCGAAGAAGCTCAGTCCTCGGTATGTCGGACCCTTCCAGATTATCGAGCGAGTTGGACCTGTAGCGTATCGCATTGCACTACCTCCAGAATTGTCCAGATTACATGATGTGTTCCATGTATCGCAGTTAAGGAAGTATATTCATGACCCGAATCAGCCCCTAAGTTACGAAGTGATTGACATCAGACCGGATTTATCCTATCAGCCTACTCCAATCAGGATCATCGAACGTGGCGAGAAAATGCTCCGGACGAGATCAATTCCTATTGTCAAGGTGCTTTGGGACGGTGCATCACCCGACGAAGCGACATGGGAAGTAGAGGAGAACATGCCGGTGAAATATCCCCATCTTTTCGATTGAGGTACGTTTTGTCAATTTTGAGGACAAAATTTTAAAAGTTGGGGTGATTGTAACATCCCCTAATTGGCTAGTCTAATTAAATTAAATTAGCAAAGAAATTAAAGTGATTTTAGTCTTGTATAATTAAAGTAAGGCATTGAGTATTTGAACTTGTGTGTTTAAACCTAAGTTAAAATGCATTAAGTTAGACTTTGTGGCAAAAAGAAGTCATAAGGAGAAGCCAAACAAGCTGAAGGGTAGGATAGTAATTTTCCCCCTTCACAGTCCCACTTGAACCTGCTGGACCCCCCTTGTCACAACACACACCAGATTCTGAAAATTCAAAAGAAAGAAAAGAAAAAGAGGAGCTTGAGAGAGAGAGAGAGAACTCATGGGAGAAGAAGGAGAGGAGAGGGAACGAAGTTGATGCATGTCATCTTTCTCTTCACCATTGAACTCAGTTTCTCATCCTCTATTCATTGATACAAATTTCGTAATCCAACATTCACCCAACTCAGATTCACCATTTTTATACCTTTGAAGCTCCAAGCTCAAAATGGAGTTTTTGGTGCCCCAAATGGGTTGCATGTCACCATAAAACCAAGATACAACCTTGAGGGAAGTCATCTTGCTGATTTGAATAGTTGGGGAAAGAAGTCAGCAACTCTAAGGGCGAGGATTCGAAGTAGTAGGAGCTGTGTTCTACCGGTTCAGTTTTGGTGTAGCGTGGATTCGAGTCCGAGACCGTTCGTGAGATTTCGGTTTTCGTTGAAGTCAAGTCGTCGTGTTCGTTTGTGATTTTCATCACAATACGGTGAGTTCTATACTCGCTTAGGGGTGTCTTTGATGTTGAGTCATCTCAAATTCTGAAACGATATTGTTTAAATCCGCTTTGTGAAAACTTGACGGAAACTGTTTTATCGAAAAATTACTATGTTTATAACTGATTGCTTGATTTGATGGTTGAATGAATGGATTGATTGTTTATCGCTTTCACTGGTCTGGAATAATAATTGTTATGTTAGGATATCGGTCGGAACGAAATCGGAATCGAAACGGACTTGGAAAAATGTCACGAAACCGAAAAATTGGCTTATGGCAAGGACGCACGGATCGTGCCTCACAGGGGCACGGGTCGTGCGCCTTGTTCGCAGCAGCCCAGGATATGAAATTTTTACACAGCACGGATCGTGCGCCCCTGGGCACGAACCGTGCGTGACCAACGCAGATTAGCCTTTTAAAATTTTAAGACACGCACGGGTCGTGCGCCCTTGTGTCACGGACCGTGCGTCCTGTAAGATTTTCGAAACTGAAATTTAAGTGATACGCACGGGTCGTGCGCCTCTGGAGCACGTACCGTGCGGATCCTTTTGTTACCCTAACTCAAAATCCTTTTTAATCCGTTCCAAACGATTCTGATTTCTTTCCGATTAATTCCCCAATGTTTCCCAAGGATGGAAACCTACTTATGTCATGAAATTAAAGAAGTTTGAGGTAAATCTCACAAGTTATAAATGTTAAGGAAAACCGTACATTATGGAGACGCGAGTGTACACCCTTAATTCATAAAGGTCAAGGTAAGGAAATGTTAATTCACGGCAAAATACCTTCCCTTGTGGAAGGATAGACGGTACATGACTAAATTTTAAGACGGCCCATTGCGGGTACATGTATATAGAATATATAATAAATACAAGAGGATAAGGGTGACGACCCTTAGAGGATTAGCATACTAGGGGAGGGGAAGTCATGAGCCCCAAAACCTAGACTCAAGAGGTTTCGCCCACTAGAAATAGCGGGATGGGTTCACCGAAGCCAAGAAGTGCCTATAAAATAGGTAGGCTGAGGTGTTATGCTAAAATCATGGAACAAAATATGATATGCTTCATGTGTCGCTTAGGAGGGCTATGAGCATAAAGGTTACAAGAACTTAATATTTCCACGTGGTTGCTTTTTAGGGCCACGAGTTCAAAGCAAAGCATAATGAACCGCTAGAGTTAGTAAGGGGTCTCGATAGGACTCACTGAGATAATGTTTATCTCACCCTTCATATTTGTGGTTTTTACAGAGACAGGGGAAAGCAAATGCGACAAAGCACGGTTAGCCGGTGCGACTCATGGAACTGTGGGAAATTGGATTTCCGCTTTAGCCCTTTGTATTTTTATTTAGTTATGTCACCGATTGTATGACTTTCATTGTTTAAGTTGTAAAATCGTTTCCGCTACTTTGTGTTTCGAGTATTGAACACCGGGATTATGTACAAGTCTTAAGTTTTGAAACTTAAGCATTTTCAGGAAGTTTATGAGGTTCAGAGAACCATTTGATATGTATTATCGAAAGTTTTAGTTGTGTTCAATATTTCAATAACAGGAAGTTACTCTGATGTATGCCATTTAGTGCATTTCGGTGATTCTACAAGTTAGAATTTATCGGGGTGTTACATTATTGCTCTATGTTTCATTTTGGTTATTTATCTTTTTTTGGTCCGTTTTGGTCCCTCATCTTCCAATTTCATTTCATTTTCGTATCTGCCGTCAATTTAAGTTAACAGACGGTACGCTAGCAGTTAACTGCTGACATAGCGTCTTAAGTGTCAATGTGACGTGTCACTCATTAATTGATGTGACAAATAAATGTATTATTTAATTCAATATTATTTTAGACATATGCATTCCAGTTTTTTGAGTTTTAGAAACACAAAACATAAATAAATAAGTAAACACTTTAAAATCAAAATCAAAATCTGAGAAACAAAAGAAAAATCAGATAATCTGAAGAATATCAAAAAACACCCTAAATCTCAAAACCCCATTTTCATCTTCTTCACTAACTCGCCCCCATTTGAGTTAAAGTAAACGTTAAATCGAAAACTGTCATCTTCATCTTTTCCCCCCACTGAATCAATGGCATCTTCCAATTCAAACAGCTACCCATCATTTGGTACATCTAATGCAGAGAGCTCTACCCAACCACCACCAAAGTGTTTGTGTGGCGCAAAATATGATGTTCGAACTGTGAAGAAAGACACCCCAAACAAGATGAGGAGGTTTTGGGGCTGTAAGTATCTATTTCGTGGTAAGATTAATGGTTATTGGACCCTCTATTTCATCATTATTGCAGATCTGGGTTTTCTGCTGAAGCACGTTTTGTTTCATTTTGGTCCTCTATGTTTTTGTTTGGTTTTATTTTGGTACCTCTCATTTTTTATTTTGTTTCAATTTGGTCTCTCTTAGTTTTTTCTTTAAATATTCAATTCTGAGTTTGATGTTTGTTTGTTTGCACAGACTAAAGATGATCCTTCTGGATGCTCATTTATGAATTGGACTTCAAATCTCTACACTTGTAGGACATAATTGTTGTATATAGTAGTTAAAAATGAGGGACCAAAGTGAAACTATTATAAAAGATAGAGGACTTGATTGAAACCAAATAATAAACATGAAGGACCAATATGCAACATACCTTACCAACTTAATGTAATCAAAAGTGACCAAATATGTTTTGTCATCGGATCTATTGGCTATTAATAAACAACATCCAGTCAATTAAACAACAAAATGAGGATTAAAATCCAACTAAACATCCACATCCAAAATACAACATTCTTACAATTAACATTAAGTAACACATAAGCATTATAAACCATTTCAGATTCACTGCCTCTTCTGTGTTTGAAGTTTAGGCCTAAAACTTTTTCTTTGGACAGTAGCAGTAGCACCAGTAGAAGATGCTTTGGTGGACGAAGATATAGCAGCTCCAGTAGAATTATTCCTTTTGGCTACACCAAGTGTTTTCTTTTGCCTTGTAGCAGGTTTGGTGGAAGAAAATGAGCATCCAGAAGGATCATCTTTAGTCTGTGCAAACAAACAAACATCAAACTCAAAATTGATTATTTAAAAAAAATGAGAGGGACCAAATTGAAACAAAATAAAAACTGAGAGGGACCAAAATGAAAGCAAAAAAAAAACATAGAGAACCAAAATGAAACAAAACGTGTATCAGCAGAAAACCCAAATCTGCAACTCGGATCTCTAACAATGGCGAAATAGAAGGTCCAACAACCATTAACCTTACCACAAAATACTTACAGCCCCAGAACTTCCTTCCCTTGTATGGGGTATGTTTCTTCACAATTCGAACAACACATTTTGCGCCACACAAACACTCAGGTGGAGGTTGGGTAGAGCTCCGTGCATTAGATAGGCCAAAAGATGGATAGTTGTTCGAATTGAAAGATGCCATTGATTTAGTGGGGAAGAAGATGAAGATGACAATTTTCGATTTAAGGTTTTCTTTAACTCAAATGGGGGGTGAGTTAGTGAAGAAGATGAAGACGGGGTTTTGAGATTTAGGGTGTTCTTTGATGTTCTTCAGATTATATGATTTTTCTTTTGTTTCTCAGATTTTGATATTGATTTTAAAGTGTTTTCTTATTTGTTTATTTATGTTTTGTATTTTTAAAATTTAAAAAACTGAAATACATATGTGTAAAATGATATTGAATTAAATAATACATTTATTTGCCAGCTCAATTAATGAATTACACGCTACATTGACACTTAAGACGCCACATCAGTAATTAACGGCTAGCGTGGCGTCCGTTAACTTAAATTGACGGAAGGGACCAAAATGAAACGAAAATGGAAGATGAGGGACCAAAACGAACCAAAAAAAGATAAATGACCAAAATGAAACCTAGAACAAAGATAAATGACCAAAAGTGCTATTTAGCCTTTTTTTTATTGATGAAGGAGGAAGAAGATGAAATAATTTATGGAACGAGAATGAGAGAGCATATTGCAATGATTGTTGGAGATGATGAGGAACAAGGAAGATGATGGTGGATGGTAGGTTCCATGGCTGTTGCATATATTTTCTTGAAGAAGAAGAGGGTTTTTTTTTTAAGATTTTTAATTAAAAATAATTATAAAATAATCAGTCAGCAAATAAAATTATCACGTAAGCATAAAAAAAAACCACATAAATACTCTAAAAGTTAGATAGGCATTTTTGTAACAAAGTTAAACAAAAAATTGTTAAAAAGGGCAATGACGCAATGTTTTTAAAACTTAAAAACTTAATCGTTATAAAAAAATTAAGTGACTTATTCGTTACCTAAAAATCTTTTTTTTTTGACAAGCCCCAAAAATATTTTGAAAATTTAAGGCTTAAATACGTTTTTACCCTCTGCAAATATGGGGTGTTTTGTTTTTACCCCCTACAATTTTTATTTTTTTAAAAAAACACCTTGCAAAATCCACGTTTTTGACGTTAGTCCTTCTGTTACTTACCCGTTAAAAAAAAGCCTACGTGTCGCACATTTGCCATTTATATTTAGTTTTCTTTTATTTTATTTGCTGATTTGGCATTTAAAATTATTTTAAACCCTAATTCCCCATCTTCTTCCCCCATTCCCAGATTCATTCTCTCTTCCTCTTCACATTGTTTCCCAGGAACCCTTCTCTTCCACTACAACAGATTTGGGGATTGAGAGCGCTTTTTTTAGGCCATCATTAGCGCTTTCGGGCGCTCCTAAAGCTTGCGCTCCTGTTGTCAATCCCCCAAAGGTAGCGCTCAAAAAGCGCTACCAATAAACAGGCAAGAGGAGCGCTTTTTAGTGTAAGCGCTCCTTATTCCTAGATGCGCTTAGACCATAGGTAGCGCTTTCTGTAAAAAGCGCTACTTATGGTCTTAGCGCATCTAAGCAAGATGAGCGCTTTTTAGTGTAAGCGCTCATTATTCCTAGATGCGCTTAGACCATAGGTAGCGCTTTTTGTAAAAAGCGCTACTTATGTCTTAGCGCATCTAAGCAAGAGTAGCGCTTTTTTGTTAAAGCGCTCCTCATTCCTAGATGCGCTTAGACCATAAGTAGTGCTTTTTATAGTAAGCGCTACCTATGCCTACTTTTTTTAAAAAAAAAATCTGTTTCTTCTCTATTACCAATTCCTTGCTCCCTGCTCATATTCATCAACCAACAACCAGCAACGTTCAACAACAAACTTCCAAATGAAATTTCCAAATCAAAAACCAATTTCAAATCAAATTCCAACTATTTATAACAAAAATTTCAAATCAACCATTTATTACATAAATCATCATGTACCAAAATATGAATGTCAACATATACAACAACAAAAATTACAACATATCCCATATGAGATACTACAAAAATAGGATATCCAAAAAAATTACATAAAATGAACTTCATAAATTAGATATTGAATTACTTGTCAAAAAACAAACTATCAAATTACATACAAGGAAATATCCCTACTGGCCTAGTCTACTCAAATGCCTTATATGTGACAATCAAAATAGTTCTTAAACTCCACTTCAAGCTCATATAATTTTAACAAAGATGAGGCAAATTCATCTACTACTCATAGATGGTTTCACAAGGACACATGAGGCACTTAAGTATGGTACCTACATTGGTGAATTGAATTCAATTAAACATTTAGGAAATGGATATTATAAAATTTTCATATATAACTGAAGTACAAGAGTTACTAAATATACAATGAAATTAACTACATATCTAGTAAGTAATACTAATATGGATATATAATATGCAAGCCGCTCAAGCAACGTGCTAGCAATAACTTGCCTACAATAACATACCAACAATTAGATATACAAACAACACCCAGTCAAAACTGCTGATTTCATAATGAAATGGTTAAAATCTAACATTTGCTTACTTGAACTATAGTTATAATTTTAGATTTTATCCTCCAAACTACAAGGAACCATGTTTGTCATTCTACAGAATATACTAGACATGGATATGATTTAGACAATATGTAATCAAAGTTGTATAATTCTCTGTTTTGGAAATAATCATGATTGGATTAAATTGTAATTGTCTATATGTTAGGATAACGAATTTAGTAACTCCGAGTGAGATCACGTTAAATTAAGATAATATGGACTAGAGACCCTAATGTTAAGTATAAGATTATGTTAAATAAGAGATCATGTCATGTATAAGCTCATTTCTATGTTCAAGATCATTGTTATGTTCATGTTCAGGTATATTAAAATATATACATCAGTTCAGTTAGGGTGACGACCCTATTTCAATTTAGTGTGCTAGGGGAGGGGAAGTCATGAGCCCATGAACCTATATGAGGGGTCCACTAGTGATTAGTGGAATGGGTTCACCGGGAGTTTATTTTGCCAAATGACCGGTGACACGCTAAAAATCATTGTTCATGTGTTGCCTCATGTAGCCGGCTTAAGGGTTATGAGGACAACGTTAGTCTCAGCCACATAGTCAACTATTAGGACTATGAGTTATGAATCTAGAATAATGAATCAAGCATAATTGAACCGAGAGGGTTAGTAAGGGGTCTCGATAGAACTCACGGAGACAAGTTGTCTCACCCTTCATATGTTGTTGTTTTTCAGAGTTGCGGGCTAAGTTGAAGACGATGAGGCATGGTCATGGAGACGCTTGAGGAGTTGCTGACGCTGTTTATTTTGTTATGTTATGTATCTCTGTATTTTTCATTCAGTATCTTAGATGTACGATGGTACGACTTGTATTATAAGTTGTAAATCGCTTCCGCAGACTTTCTATTTTGGTACTGAACACTAGTTGAGAGGTGTAAGAACGCTTTATGTATTTTATGTTAAGTTATGTAAGCGCACTTGATGGGTTTTTAGCATCGAGTATTAGTATGTGTTCAGTATTTAAAAAGGAAGTTACTCTGATATATGCCAGTAGTGCATTTCGGTAAATTCTACAAGTTAGAAATTATCGGGGTGTTATAATTGGTATCAGAGCAGTTCGACCTAGTCGGGCTTAGAATTCAAGATTTTCTTATGTCTTCTAAGTGTGATTCCTCTTAGTATGCTATTAGACGTTTAGCCTGATCAACTAAACACTTTGCGCATATTTTGCAGAATCATGGCTAGTAGAGGTAGGAGAAGCGTCCCCGTCGATCCCCATTCCGAGTGGATGTAGAATGTAATAGAGAATCAACAGAAGATGATGCAGGACATGATGCAGATGCATCACGAGATGATGAACCGGCAGCAACCGAATGTTCAACAACCTCCTCCGGAAGATTCGAATAGAGCTTATTTCCGTTTTCAGAAGATGAATCCCCAAAGTTTCAAGGGAGGGCCTGAGGTGATGGTGTCTCATTTCTGGTTGGATTCGATGGAGAAGATTTTCAGGACTCTTCGATTTTCAGGACTCTTCAATGCAGTAAGGAAGAGAAGGTTCTTTTTGCCGCCCATATGCTCGAGGAAGATGCTCAGACATGGTGGACCAGTGCTCATGAATTGATGGTGAATCAGGAAACTCCGGTTACCTGGGTCAACTTCAAGGACATGTTTATTGGTCACTTTTTCTCTCCGATGATGAAGTTAAGCAAGCAGGCCGAGTTTGTCAATTTGAGGCAAGGAGAGATGTCAGTAGGAGAGTTCACCGCCAAGTTTGAAAGGCTATCTCAGTTCTATCAGTTAGCAAAGCATGCGCCGAATGATGAGTGGAAGATGCAGATGTACAGGTCAGGCCTTCGTGCTGATGTGGCCCAAGGTCTTAGCTCTTATGCTATGACCAGTTACGCTGGATTGGTGCAACAAGCGTATGTTGCAGAAGCGGATCTCAACAGATTGTATGAGGAAAGGAAAGCGTATCGGAAGGAGAAGAAGAAGGCATCGGAATTTCCAACCCCAAGTGAGGAGCCGAGGAGTAACTCCAACAAAGGAAAGCAAGCTGTGGTGTCTGAATTCCCAAGAATCGGCAAGTGTGCGAAATGCGGAAAGCCCCATAGTGGAGAATGTCGTCTGGGATCAACTGAGTGTTATTACTGCAAGGAAAAATGGCATTATGCTAACGAGTGTCCGGCGAAGAAGAGGAATAGAGAGGAGCAGGCCACTCCCGTACGCGGAAGAATCTATGTGTTGGACGCTCAAAAAGGCAAAACTGATGATGGTTCGGCGAAAGGTATATTTAGTCCAATTTTGAGGACGAAATTTTTTAAAAGTTGGGGTGATTGTAACATCCCCTATTTTAGTCAATCTAATTTAATTAAAATTGGCGAGAAATCATATTTTACTAGTTTAGCATTTTGATATATGTGAAGTTTGAAATAACTGATTTTATTGTTTGGGCATGATTGATGCATTATTTTAATTACGGGAGTTAAAGTGTCAATGTTGAGTTAGAGGTAGTTTAGATGAGTATTAGTGAGGGAGGGTAGTTTTGTTTTTACGCCCCCTTTAATGAAGCCCCAGCTGAGAACCCCCTCCTCACAACTCACCAGCAACCCATTTGCAACAAAAAATCAGAAAATAGAAGAGTGGGGAGAAGAGAGAGTTGTGAGAGCTAGAGGAGGAAGAAGAGGGAGGATTCATCTCAGATTCTGGATGCATGTTACAATTCTAAGCGCCATTCTAATCAGCTCCTTCCCCTCTTCCCATAGATACCAAGAACATCACTTACATCTCTTCCCTTCTCAAAACACCATATTTGAACCTCAAGCTTCAAGTAGCTGAAAATGGAGCTTTTAGGTAGTTGAAGATTTACTTGCCTATGTTAGAACTAGGATAAGACATTTCTGAAAACACATTGAAGATTGAAGTAGTTGGGAAAGGGTTTTCAGTGGTGAGATTCGAATTGGAGTTTGGCTAGAGAAGTCACTACAACATTTTTGGCTTTAGGCCACGCCAACCATTGCCACGGCTAAAAAAGCGTGGCTTAAACCTGGAAGAGGCCATAGTTCTAAAAGCGTGGCAATAAGATAGACAATAGGCGACGTTTGCCTTAAGTTGATATCAGGCCACACTTTAAAAGTACATAGGCCATGGTTAAAAAACCGTAGATATATAATACCGTAATTCTGCAAACGTGGCCTTTAGAAATTTAAGAAAAACGTTGCCTTTCCTTTGGTCAAAAAAAAAATTAATAAAAAATCTACGCGCTACTCCGCTGAAACGTCGCTCTCTCTATAATCCCTATTCTCTCTTTTTCCCTCTCTTCAAAAGACCCTAGCGCTCCCTTTGTCTTTTTTTTTCTTTTTCCCTCTGTTTCCGCCGTAGAACCACCCAAACTGTTCCTCCCTAGCAACCTCCGTCGCCGCTTCATCCCTTGCTCAAACCTCTGCCGTCGCTCCAAACCTCTGCCGTCGCTCCAAACCTTGCATAGCTCCGCTGCTCCATTGTTGTGCCGCTCCAAATCGTCATAGCTCCGCCGCTCCTCCTGACACTGTCTTCCCTCTATGACCAGGTTTTACTCCTTTCTCCATTCGACAGAAGCTATCTTCTATCATTTTGCCCTTTTTCTCTCTTCTCCTCATTCTCACTGTTGGCTTGTTTTTTATTTACAGGCCACTATTAGGGATTTCTCTGGTTCCCCTTCCTAGGTTTTCTTTCTCTATGCTGAATGCTTTTTAATTTTTTCTTTTGCTTTTCCTTTCCTGATTAGTGATTTTTTTTTGGGTATTTGGGTTTCAAATTAGGAATTTCTGTATGTTTATATGTTTATATTTGTTTAGGAATGATACTGGTTTGTTAATTTGTTGACATCACGTATCATTTTTTTTGTAATTAAAATTAAAATATGTTGCAGGCTTTGAAATGTGGGAGTGAGTGATGTTCGCTGCAAGAGTCTTCAAAGAGTGAAGAATTTTGAAGAAGAAGGAAAACCTGCAGCATCAAAGAGAGTCCTCTAACGATTGTAGATTTGAGACAAGAGAGATGAAAGAGCAGGAACTAAAGCTTGTGAGAGAAGAATTGAAGCTGAGAAGGGAAAAACAAGAAGAGCTGCTGCTGAGGTAAAATAATGATAGTTTTGAAGAAAACTATGAATAGACCTTCTCAGAATCTTGCATGAAACATCCATTGTAGAGAAAGTGTGAGATGAGTTCCCAGGTTGCTTCTTTGTTCTAACCAATATAGGCTCTAGAATAACGAGGTGAGATGTTGGTGTTTCCTTTTGTGTCTTAGTTTTTCTTAAATGGGGTTGTTCTTTCTTTTGGAAATGGTAGGTAAGAGAGTTTAGGAATTGGTGTTTTTAATGAATAGATAGGCCAACAATAAGAAACTAACTTCTATAAGGTGGAGTTATTTGTACTTTGTTTTTACCAAAGGATTTGGAGTTTGGAACTGTAACACCCTGGTATTTTTATTTGTTAAAAACACCCAAGTGCACATTAAACATACATCAGAGATATTATTTCCTGTTCAGACACTGAATACCATTATAAATTTTTCGCTGAATAAAACAAAACAGTCTTATATACAAACAAGACCATAACCTGTCAGCAACTATGGTAGTCAGAGTCATACAAGAAAGCGGAATGAAAGATAACATAATACTAATGCCATAGCATTGTGATACACAGACAACAGAAGGGAAATAAACTTAAACGTAAAACTAAGTCATCATCCATCACTCGGGGCCACCTACTCGTGCCTCTGAGGTTTCTTCTGTCCCTGTTTATCTGTAAAACAACAACATTTAAACAGTGAGATACAATCTCAGTGAGTTCTACCGAGACCCCTACTAACTCTCTCGGTTCAATTAATAATCCTTTTTAAAACCAACACGACACCGACTGCAAATCCAGTGCTAATCCCGGTGAACGTGAACAAACAAAGTGCGGCACCGACTGCAAATCCAGTGCTAATCCCGGTGTATCGCACAGTACGACACCGACTGCAAATCCAGTGCTAATCCCGGTGTACGTACAACAAACTCATGACATAACACCGACTGCAAATCCAGTGCTAATCCCGGTGAACCCCCTTACCAATAGTACATTCTCCTATTGGCACGGAGCCTAGGTTGGGGGAGCATGACTGCCCCGCCTAGTATGTCAAAACATGGGTCGTCACCCAACTCGATATAATATATATATCTACAATCATATGAACATTTAGTTCATTAAATTTTACTTTACCACACAGGATTCATAGTCCATTTGTTATCAATAAAACGTATCCGCACACGTGTACTATAATTCGGTTTTTCGAAACGGTTTAGACATCCAAAAAGCGTTTTATAAAACCCTTTGTAACACACCCAAAATCATGGCGTCATAAGCCTAATATCATTATATAAGGGTTAGGAAAGGATTAGGAGAGGATTGGAATCGAAACGGAATCATTTAGGGCACTTTGAAAATTTTGGGCAGGACTAGGCGCACGGGTCGTGCCCCAGGACGCACGGGTCGTGCGCCCTGTTAGACATTTTTCAACACTGAACCCGAACCAGGCGCACGGATCGTGTGCCTGAGACGCACGGGTCGTGCGCGTTTGACAGCATTGCCAAAATGCCCTGTTTTGTGAAATTTTGCTTTCCGATCGATCCGAAACTCGCCCCGATCGATTCCTAACTCAAAAACAGACAATGCCAGACAATATACCAGTCCAATCAACATCCAACAATCAAGCAATTCAATCAAAAACTCAACGATTACGAATTTCGTTAAAACGCGATATGTTTCAAAATAACGTTTTCAACTCAAACTCTTTCGAAAACAAGTTACACAATCTATTTCAAAACGGAATCAGCCTATACGTGAGTAAAACTCACCCTTGAAGCGAGAGTCGTTGCCGAGTCGAAATCACCGATATGTCAAAATCACCGAATCGAACCCAATCAACACCGAACCGCTCCTAACTTCGTTTCGAGCTCCCAATCGCGTTCAATCCGCTCCTAGCTTTGTTCCTAAACATAACCCAACCATCAATTTCATCATTGAATCCAATTATTCAACAATTTCCTCCCTCAAAACCTCTAAAATTCGTAGGTTACAAAAGGGGGAGAAAATCGGATGGAATCTTACCTAGGTCTTGGGTTATGATGAGGAGAGTGAGATGATGAAGATGATGAATTTTGGGGCTTTGGGCTTAACTCCTCTTCTTCCTTTCTCTTCTTCTTTTCCTCTTCTTCTTTCTCTTCTTCTTTTCCTCTTCTTTTCTTCTCTGCGTGAATTCCTTCTTTCTTTCCTCTCTTTATTCTTTCTTTTCTTTAATCACACACACACACACAACACATATTTAATTAATAAATAAGTGGTAGCGTGGTCCAATTACCGTATTGATCTTTATCCCTTATTTCGATTCCAAAACTTCATTGACCCGTATTATCCAGTTAACGACCCTGTGACAGCCAATAATTAATTTTAGCACTCAATAATTTTACCAATTAAGTACCAAATTAATTCAATTGGGTTCACTTCCAAATAATTCGATTAATTATTTTGAGGATGTTACATTCTCCCCAACTTGAAAGAATTTTGTCCTCAAAATTAGACACAACATATCTCAAGAGAATAAATACGGATACCGAGTCCGCATATCGTCCTCCAACTCCCAAGTAGCTTCCTCGGCGGAAAAACCATCCCATACCACCTTGACAATGGGAATTGACTTTGTCCGTAGCGTCCTCTCGCCACGTTCCATGATGTAATTCGGATTAGGTTGGAAGGACAAGTCCGGTCGAAGATCAATCGTTTCAAAATCTAACGGTTGACTTGGATCGGGAATGTACTTCCGCAGCTGAGACACATGGAATACATCATGCAGATTTGACAATGGTGGAGGCAAAGCAATACGGTATGCAAGAGGCCCTATTCGCTCGATTATCTGGAAAGGTCCAATATACCGAGGACTGAGTTTCTTCACCCGTAATGCCCTACCTGTGCCAATTGTTGGTGATAATCTCAAAAACACATGATCGCCCGACTCAAATTCCAACGGCCTTCTTCTTTTATCAGCATAGCTCTTTTGCCTACTTTGAGCGGCTTTCATTCTTTCCCTGATCTGGCGGATCTTTTCAGTAGTGTCTTGAATCACCTCGGGTCCTAATAATCGGTTCTCACCTACTTCCCACCAACACAATGGAGTCCTGCATTTCCTACCATACAAGGCTTCATAAGGTGCCATTCCGATACTGGAATGATAACTGTTGTTATATGAGAATTCCACCAATGGAAGATGATCCTCCCATTTCTTCCCGTTATCAAGCACCGAAGCCCTAAGCATATCCTCTAAGGTCTGGATAGTTCTCTCGGTCTGACCGTCTGTCTGCGGGTGATAAGCGGTACTAAGAAGTACTTTAGTTCCCAATGCTTCATTCAGAGCTTTCCAAAATCGAGAAGTGAATTTCGGATCTCGATCCGACACTATACTGGTAGGAACCCCATGTAACCTTACTATGTTCTTCAAATACACCTCAGCTAACTTGGATACTTTACTGCTAGAACGAACTGGAATAAAATGAGCTGATTTGGTTAACCGATCCACAACTACCCAAATGGAGTCGTTACCGGCTTGAGACCTTGGCAATGCCATTACAAAATCCATAGAAATGTCTTCCCATTTCCACACTGGCACGTCTAGTGACCGTAGCAGACCAGCAGGCTTCTGATGTTCTATCTTAACTTTCTGACAAGTTAAGCATTGTGATACGAATTCAGCAATTTCTAACTTCATTCCCGGCCACCAATACATTTGTTTTAAATCTCTATACATCTTGGTGGATCCAGGATGTACAGAAAATAAACTTCGGTGTGCTTCTTCAAGCACTTGCTTTTTAATATCTTCATTATCAGGCACACAGATCCTACCGTTGAAACAAATAACTCCATCACTATCTTCGGTAAAGTCTGGCATCACTTTCTGTGATTGTAGTTTCATATCAACTTCCTGTGCTAAGCGAATAGAATCCCTTATGAAACTAGAGATCCTCATGTGGCTCAACACTAACCGGTTCCTTTTTGGCTTTGAATCCACATTTAAGTCCCGGAAAGACTCCAACAATTCCATTTCATGCATCATTAATCCTGCTATATGAATGGATTTCCTACTTAGTGCATCAGCCACAACATTAGCTTTTCCCGGATGATACTTCAATTCGAAGTCATAATCCTTCAGAAATTCCACCCACCTTCTTTGTCTGTTATTCAGCTCCTTCTGATCGAACAAATATTTCAAGCTTTTATGATCACTAAAGACTTCGAAACGAGACCCGTACAGGTAATGTCTCCAAATCTTGAGTGCGTACACAATAGCTGCCAGCTCTAGATCATGAGTCGGATAATTCTCTTCATGAGTCTTCAACTGTCTGGAGGCATAAGCTACAACTTGTTGGTTCTGCATGAGAACACACCCCAAACCCTTCCCAGAAGCATCGCTGTAAATTTGAAAATCCGAAGACGGGTCTGGAAGGATTAGGATTGGAGCAGAAGTCAACCTAACCTTCAACTCTTGAAAACATTCCTCACAATCGGCATTCCATATAAACGGTTGGGCCTTGCGAGTCAACCGAGTAAGTGGAAGAACCAATTGTGAGAAGCCTCGGATAAACCTCCTGTAGTAACCAGCTAGACCCAAGAAACTCCTTATTTCGGTGACAGATATTGGTCGTTCCCAGTTCAACACCGCTTCTACTTTACTGGGATCCACAGCAACTCCCGACTGGGAAATCACGTGTCCCAAAAACTTCACTTCCGGCATCCAGAAGTCACACTTCGACGGCTTGGCATACAATTTCTTTTCTCGGAGTACGTTCAGAACAATGCGGAGATGTTGAACATGGTCCTCAATGGTCTTAGAGTACACCAAGATATCATCAATAAAAACTACCACAAACTGATCAAGGTACGTGTGAAATACTCGGTTCATGTAATCCATGAATACCGCTGGAGCATTAGTCAAACCGAAGGGCATCACTACGAACTCGTAATGTCCATACCTCGTACGGAAAGCTGTCTTCGGAATATCTAAGGCTCGTACCTTTATTTGATGATAGCCCGACCTTAGATCAATTTTTGAAAATACCACGGCACCCCGAAGTTGGTCGAGCAAATCGTCTATCCTTGGCAATGGATACTTATTCTTAATCGTCACTTTGTTCAGTTGTCGATAATCTATGCACAATCTCATGCTACCATCCTTCTTTTTGACTAGCAACACCGGAGCACCCCATGGAGAAGCACTCGGTCGGATAAACCTTTTCGATATTAATTCCTCAAGTTGAGACTTCAGTTCCTTCAACTCTAAAGGAGACATTCTATAAGGAGCAATAGAGATTGATCCTGTACCAGGAATCAATTCTATTGAGAATTCTACCTCTCGGTCAGGAGGTAAGGATGAAACTTCTTCTGGAAAGACATCTAGAAATTCATTTACCACTTGCACAGATGATAAATCTAAACCCGTTTCAGTAGATGCAGACAACATAATAAGAATAGCTTCCGCACCTTGGAATAATGACTGGCTTGCTTTGGTGTAAGAGATCGTCGCTTCAGAATCTGCCTGTGTCAATCCTACGGATTCGGAGGCAAAGCTAATAGTTCGATCGGCACAGTTGATTGTTACATGATTTTCAGCCATCCAATTCATACCCAGAACAATGTCCATGCTTCTCATAGGCAAGCAAATAAATTTCACAACAAACTGTCTGTCGCCTATGACAAGTAGGCAATTTTCACATAATGATTGGGTCTGGACACGACCCTTGGCAGCAGTTAAAATAGTTATCGGTTCGGATAGCTCAGACAATGCTAGTCCCAACCGATTCACACATGCTTGCGAGATAAAACAGTGAGTTGCACCAGAATCATATAAAATATTGACTGAATTATTAAAAAGAGATCCCGTACCCCTCAGAAGATTATCAGAAGGAGTGATGGTTCGAGCATCTAATGTGTTGATTCGCCCCTGACCAGGAGCATTTGGTGCTCTTTGCGGATTCTTCTTTGTTGGGCACTTATTTGCATAGTGCCCCTCTTCATTGCAAACATAGCACCGATCGGGCCTTGGCGGACACTCTCCGCGGTGATGTCTTCCACAAAGTCTACAATTCCTGAATAGTGCAGAGTCAGACGATTGCACCTGCTTCCCTTTGTACTTACCTCCTTTCCCCGAGTCATGCCTGGGACCCATCTGAGAACTAGATGATCCAGTGTTCCTCTTGCTCTGATGGAATGCCTTTCTGCTTGCATACAACCTGGACAAATCACTTTCGGCGATATAAGCTTGTTGTACCATGGCTGCATAGTTGGTTCTCGGAAAAGAACTAAGACTTTGAGCAATATCTTCTCTCAACCCATATTTGTACCTGTCAGTTTTCCATTGGTCACTTGGGGCATATCCAGCTAAACCGAAGAATTGATACAACTCTTCAAATTTAGCCGTGTATTGGCCCACGGTCAAGCCTCCTTGTGTAAAAGTCAAAAACTCATTTTCCTTATCCAACCTCATAGCCGTGGGGAAGAATTGTTCTAAAAATGATGTTCGGAAATTGTCCCAAGTCGGGGGAGTTGCCATTGTCTCCATCATGGCCCTAGCATTTGTCCACCAGTTATTGGCCTCTCCCTTCAACATATGGGATGCCAACCTCAACTTGTCTTCATCGGTCACTTGCATTGTTACAAAGATCTTTTCAATGTCATCCAGCCAATGTTGTGCTCTCATGACATCCGGCCCACCTCTAAACTCGGAGGGTTTCATTTTCAGGAACTCTGTGAAAATTCTCCTTGGGTTCACTTGTGGCTCTGGAGCTTGATGCTGCTGAGCATTCTGCTGTAGGATTTGTTGCTGCTGATGCATAAGCATCATGTCATGCATCATTTTCTGCTGGTTCTCAATTACATTCTGCATCCACTCAAAATTTGGATCAACAGGAGGAGGAACGCCTCTACCTCTTCTGGCCATGATTCTGCGAAATATGCACAAAGTATTAAGTTGATCAAGCTCAATGTCTAATAGCATACTAAGAAAATCACAACTGGAAAAAGCAAAGACCCTATAAGCTAAGTCCGACTAGGTCGAACCGCTCTGATACCAACTGTAACACCCTGGTATTTTTATTTGTTAAAAACACCCAAGTGCACATTAAACATACATCAGAGATATTATTTCCTGTTCAGACACTGAATACCATTATAAATTTTTCGCTGAATAAAACAAAACAGTCTTATATACAAACAAGACCATAACCTGTCAGCAACTATGGTAGTCAGAGTCATACAAGAAAGCGGAATGAAAGATAACATAATACTAATGCCATAGCATTGTGATACACAGACAACAGAAGGGAAATAAACTTAAACGTAAAACTAAGTCATCATCCATCACTCGGGGCCACCTACTCGTGCCTCTGAGGTTTCTTCTGTCCCTGTTTATCTGTAAAACAACAACATTTAAACAGTGAGATACAATCTCAGTGAGTTCTACCGAGACCCCTACTAACTCTCTCGGTTCAATTAATAATCCTTTTTAAAACCAACACGACACCGACTGCAAATCCAGTGCTAATCCCGGTGAACGTGAACAAACAAAGTGCGGCACCGACTGCAAATCCAGTGCTAATCCCGGTGTATCGCACAGTACGACACCGACTGCAAATCCAGTGCTAATCCCGGTGTACGTACAACAAACTCATGACATAACACCGACTGCAAATCCAGTGCTAATCCCGGTGAACCCCCTTACCAATAGTACATTCTCCTATTGGCACGGAGCCTAGGTTGGGGGAGCATGACTGCCCCGCCTAGTATGTCAAAACATGGGTCGTCACCCAACTCGATATAATATATATATCTACAATCATATGAACATTTAGTTCATTAAATTTTACTTTACCACACAGGATTCATAGTCCATTTGTTATCAATAAAACGTATCCGCACACGTGTACTATAATTCGGTTTTTCGAAACGGTTTAGACATCCAAAAAGCGTTTTATAAAACCCTTTGTAACACACCCAAAATCATGGCGTCATAAGCCTAATATCATTATATAAGGGTTAGGAAAGGATTAGGAGAGGATTGGAATCGAAACGGAATCATTTAGGGCACTTTGAAAATTTTGGGCAGGACTAGGCGCACGGGTCGTGCCCCAGGACGCACGGGTCGTGCGCCCTGTTAGACATTTTTCAACACTGAACCCGAACCAGGCGCACGGATCGTGTGCCTGAGACGCACGGGTCGTGCGCGTTTGACAGCATTGCCAAAATGCCCTGTTTTGTGAAATTTTGCTTTCCGATCGATCCGAAACTCGCCCCGATCGATTCCTAACTCAAAAACAGACAATGCCAGACAATATACCAGCCCAATCAACATCCAACAATCAAGCAATTCAATCAAAAACTCAACGATTACGAATTTCGTTAAAACGCGATATGTTTCAAAATAACGTTTTCAACTCAAACTCTTTCGAAAACAAGTTACACAATCTATTTCAAAACGGAATCAGCCTATACGTGAGTAAAACTCACCCTTGAAGCGAGAGTCGTTGCCGAGTCGAAATCACCGATATGTCAAAATCACCGAATCGAACCCAATCAACACCGAACCGCTCCTAACTTCGTTTCGAGCTCCCAATCGCGTTCAATCCGCTCCTAGCTTTGTTCCTAAACATAACCCAACCATCAATTTCATCATTGAATCCAATTATTCAACAATTTCCTCCCTCAAAACCTCTAAAATTCGTAGGTTACAAAAGGGGGAGAAAATCGGATGGAATCTTACCTAGGTCTTGGGTTATGATGAGGAGAGTGAGATGATGAAGATGATGAATTTTGGGGCTTTGGGCTTAACTCCTCTTCTTCCTTTCTCTTCTTCTTTTCCTCTTCTTTTTTCTCTTCTTCTTTTCCTCTTCTTTTCTTCTCTGCGTGAATTCCTTCTTTCTTTCCTCTCTTTATTCTTTCTTTTCTTTAATCACACACACACACAACACATATTTAATTAATAAATAAGTGGTAGCGTGGTCCAATTACCGTATTGATCTTTATCCCTTATTTCGATTCCAAAACTTCATTGACCCGTATTATCCAGTTAACGACCCTGTGACAGCCAATAATTAATTTTAGCACTCAATAATTTTACCAATTAAGTACCAAATTAATTCAATTGGGTTCACTTCCAAATAATTCGATTAATTATTTTGAGGATGTTACAGGAACTATTATCATTGTGTTCAAAGCGACTATTAGGAGTTACAACTTACAACCCTTGATGTTGTGAGGGCAAACACTTTGGTGGTAAGACTATGCCTCAGAATTAAATTTCCTTCCTACTTGTTGCACAACTGAAGCTAAAATTATAATAGGTCTTTATATGTTTGATCAAATTAGTTTACTCAATTTGTTTTGCAAAATATTTGACATAATCACTAGTGCAAAAAAGGGATTTAAAGTCAGGCGAAAAGGGGATTTAAAGTCAGGCGCCCGCTTGACTTTTATTAAGTCGACTTTGTATGTCAGGAGTTTTAAAGTCAAGCGCCCGCCTGACTTCGTAAGTCTGATTTAAAGTCATGCATTTATTTCGCCTGACTTCGTAAGTCAGTTTTAAAGTCAAGTATTTATTTTGCCTGACTTCGTAAGTCAGTTTTAAAGTCAAGCATTTATTTCGCCTGACTTCGTAAGTTTGTTTTAAAGTCAGGCATTTATTATTGCCTGACTTCGTAAGTATGATTTAAAGTCAAGCAGTTATTCTTGCCTGACTTCGTAAGTATGATTTAAAGTCAAGCATTTATTCTTGCCTGACTTCGTAAGTCTCTTTTAAAGTCAAGCATTATTGCGCCTGACTTTAAAAGTTTTTTTTTCTTCAAAATTTGGTTTAATCTCCCTACACACACCCTGGTTATACGGATTTTGGTCATTCTTTCAGTAAATAGAAACTTAAATTCATCACATTCTACTTTATACATCCAAAGCTAAAATTCATCAGTTTAAGTAAGAATTCTACACTTTAAGTACAAAATACATCCAAAGTTACATTAAAGCTAAGAATTCTACACTTAAATTCATCACATTGTACTTAAATTCATCATATATATACAACAAACAGAACAACACCTACACTTAAACTATATATCCTTGTACCAATAGCAAAAAAAATGTTCTCATCCTCATAATATCAACTGAATGAGGAAATTTATGAGAAAAAAAAGACAAGAATAAGTGGAGTGCTCAGCTGTTGTTTGAGTAATTCTCCCTTCATCAAGCATCTCCCTTCATAATATCAACTGAATGAGGATATTAGCTGTTGTTTGAGTAATTCTCCCTTCATCAAGCATCTCCCAGTATGCAGCTTGAACACCTAATATTATGAGCAAATTAGGCTTGATATTGATATAGTTGAAGCATAGTATTAATAGAAAATAAGAACTTTATCAAAGGACATAGCCAACAAGAAATGGCATAACTTTATCAAAGGACATAGCAAACAGAAATGGCAGAACTTTAGTAAACTAACAAAGAAGTGCATGCAACCCTTGCAAACGATTGCTTTGATTTATATGAATATAAAAACTCAATAAGATTATTTCAAGACAAAAGACAGAAGTACTCACTTGTAAAAACTAAAACATAGAAACTCCATAATAATACAACAAAAATTGGATAGACTTTAAGAATGGGAAAAACTTGAATAACATTTACCTTATGCAATTCTTCCACCAAAGCTGGGATGATACTGTCAGTCAAAAACTTCAAATAGTTAGGTAAATGAGGCGTCTGTGGTGCTGTCATAAACTGGCTCAGCTTGTTCACAGCAAAAGCAATGTCTGGACGGGTGATAGTTAGGTAAATGAGGCGCCCAATGAGCCTTCGGTACTGTGATGGATCAACCAGAAGTTCCCATGCACTATCACCCGCTTCTGTTAAAGTAAAAGATAAATTGAATTCAGAAGCTTGAACATAATGAAAAAATAAAAAATGATAAGTTTCAAGCAGGCATATCAGCAGTAAGCAATTGCTTCAAAAAGTTATATACCAGAAATGTCATTAGACTAACCAGAAGAAGAATTCCAGGAAGGGCGTCAACTTCAGTAGGAGGAAAGCCAGCAGCCCTTAAAAGAAGGTGCATGACCATTGCCCCAACCACAGTTGTCATTAAGGTAGTGCTTATCAAAAATGCATCTATGTGCTTTAGTGCTGTTTTTGGTGAAAATTCAAATATGAAATTGAAATTGATTCTTGTTCTCTTCCACATGTACAGGCTGCATCCATACATAAATAAGTGCAGGCTTAGCAATGCAAACACACTGCACAAAAAATCACTTTGTCCATTAGATCACTCATAAGTAATATAGTCATTTTTGTTTAACATTATGCAAATTAATCTTTTAGGGAAATTCATACAATCTCTCTGGTTGATTGAGTACATCCTTAGTTTCAAACTGATTTTTCTACCTAATCTGTTAGTGTTGAACATAATTTTCCATTTGCATAACACATTTGTATGTGTATGTATATGATCGATTAATTAGAAGACTGATGATTGTAATAGGCTAATAATAGCACACAAAAAGGGATGTGTGAACTTGAAATATGTCCAAATAGAAACAAAGTGAAGTAGCACCTGAAAACAAATGTGCAAGACAGCTTATAAAAACTATAACCTTATCATAGTGTTATATGTTTGAATTGATGGAGCAACACCGGAGGAACACATTCGCTCAAAAATACTAGCTGCAAAGTGCAATTTGCCTACAACACAGAACAAACTGTATCAGCAAGCTTGCTGCATCCATTGCAGAAACTGCATATTTCATTTTATTGGTAAATAATTGCAGGCAGAAAATGCTAAATAATTGCATGCAGAAAATAGAAACAATGCTACTTCCAACAGCATATTTCATCTTATTGGTAGATGAATCAGACACTAGTTTACTTGACTGTGGCTATACCTCCATTGCTCAAAGCATTTACGACGATGCTAATTCCAACAGCAACCAAATCATGTCCCTCCTCTGTTGCTTGCTTATATAGCAAATATGCTTTTTCTTGTTTGCCACATTTGGCAAATGCATCATAATTGTAAATGTACATCTTAGTGGAACCTCTTCCATTCCTTCAAATGTGCATTCCAAGCTGGTTACCCTTCTATCCTTCTCCTATAACTTAATGATATTTGTCCCCCCTCATCTCTATTTAAGATAATTAAGAGTTGTCAAAATGTTACCTTGTATGAGGCTCTGACCTGCACGCTGCATCGACTGTGATGGTTCTATTAAATTAACTTTCTCTAAAGATTTTGGCCAAACTTCTCGCAGTGCCCTTCGTCATCAGATTCGGAAGGCAATGAATAAATTTAAGAACATCAATAAACTTATAATATCAAAGTTAACCATTCACCAGAACAAAGTTCTAGAGTTGCTTACCAAAAAGCTGAACCAGTCCCAGCTCCAAAATCTAGCACCGTAGCAGGGGAGAAACCGGGAAGCCTTCTACGAACCTAAACACACAAATAAAGCATTCCATTGAGTTAAAAGTAAAATAAGTAAAAAGTTACATGGAACACACCATAAGGAAACTGAATCCTACAGTGGCCAATTCACACCAATCCATCTTATTTTCATCTCTTTCTAAGGAAGAAAAGAATGACAAGAACCAAATATCCATTAGCCATGTTTGTTCTCTTACAAGTTAAGCAACTCATTTTCTTCTTCATTCTCTCATGATGTTTCAAAACTTTCAAGAAGCACAGATAATGTGATCATAGACTATTGAAAAACTCTGGGAGGCTAAAGATGATGTGATTCTCAAACTCAGTCCAAACTAATTCAGTAGCATTATACTTGTTAGTTATCAAAAAATTTACCATTTAACCTAAGTTCAATCCAAAGAAGACAAATCCAAAGTAACCCTACTGTTGTTTTGAAAAGAAATTTTAATAGGCGAACTCTGAATTTCCGTTGAGCAATGAAAAGAAAATATAAAGCTTTCATTTTCCACCCCAAATAAGCTAACGATGCAATTCAATTGAGACAACAAATAAAACTAAAAACCCATATCAGAAAGCAATTGACTTTGTCTATGTTATAATATTTTTTGGTAAGAATAGGAAAATCCTATGTTATACACAGCTTACATTTCGTTTGTGTTTAACACAATTAAAAGGAAATAAAAGAAACTCAGAAGGTGACGAAAACAATACTCGTGTGCGTTCTTCGTTTGTGTTTCGTTTTCAACACATCCAGCAACATTTCATTCATGCAACAATAGAAACCAAGGAAATCAGATTCGCAGTTTCACAAACAGATAAATTAGCGAAGCAATCAAAGGGCTTTTGTTTAATACCTTCTGAAAATCCTTTGTATAACTGTGTCGGTATGAATCCAACCTTCAATTTGTACAAATTATCAATAAACTGTCAAAACCTAGCAGAGAAGATAAATTGCAAAAGAAAGAACAATTCCAGCAACAAAAGATAAGGGAACGCAGAATAGAGAAATGGAACTTACAGGGCAACAACCTCTTTCTGCTCGAAGCGTTTATTCAATTCATCTAACTCTCTATCCATACTATTTTGCAGAAGTTTGTGCTCCCACTCTTTTGCTACTTCTTCAATTTCCCTTGAATCACCTGCTAAAATTAGGAAATGGTATCCAAAATCATTACAGTTCGAATAGCACTTGATCAAGTAGTAGCAGAGAAAGAGAAGAAAAAGGACTGACTTGAGCAAGCGCGTGTTTAGAACTGGCACTAATAAAATATTAAATCAAGGCCAAAGACGAGGCTTACCTGCTGTTTCACTCATTGGATAATCAGCTGCTACAATAGGTAAGCTCCTCTTAAGCCCATCAGTCTTCACAATGCATGTGCCATCATCCTGCAAAACAAAGTTTTAAAGCTTGCTTGCATAAATTATCAAGCCAATCTCCTGAACTCACTTTAATATAGGGATTGAAACAGTATCTGAGAAAAATATTCTTGAGTCAAAGAAAAATATCAATGAAAAGTAAGAGGCATACATTAGCATCCTTTCCACTTTGTTCTACAACAGTTGAAAAAGCCCAGCAACTACCTATACAAGACATTTAGAACAAACAACAATATTATTACTAGAAGCTATATATGCACCTTAGTTCCACTTCATAGCTATCTATACAATATTATGGAAAAAATAATGCATAGTTCTCTATTATGAGGTCTATAATAAATATTGAGCAGTACTAGTAACTAGCAACTACATAGCTTACCACATTGGCCTTGATCCTTAACAGCAGTTACATCACCTTTCTCCCTCCAATCCACAGAAGCAGGAACGTCGCGAACCTACTCATACATGAACGTCGCACTCCCACGCGGTGTACCTCGGAACATTCTGTGGTGATTAACCTTTGACCCAGCATAGATACTCTTAAATTCATGGTTGGTCATATCAGCAAACTTGTTTAATCTCAACTTGTAAGGCTTATCCATTTTGTTAGTGTTGTGGACCTTCAAGCAATTTGATTCAATTTGATTTTAACTATGCTCCAATATTTGATGTCATATAACAAAGAAAACATAAATTCAAAGTACCTCTTCTTTCTTGCCTCCTGTGAAGAGCTTGTAGCTCCCATAGAAGAGTAATCCCCGGCCAGTTAAAGAGACAATCACAAACTGCAGACATAAAACAACCCGTCAAAACTCAAAAAGATTATTCACAAGCATTTCCAATTCCCAAAACAACAATCCAATCATCTCACGGTAAAAAATTAGCATTTCAAGTAGGGTGCAGTAGATCTAGAAACACAAAATTATAGACTCACGTGCTCTTCCTTCCATATAGACGGGCTCATTGGGTCTTTCCAGCAGGCAACTTTAGCGGGGCCATGGTGATCTGCAATAATCAAACAGTGAGACCATTCCACATATGTCAGAATAGTGTACTAAATTCAAACCTACAAGGCTACAATACACAAAATCAACTTCCTCACAGAATAGAAACAAAAGAAAGACCAAACATCTGGTTATCATGTATCATGAAGCCATATTACTCTATCAAAAAACTAAAGTCAATTATTTTATTCCACAATAACGAAACAGATAAACAAGATTTAAGATAGATAAACAATTATTCATCATCAGATAAACAAAAGAAAGAAAGACCTAGATTATTCATCAGATTCATCAGATAAACAGCAACATAGAAATTATTCGCAGTTTTAGGGTTTATAGCAACAGAGAAAGAAAGACCTAGATTATTCATCAGATAAACAGATAAACAGCAACAGAGAAAGAAAGACCTAGATTATTCGCAGTTTTAGGGTTTATAGCAACAGAGAAATTAACAAAGCAAAACAAGGGGGTTTTGCACAATACCTATTTGTTGTCAGACTAGCAGCAACATTGTTGCGTTTTCAAGCATCAATTTCTGTAAAATCAACACAAATAGTGAAAACTTCGTAGAGAATTGAAGAAGAAGCGAGAGAGAGAGAGAACGAGTAGAAGAGAGAGAGTACACGTGCGTTGCAAACGGCGTGGTTAGGGTTTGTGTTTGGACTGTTGGCAGCGACTGAAGCTGGTTAGGGTAAGGAGGCTGGTGGCGGCGACTGTTGGCAGCGACTGAAGTTGGTTAGGGTTTGTGTGAGAAGGAGAAGAAGACGGGAAAATGCGTGATTGGAGGGATGAAGGGAGAAGGGAGAATGGAGAAGAGGAAAGGAGAGGATTGGAGAGAGAGAGAGAGATAGAGGAAAGGATGCAGAGAAGAGGAAAGGAGGTAAGAGGGGGGAGATTCGACGGGGGTAGAGGAAAGGTATTCTCCATTCGCGTGAGAGAGCGAGAATGGAGAGGAGAGTCTTCTGAGAGTGAGGCGTAAACTGAAATTATTTTTTTCTATTTTGGTACTTTAGAAGTCAAGCGTATACACGCCTGACTTCTAAAGTATTAAAATAGAAAAAAATAATTTCACCTTTAATTACAAGTTTGCCACCGCGTCACTTATATAGTCAGGCGAATAGACGTCTGACTTCTAAAGTCTAATTTTTTTTCTATTTGTTCACTTTAGAAGTCAGACGTGTATCCGCTTGACTTTAAAACTCGCGAGTTTTGCCACTTATTTACAAGTTTGCCACCGTGTCTACCTATGTAGTCAGGCATCTGGGCGCCTGACTTTAAATGTCTAATTCTAATGTCATTTTTGCACTAGTGAATTATAATGGGTTGTACAAAGCAGATATTTCCATATTGTGAGATTGATATATACTACACTAATAGTGTATGTGTTTCCATGCAGATATTTCCTTTTATTCCTTGATATCTTTCCATAGTTCCCTTAGGTAGATTAGGGGGCCGTTCATTATAATTCATTATAAGATCATTAGAGGTTCTAGTAGTTGACTGTAAGTTACTAAGGGCATGTCTGAAACCGTTTTGAAAATCTGTTTTTCAGTTTTTAAAAATTTCAAAATCAAAAAACTGGTTTGGTTATCCTGTTTTGTTTATTAATCTTGTTGCATGAATTTAGAAAGAATGTATCTTTACTGATGTCTGATGCATTCTTACTTCCTTGTTCCTTACTTACTAGACTAATTTATGAACTTTTGATTCAACTTCCTTTATTTTGTTGATATTTGACATTATTCCTTTGTTTATTTCATTGACAGTGGTATCCTCTGAATTTTGTTATTGGATCTTCATTCCTGATTTTCCTTTTGAGTGCATGATTTATTGTAAGTAATGAAATTTATGGCAACCAAATTCCACTACTACAATACCTCTTTCAGCTTATTTCTGATAATAATGTATATGTGGTTAATTAATTTCAGGGAAAAAGGAACAAAAAACTGTTCTGGTTGCCAGCAACTGCTCCTCTTGTATCAGTAATATTATCAACTTTTATAGTGTATATATCCAAAGCAGATAAGAATGGGGTTAATATAGTAAAACATGTAAAAACGAGGTTTGAATCCAAGCTCAGCTCACCAGTTACAACTTAGTGGTGAACATGTTGGACAAGCTGCTAAAATTGGATTGATTTCTGCAGTTATTGCACTCACTGTATGTTAATTAATTTCCTTTTCAAATTTCTATTTCTCTCTTTTTTTCCCAAAGTTTTGTGTTCCTAATAATGAATATATGAACTTTAGTTCTGGTTTAGGAAGCAATGGCTGTTGGTAGATCTTTTGCTTCCATTAAGGGATACCATCTTGATGGCAACAAAGAAATGTTAGCAATGGGTTGTATGAACATTGCAGGATCTTTCAGTTCATGCTATGTGGCAACAGGTTAGTGGCAACATCTTTTTTTTTAGCGAAAAAACGTGTCGTAAATTCTAAAATACTCATGAAAAAAGATAATACTTGTGAATTAAAATTAGTGTGATGTAAGTGAAATTTGTTTCATTCATTTGTTTTATTCTTAACACTTGCTGCGGGTTTATTTTCAAGGACAGCAGTAAATTTCAGTGCAGAGTGTAAAACATCAGTGTCAAATATAGTGATGGCAATAACAGTAATTCTATGTTTGGAATTGTTTACAAGGCTGTTATACTACACTCCTATGGCTATACTTGCTTCTATCATACTCTCTAACTTTTTTTAATGTTTTAGAATCAAATGCTTATACTACTAGGATATAATCTAAAGTGGGTCTTCATGTAATTCAAGAGTAAGGATAGTGAATGCTAATTTCACATTTCTATTGTTTTTGGAGTGTTCTAAATCACTAAGGAGTTGGGATCACACACTCACTACTTGAAATCATTTCTTTATGCTGTTGAAGTATAATAGAAATAACAAATAAGATGCTTTGAAGTTCAATTGCTTTCTATATAAACCAGTAACCACGGTTAATTGAAGACACTAGGATTTAGTGGGAGGATGAGAAAGAAGTTATGCATTGTCTAGCATACAGAACAGGCGGTGCATACTTTTTACATTGAGTTTATCATTTGTCTGCATAACTTTGAAGCATAGTTAAATAAATTGTCTTTGAGAAAGCTGATATGATAGGATAACAGAGTTTTTTCATGGTTTATTTTAAAATAAACTGATGATGCAGGCCATCCTGAATGGGAACTGCCTGATGATGCAGGGGAAAGCAATGACATACCTGAATCTACAGAGTTTTTCAGATCAAATGGTACTTACCAAACAGAAAAGGGAAATTTTTTTCTGACATGATATTCCAACAAGTTGATAAGGCATGGCGGTGATATCTTGGATGAAGCCAACAAAGTATTCCTAGGGTGCAAAGTGAAGTTAGCCGCAAAAGTAAACTCTTAAACATATATGATAAATTACCAAGTTGATTTTATTTGCATCAATAATATGAAAGTTTATTTGTAAAATAGGTTGCTGGAATCCACTGGTGGTATAAAACAAAAAGTCATGCTACAGAACTTACTTCAGGATATTACAACTTGAATGATAGAGATGGATATCGTCCTATAGCAAGAATGCTTTCCAGACATAATGCTATTTTTAATTCCAGACAAATGTATCATCCAAAGAATGTTCCTAGTTCAAGTTTAATGCCTCTAATTCATTACTTCATGGTCAGCACATGGATTGTAGTAGGAGCTCAATCGATCCTGGTAACGGAGGAAATAGTCTCAGCAACAACTCTTATCTCACCTCAAAGAAGTAACAGAGGAAATAGTCTCAGCAACAAAATAAATAGTCTCAGCACATGGATTGTAGTAGGAGCTCAACGATTCTTGTAATCATGTGTATTCATTAAGTTTTTTTTGTAACAATTGTAAGAAAAAAATCAATCCATCGTGTATTTATTTTGTTCCTGTACAAGCTATTTGGTTTATGTTTTGGGGAGATGTTTTTTTAGAAAATAATTTGATTGATTTATTCTGTTCCTATACATCACTTGTTTGTTTTTATTCTTAGAAAATAATTTGATTGATGACTTGGCTTGCTTCTATTTCATGGTGACTAATTGTTGATATATAAAAAAACTGGACTTAAACTTATAGGCCACGGTTATTTATGTGTGGCCAATTGAAAAACGTGGCTTAAACCTATAGGCCACAATTATTTATGTGTGGCCAATTGAAAACCGTGGCCAGAAACCAGACTGATAAACCGTCGCCTATTTTATAGCTCTGGCCACGGTTTCGAAAATTCGTGGCCTAATGTTAAAAAACCGTCGCCTAAACGAATAGGCAACGACCACCTACCCCACGCCTCCAAAACCGTGGTCTCGGGTTTAAGCCACGTTTTTTTCACTTCTGGCCACGGTTTTTGGCCGTTGCGTAAACCTCTTTTTGTTGTAGTGAGTTGGAGTGTTCCTAGAAGCTTGTTGGTGCCACTTGTGTTTTAAGCGTATTTCGAATTCGTCTCAAACTCCTCTTCGGTATTGTGGTGAGTTCTATACTCACTAGGGAATTTATTTTATGATTTCTGGTCATGTATGTTTGTCCTGTCCACCGATTTATGAAAGCTGATACCGTACAACCGTTTTCTGAAAAATGTCACTTGAAATGTTAAATTATGCGGATTGATCGAATGTGGAGTGATTGTGTGATTTGTTTGATTGATTGTGTTGGACTGGAATTACTGGTTATTGTAACTGTTTTTAAGTCTCGGAGGTCATAGAAAGTCTCGGGGTCGAATAGAAAGCGAAACGGTACAAAACGGGTGTTCGAAATGCTGTTTTCAGCCATTTCTGCCTCCCATCGCGTCGCGGCCCGTGGCCATCGCGTCGCGACCTCCCTTAGTTTTGCAACGCAAAACTTTCTGTCACTTTTCGCGTCGTGACGCTTTGCAGTTTTTCAGCAAAACACACTGATTTTGTTTTCGCGATAACTTTTGATCCGGTAGTCCGATTTGAGTGTTCTCAGGTGCGTTGAAAAGCTTATGAAAAGGCCTAACTGAATATGTAATCAAATTTGTATAATTATCTGTTTTGTAAATAATCATGATTGGATTAAATTGTAATTGTCTATATGTTAGGATAACGAATTTAGTAACTCCGAGTGAGATCACGTTAAATTAAGATAATATGGACTAGAGACACTAATGTTAAGTATAAGATTATGTTAAATAAGAGATCATGTCATGTATAAGCTCATTGCTATGTTCAATATCATTGTTATGTTCATGTTCAAGTATATTAAAATATATACATCAGTTCAGTTTGGGTGACGACCCTATTTCAGTTTAGTGTGCTAGGGGAGGGGAAGTCACGAGCCCTATGAACCTAGTCCCCATGAGGGGTCCACTAGTGATTAGTGGAATGGGTTCACCGGGAGTTTATTTTGCCAAATGACCGGTGACACGCTAAAAATCATTGTTCATGTGTTGCCTCTTGTAGCCGGCTTAAGGGTTATGAGGACAACGTTAGTCTCAGCCACATAGTCAACTATTAGGACTATGAGATATGAATCTAGAATAATGAATCAAGCATAATTGAATCGAGAGGGTTAGTAAGGGGTCTCGATAGAACTCACGGAGACAAGTTGTCTCACCCTTCATATGTTGTTGTTTTTCAGAGTTGCAGGCTAAGTTGAAGACGATGAGGCATGGTCATGGAGACGCTTGAGGAGTTGCTGACGCTGTTTATTTTGTTATGTTATGTATCTCTGTATTTTTCATTCAGTATCTTAGATGTACGATGGTACGACTTGTATTATAAGTTGTAAATCGCTTCCGCAAACTTTCTATTTTGGTACTGAACACTAGTTGAGAGGTGTAAGAACGCTTTATGTATTTTATGTTAAGTTATGTAAGCGCATTTGATGGGTTTTTAGCATCGAGTATTAGTATGTGTTCAGTATTTAAAAAGGAAGTTACTCTGATATATGCCAGTAGTGCATTTCGGTAAATTTTACAAGTTAGAAATTATCGGGGTGTTACACATTGGGAATTTTACCCACTGTATATTTGCTAAAATGAGCTCCAACCCTGCAGTATGAAAGATGGCACAAGCAGTGAGGCATGATATGAAAATAACATACTAACCAACTAAGTGACTCAACGGAAAGGAATCCATTCTTATAATCTAAATAATCATAAAAAGAATTTGACTAGGAAATTGTATATACCCCTTGTATATATCAATTATCGATTTATCCAGTTTAGGTGCTGGTCGATTTTCTGCACACAGAACAGTCAATTAATAACAAAAATATAAAAATCAGACCCCAAAGCAGGCTGAAAAACATGCTAAGAAGTAAGAACAACTAAAACAACAACGCAAATATAAGGAAAATAAAATGTCGTTTAATATTACCTGAAGTGACAGACTCTTTTTCTTTTATTCTTTGAACAATGATGTCTGTAAGTGTTTTTTGCCTACCAGGGTCCTTGGATAAGAATGCTTCCATTACTCTCTCATCCTCCTCATCAATCTTCTAATTTTCAAAGAATCAATACAGAATAACCAATGTCACTTTATAGACAAAAGGTGTCGAAGAAAATAAAACTAATTCAGTCAAAAATCATATACCAATATAACTAAGCATTGCAAAAGAATTTTAACTTTCTACATGTGAGAAGCAGTACATTTAAAGGTATCTCAAGTTCTCAGCCTATTCCTCAAAGGTGCTAAAAGTGCCAAAATTGCATAAGGGCGACACTCAAACCACCCAAAAAAAAAAAACAAAACAAAATACAAGTAGGAAGCATCAATGAAATATATCACTCACTTCATAATCACCAAATTGGCTCTGATTTTCAGAAAGCCCATCAAAGTTATCAATATCATTATCCTCCTCCTCTTCAACCTTGGGCGCCTCTTCGAGTCCACGGAATGAGCTCTTGGTATTATTGAGCTCCTTACTTTCTTCCTCCTCTTCAATCTCCTTTTTTTGCATCAAAGCTTCCTTCATAATCTTTGAACTGATGTAAGAATCAATCAGCTTCCCTTCCTGTTGATTTTGTTTGGGAGGTTTAGAGTGTTTCTTCATCTTCGCATACTCAACCCCTTCTGGAACAAACGGTTCAGGATTCTGAACCCTCTCCTTCCTCTTTGCCATCGATTAAACTCTTATTCTTCACCTTCACTGCAGAAATCCTCTGATTAAACTCTTATCTCATTGATTCAGAGTTCAGATTCACACCTCCAACGAGAAAAAATGAATTGAAATCTACTAGGGTTTTGGAAATACACAAAAAAGGGAACTGAAATCTATGGAACTCAAATGAAATCTGGAGGAAATATAGGAAAAACGAAAATGAAAACTAACCCAAAAAGGTGAGATCGAGGGAGAAAGCAGAAGGAAAAAATGAACCTCAACTGCAATCTGAAGATTAGGGCTCAGCCGTGGCAGCAACGAGATTCGCGAGAAAGAGGGAGAGAACTAGAGAGCGCACGCGAGAGAGAAACATGTACAGAAAAAGAGCATTGGCATGGAATCAATATTCAGATCTGGCGAGAGGAGGCTGTGGGTGGAGTACTCTCTGAGAGAGAAGAGAGTGTTGGGTTCGTGAAAGAGAGAGAAGAGCGTGTAACGTGAAAGAGAGAGAGAAGAGCGTGTAACGTGAAAGAGGAATTAGTATTAAAATTTTATTATAAAACAATAGGTCATTGGGAGCGCTTTTTAAAAAGCGCTACCCACTCACTTCCAAGTTTTTGACATAGGGAGCGCTTTTTAAAAAGCGCTACTCATTCTACTCTGTTCTTGCATAAGGAGCGCTTTTTTAAGTAAGCGTTACTCATTCTTTTCCCTGTCGTCGCCTTCAGTAGCGCTTTTTTTTAAAAGCGCTACTTAAGATATTACATAAGTAGCATTTTTTTAAAAGCGCTACTAAAGGGGGTGCTCTTTTTTAAAATTTCTGTTGTAGTGTTCTCTTCATCTCCATCTTCACCAAACACAAACCCACCACCCCATGAGCACAGAACCACCAAGCAACATCTATTCTTACCCATTCTTCTTCGATTCTCAGCAACAACAACAAGAACCCATTCTTCTTCTTCTTCTTCGATTCTCAGAGCAACAACAACAACAACAACAACAACAACCCATTCTTCTTCTTTCCCCCTACTGGAGAATACAAAGTGGGTTTTGAGTTTGAAAATACTTGAATCTTCGGTTGGTAGTGTGTTAGCGCTTTTTGAAATTTTTGGGTTTCTTAAATTTTATTTGATTCACGAAAAAATGGAAAAAAGAGATGTTTTGTTCCTTTTCGTTTTTAAATTTTGCTTCATTTTCATTGTGAATCCTTAAGATTCGTTTTTTTTTCTTCAGATCTGTTTTATTTAATCTTCATCTCTATTGGGTTTTCGTTACAAAATTAGGATCGACTACAGCATGTTCTTCATCTTCATTTTTTGTTTTTTCATTTTTATTTCTTCGTTATTGGTTTGTTTTACTGGGTTTCTAGGTATCAATTTCTGGGTTTGTTGATGATTGATGAAGTTGGAGTTGGAGAAGTACCCTTCTGTACATCTATTCATTAATGGAAGAAGAGATGTTTTTAGTTCTGGGCATGTTTGTCAAGGTTAACGAGTTTATCAGAACAGGGTTTTAAGATATGAAATTGCTGTGAGAAGAGGGAAGATGAAGTGAGATGAAATTGCTGTAAGGGAAGAGGGATTCGCTTGGGAAGATGAAGTGAGGTGAAACGCAGGGGGAAGCGCAGAGAGAGAAGAGGGAGGATTGAGAGATGAAACTGCTGTGACATGAAGCAGAGAGAGATGGGGAAGATGAAGTGATGTTTTAGGGTTTTTATTTAATAGGTGGCAATACTAGTCAGCATAAAAAAAATTAGAAATGAAAATAAAATTCCAACTCAGAACTCTGTTAGCCACGTAGACGTTTTTTGTAACGTCTGGCTACCAGAGGGACTAAAATCAAAAAAGTGTCTTTTGCAAAGAGTTTTTTTTTAAAAAAAATTTTGCGGGGATAAAAGTAAAACACCCTATATTTATGGTAAAAACATATTTAAGCGGAATTTTAATATCTAACCAATTAATTAATGGATTATAACGGACTAGTAGATTGGCTGATCCATGGACCCCGGCATGACCCCAAAGTCGCGTGACCAAATTTGAAAAACGATGGTTAGGTCACGTGCTACCTTGATTTGAATCAAACCCAACAAAATAAAATTAAAATTAAAAATAAAAAAATATAAAATCATCGAGAAACACCCAAACCAAAACTCGAAAAAAACCCCAAACTCGTTGTTGGTGTTTCCGTTCACTTCCTCACTTCTTTCTCTTTTTCTCTTCGGAAACCGAAGCTAGCCATGGAAGCGATTCTCATAGATTGTGCGCAAAAAAGTCTTCGACATTTCATGCACTCAAACGCCATCTTCATCTCTCAACGTCTCTGCGCTCAGTTTCCCACCGAGGTTTTTTTTTTCTCTCTTCTTCACTCTCACTCACTTCACTCTCTTTTTTCTCGTTCTTAAATCTATGTTTGTTTGTTCACTCGCAAAACCCTAATTGAAACACAAAATCAGTTGTATAACACTACGAGCTCAACGAACTCTATATTTTTTTTGTTTATTTTCGTTATGCTTCTTAGCATGCTCGTTTGCTACGTCTCTGTGTATCTAGATCGGTGGTTTGAATTTCTCAGTGGATGTTGTTAGATGAAGTGTTGGTTACTTTGGCGAGATTTGGATTCGGTTTCTGTTGATTATATTAGGATTTGAAGTTTGCTTTAGGTTTTTCTTTTGTGTGTGTGTATATTAGGATATGCTTTTTGTTTTTGTGTTAGTTTAAAAGTATGATTATATTAGGATTTGAAGTTTGCTCTAGGTTTTTCTTTTTCTTTTTTGTATTTGTAAGTATGTGTTTGGTTTGCAATTTAAGGCGGAGAAAATTGATTTTGAATAAATTGATTTTATCAAATTAATTTTGAAGGAAAATGAGTTGAGAGAGTAAAAATCACTTTTGGAAGTAAAAACTACAAATTATAGGTTCTAGTTAGATTCAATTCTAGAGGCAAAATCAATTTTACTCGAGAACATCTTAACATATCATATGCAATAAGAGTGAATCCAAACATGCATTAAGGCGGTGGAAATTGTGGATTATAATTTTTCGCTCTTTTGATATTCGAAATTGCCTGTGGAGTAACACTAAAGGGGTTTCTTTGCGTTTGAGAACTATTTGCTACTTGTGTTGGTACTTGTTAGTTTTATAGCTGATTCTGGAAATTTTGATATGACTTCAAGTGATTGTTTTGGCAATACAGGAAGCTGTTTTTTATTTTGCAAATTTTTTGGTTAAGGATTGGACGATGTTTTGTGCTGCCCTTATGAAAAGACCATTGTTGCCCTAGACATAACATAGCCTAGTGTTTATGCGTCAGATTTCTTAGCAATAAATGTGATTTAGGCACATCATCTGGAAATAAAAATTGTAAAATGTTCATATCAAGTGGAATTCGGATTTCACGCCGTCATAAATTGACACATTCATTGCAGATAGCAAGTTGGAACCATTGGATGAAGACTGGATGATTCATGCACCAAGTTCCTATTTGGAATCCAATTTTACCCAATGGTTCTGATTTTTTTAGGGCCGTGAATGTGTGAATCTGTGAGCAAACACGAAGTGTGGGATTTACTCTCGTAATGTATTATATTTATTATTTATTACTTATTTTTCATGTTGACTGTCTTTTTGAATTTGTATGTCTCCTTTTTTAATGTTAATTATTAAATTATTAGTTCTAGTTCACGGAATTTGTGTTTCGGTGTTTCCCTTTATTAGCTATTTATTATGTTAGTGTACCTGCAGAAGGAGATTTTTTACGCCCTCTAATGCTGCGTTTGCTACTTTTTTTTGTTTTAATTTATGCAGACAAATTTGCAATTATTAGCGGCCTGTTACTTGCAGTGTAATCAAGCTTATTCTGCATACCATATCTTAAAGGGTATGTTTCTCACCGTAGTTAATTATTATGTATTGACCATTTTTGGAGTTAAGTTCCTATCAATGTTATTTTATTAATGATGGATGGCGGTTCATGGGGTAAGATATGAAGCCCATATACTTGATATGACACTGGTCCGAGACAACTCGGATACGGAGAATTATTAAAAAATCATTATAAGCTCTTATTTGGCTCTATCTCTAGTCAATGTAGAACTTTGGTTTTTCCCCAATGCTAATACTAATCGCATTATGTTTATATCCTATTTCCCTCATCCTAGAAGCGTAGCTTTTAATTCTGCTTCGCCAAGGGAGAACTCTGCCAATTCAAGGAGTCCATTCGCATCTTCAAGCGGATAATGTATCTTCATTGATGTCCCACGGCCTTGTCTCTCTTTAGTATATTTGTGGTGTTTTTATAGACAAAAGCCAAAGGTTGGAAGTTGAAATACACTTGAGCTAAATCATCTGTCCAGTTCAAACCCATTTTGGATTCTCTTCAAAGAATGAATGAAGGAGCGTATATATACTCCATTTCGTCTCAGTTCTCAGAACATGATGGAGTATTACAAGAGGCATTAATGAAGGCATGTTTTTGGAGCTACATTGACAAACATATTGAAATCCTATCTCATGTCAGTCAAAAATTTCTTCTAAAAAGTTGAAAAATTAGAGGCTACTCCCCGAATATGTATTTCGATATACTGTAAACTTATTGGCAATTGGTATTGAATACGGGTATGACTTTGATACTTTAACAATTTTGAAAAATTTATTTTATAGGCAGAAAGTAAAACATTTCCTACTAAAAAACGATAATGGCGGGTAATAAAATTTCATACACATTCCCACAAACAGACATACACAACACACAAAAGTATACTAAAAAACGAAAGAATGCAGTACAATTAAATTGAAGCTCAAGAAAGTCACAATATTTAGTTATTTACAAAACAGAGGATTTCAGAGAGAGAGTGAGAGGAGTTAGGAGAGATATGTCCAACAAAACACGAGGGAGACATGAATTGAGCGGCCTTGAAAATAGGGTAATACAGTACCAAAAAGGAGGAAAGGAATGTGTTGTTAGCCAGAGAAAGGCTATGATTGAAAAAATTAAGTTCTTGAAGATTTGCTAGTGAGAGAAGACAGTTGGGTGCATAACGAGTTCTCCAGGTTTAAAACACGCTGGGTCTATGAGACCCGCCCGTTCCCCCCTTTTAAAGCTGATTATGAAGCTGTTGCTGCTGTGGGTGCCATGTTCCCCATCCACCGTATAAAACCCAGTGCACAATGGCCCCTGAATAGTATTCTACCATAAAATTGCCATGGCATATTGCCATTTTCCTCTTCCACTCCTTTAATTAGCTTTCAATTGAATGATTTCTTTCCCTTTTGTTCTGTTATCTTGTAGTGGTGGGCTTCTTATTATTTCTCATAATTTTTCTTCTTTATTGCTTGAAGGAACACAAATGCCGCAATCTCGGTATTTGTTTGCAGTATCATGCTTTCACATCGATCTACTTAGTGAAGCTGAAGCAGCGTTATGTCCTGCTAATGAACCTGGTGCGGAGGTATAAACTATAGACTTTACGGCACAAGTTAGAGTGTATTTCAAATTTATTATTACCACGCTATTATCAAATTTTTAAAAAGATATGTTGGTGGCAATATTTTGTTTCCCAAACAAATGAGTTTTTTTACTTTCTTTTTCTGGTTCATTTTTGTTCAATTTGATATTATTGATTCACTGATAGTATGGGCTTTTGTGTCTCTATTCTGTTAATATATCCTAGCTATAATTTGTTAGTTTGGTAATTAGGAAATAAAGGGAGACTTAGAGTGTGAGCTATCATATCATTTGTATAGACTTGGGTCCTTTTGGCTTTAGGACAGTCTAGAGTGTCTCGAATGCCCTAGGAATTCATTATGTAATCAAAGAATTTTCCCTACTTTTCTGCATAATACTAGTTGGTTTCTATCATTCACTATCGCACAAGTTCTGACATGCTGATGGAATACCAACTAAAATTGGTGTCATATAGTGTTTATCATTATTAAACACAGTTTTTCATAAACTACAACAAGAATGCTATACTAGAGTTGTGAAGCTCCTACAGTGAATGAAATCTGTTTGAAACTACCAAATATATAAATGCCTCCTATCCTCAACTTACATTAATAAGAATACATAACTGCTACCACCTACATAATTGCTAGGTAATATTTTGCATAATCAAATACATGAATGCTACATAACTATCCTGCATAATTAAATATATAATTGCCATGTGGAAGAGTTCTACATCCTATGCCCCCTTTTGGAGTATACCTTCCATATAGGTGGATTATTGGAATTTCAAATCCCATCACATGACCATTCGTTTAAGTTTTTTTTGTTATACACTTAAAAAAAGTTGTTTTTTGTTATAATTTGTTGATGCATTTTGTGGGAGAAGGTGAATGACTTCATTTTGTTGACTTTCTTACTGTGTAGGTTCCAAATGGTGCACCTGGTCATTATCTATTAGGGCTGATTTACAGGTTTCACCGCCAAATCTTCTTGCATTACTCTGTTGATTTAGTGACATAGTTTTGCCAAATCACAGCATACATGCATAAAAATATTTAACAATAACATTAAATTAGGTGTAGTCAGAAGTGTTTTTGTTATGTTTTTTGGTTTTTGTTGATTACATTATTTACTAATGATGGGATATCAGGGACACACTTTTAGTAGGCGAGGATGTGTGGTTCCAATCGTTGAATTACGGAACCAGATTTATACAATCTATTTATGCTTAGCAGCCTAAGCATAAATACTACCTGGCTTAATGAAATTGCTCTCGGTCAATACTTTTGCATATGATTCTATAACATCACGGATTGTAGATAATCACCTTTTTCAAATCCCTTGCATATTTACCTACATTCCTTCCTCATAAGTATGGTGGTCATTTGGCAGTTGATTCCTATTATGTATTTGGTATTGTACTTTATGAAATGTGAAGATGTAGTCCTTTTATGTCCTTGAGACTGCCTTCTTCGGTTATCTTTGAACATTTGCCTTTGCTTTAACTTGTAGTGCACTTCATACTATTTTCATATTCATGTTCATTCTTCTGTATTCCCTTTAATTACTGTTCTGCCTTTCCAGGTACACTGACAGAAGGAAAAATGCCATACATCATTTTAAGCAAGCACTATTATTGGATCCTCTAATGTGGGTTGCATATGAGGAGTTGTGCATATTAGGTCTGTGAGTTGAACTCACTTGATTTTGGACATGCATGATAAACCTACTGGATAAACTTAGTAATCTAAGGGGCTGCTTATAGTTTTGTATTTCCTAGTTGGACCAAGACATGGTGTTAATTTTTAGCTGTCATCAGATGAGAAAGCTGTTTAAGGGGCTGCTTAGAGTTGTGTAATTTTTAGCTTTGATCAGATATGAAAGCTGCTTAAAGCAAAGCAGACATGTTAAATCTTGTACGATGTGTTATCATAATCCAAGGATGGTTTAAGCATTTTGTTTTGGTGACCACCAGCATAGGTTTATGTAGTTTTCCCATGACTAGTTATAGATGGACAAACTAAACAGAATCACTACAGTGCTTATGGTTCCACTTAATTTTGAAATTGTTAAATCGAAGAAGTTTGCCAGGAAACCAGTTTGAAACTAGAAAAGTGTTATTAAATGGTTGTTTATTTTTCTGTAGTTTCAAAATAATAAACTTCATTATCTATGCAATATTCTTTACAGCCATGCCTTATGCTGATGTTATTCTTAACATTAAACTTTTTCTTCTGAAATTAGGTGCTGCGGAAGAAGCTACTACAGTTTTTGATGAAGCAGCTGCTTTTTGCATACAAAAGCAATTTATAAATTGCTCAACCTCTCCAAACCCGCATATGTCAGCTGAAGATTGTAATGTAGTTGTGGCCAGACACAGTGTGTCTGAAGATGCGAGTCCAAGGAAACTAAGACACATGCAAGGCCTTAAGGATATTGCTGCAAATCCCCAGGGAACATCTATAATAGGAGGAACTGCTGGTCAACTTATGTGTAGTAATTCATCTAACATGTCATTTTATAACACCCCATCTCCAATGGCCACACAGGTAAACTTCATGTGATTTTGTGATGTGTATGCCTATTAATGTTCATTAAAAATTGTGGAAAGCTATATTATGCAAAGGCATCTTGTTTTTCTGTTGAGAGTCTCACATTGGATGATGATATAACCTAAATAGTGGTTTAAGTGGGGCAATCCTCACCCCATGAGCTAGCTTTTAGAGTTGAGTTAGGACCAAACCCAAATTCTAAAATTTTCTTTAAATGATAAAGTGGATCTCTTGGCTGACTAGATGTGCTTTTTATGTTCCTTGCTTTTTCTAAATGAATGACATGTTCTGTTGTCCCCTTTTGCAGTTGTCGAGTGTTGCTCCACCCCCTTTGTGTAGGAACGTAATGCCAAATGGCCCAAATCTTAGCACACTTAATGCCGACAATTCTCCCAAGTCAACAGTGAACTCTACTATTCAAGCCCCTCGAAGAAAGTTTGTGGGTGAAGGAAAGTTACGAAAGGTTGGTTATGTAGTTCTGCCTCCATTTGCACTACTAAGTAAACACATCATCATATATGGCATTTTTTCTGTATAAGGATAATGATTTGATTAAGTGGTTTAATCTAAAGTACACACTCCAATATTGGTTACATTTTTCTTTTGGAAGTAGTGATGTTGATTTGTCAAAACTGGAAATCTTGAATCAAGCATTAAACAGGTAGAGCCTCTTATTATAGGAGTGGCACATTTTTGGACAGCATCACTGGACATCAATTTTGCTTCCATCTAGTCATTACTTTATGTGCATTTGTATTCACCTTTTTCTAATCCTGTCAACATCGTTTCTCATTTATATGGTTGCTGTTAAATAGAGACGAAGAATAGAGAGACGATATTGGTCACGCAGTTCGGCCAATGTTTGCCTACGTCTGCGACTACAGAGTAGCTGTAGTTCCGTCTTATTAACTGAATATGTTGTTGTGTGTTAAGAGTACAAGCACTAATGTGTTTAAATAGACTATACTATATGAAAACCTAACGGGCCTGGGCCGAATACACATATAAATAAATCTACTATTTACACCACATCTCAACACTCCCCCTCAAGCTGGAGCGTATAGATTGTAGGCATCCAGCTTGTCACATATGTAAGTTATCCTTGGTCCTCGAAGAGCTTTTGTGAAGATGTCTGCCAATTGATCATTAGAACCAACAAATGAAGTAGCAATGTCGCCGGACACAATCTTCTCACGAACAAAGTGACAATCAACTTCAATGTGTTTGGTTCGCTCATGAAAGACTGGATTGGACGCAACATGTAGGGCTGCTTGATTATCACAGATGAGACTCATAGTGCCTATTTTACAAAAACGCAACTCTTGGAGAAGATGTTTCAGCCACGTGAGCTCCTGAGTGGTAAGAGCCATAGCCCGATATTCAGCCTCAGCACTGGATCTGGCAACAACATTTTGCTTTTTACTTTTCCATGAAATTAGATTTCCACCAATAAGAACACAATACCCAGATGTGGACCTTCTATCAAATGGGCAACCAGCCCAATCAGCATCTGTGTAAGCGACAATATTTGAATCACCTCTATCCGTGTAAACAAGACCTTTTCCAGGAGCTCCCTTGATATACCTCAGGATTCTAACAACGGCATCCCAATGACTGTCACAAGGAGAATTTAGGAATTGACTCACCACACTAACAGCATATGAAATATCTGGCCTCGTCATGGTCAAGTAATTTAACTTTCCAACTAGCCTCCTATACCTTCCTGGATCTGAAAATGGCTCCCCCTGATCTGGTAGGATCTTGACATTAGGATCCATAGGAGAGTCAATTGGCTTGCAATCCAGCATTTTGGTTTCTTCTAAAATATCCAAAGCATACTTTCTCTGGGAAATAGCAATCCCTGCCTTAGAATGAGCTACCTCAATGCCAAGAAAGTAACGTAACTTTCCAAGATCTTTGACCTGAAAGTGGTGGACTAGATGTTGTTTAAGTCCTGCAATCCCATCATGATCATTACCTGTAATGACAATATCATCGACATAGACAACCAGATAAATACATTTGTGAGAGGAGAACTTATAAAAGACAGAGTGGTCAGTTTCACTCCGAATCATGCCATACTCTTGAACAACACTACTGAATCTCCCAAACCATGCTCGAGGGGATTGTTTAAGACCATACAAGGCTTTGTGAAGTCGACAGACATACCCACGACACTCCCCCTGAGCAACAAAACCAGGTGGTTGCTCCAGATAAACTTCTTCTTCTAGATCTCCATGGAGAAACGCATTCTTGATGTCTAGTTGATACAATGGCCAATGTCGCATTGCAGCCATAGAAAGGAATAGACGAACAGAAGCCATTTTAGCCACCGGTGAGAAAGTATCACTGTAATCAAGGCCAAAAACCTGAGTATAGCCCTTAGCAACGAGGCGTGCTTTCAGACGATCAATACTCCCGTCTGGACCAACTTTGATAGTATATACCCAACGACACCCAACAATAGATTTACCAGGAGGAGGCGGCACAAGAGTCCATGTCTGGTTAGATTCTAAGGCTGTCATCTCATCAATCATAGCTTGTCTCCAACCTGAATGAGAAAGAGCTTCCTGCGTGGACTTGGGAATGGTGATGGAAGAAATAGCAGAGACAAATGTATAATGCGAAGGTGATAAGCGGTGATAGCTGAGGAAATTATAAATAGGATGAGGGTTACGGGTGGAACGTGTACCTTTACGCACTGCAATAGGAGGGTCTTCTGACTCGGGAGGCGGATCCGGAGTAGAAGAGGGAATCGGGGCAGGAGATGAGTCACTAGGATCTTCGGTAGGAGGTGGGTCGACAGGAGGGAGACGAGCACGGCGTTGATAAGTTTGCAAGGGGGCGGGACTAGAAGGACTAGGAATTTCCGTAGGAGAGGGGTGATCTATCTGGTCAATGATGGGTGGGAGAGGAACTACCGGGACAATATTAGGAATAGGTAATACTTGAGAGACAGACTCAGACTCAATGGGAGATGCAAAGAAGGGAGCATCCTCAAAGAAGGTGACATCAGCAGACATGTAGAAGCGATGTGTGGAGGGACAGTAGCATCGATATCCTTTTTGAACTCTTGAATAGCCAAGGAAGACACACTTAACTGCACGCGCAGACAATTTATCAAGTCCCGGAGTAAGATCATGAATAAAACAAGTGGATCCGAAGACTCGAGGAGAGATACGGAACAAGGGCTCATCGGGAAACAATATGGAATGAGGAACTCTATTCTGGATAGCAGAGGATGGCATTCTATTAATCAAGTGCCCTGCAGTGAGGACAGCATCCCCCCAAAACTTCAAAGGAACATTAGCATGAATAAGTAAGGTGCGTGCTGTTTCAATTATATGACGGTTCTTACGTTCAGCAATCCCATTTTGTTGTGGGGTATGGGGACAAGATGATTGATGTATGACGCCATTTTCAACCATAAAAGAATTAAATGATGTAGAAAAATATTCTTTCGCATTATCACTGCGTAAAGTGCGAATAGAACAACCAAATTGATTTTTGATTTCCTTAAAGAAATTTTGAAAAACACCAAGAAGTTCAGATTTATCCTTAAGTAGGTAGATCCACGTACATCTAGAAAATTCATCAATAAAAGTGACAAAATATCTATGTCCTACAACTGAAGCGACTCGACTCGGTCCCCATACATCTGAATGAAGAACATCAAAAGGAGAACGAGCTTGAGACTGAGTACTGCTAGGGAAGGAGGAGCGAACATGTTTCCCAAGCTGACAAGACTCACAATCTAATGACTGCAGATGAGACAAATGAGGAACCATAACTTTGAACTTCTTGAGACTTGGATGACCTAACCGACGATGAAGAAGACTGGGGGACTCTGTAGTAGAAGTGGAGGCAATTGTAGATGAAGGATGGATGGGCTGGAGGTAGTAAAGTCCATGTGACTCATATCCTGTACCAATCGTCCGCTTCGTACTCCGGTCCTGTATAACAAAATAATCATCATCAAAAGTTACAGAACATTTTAGGCTTCGAGTCAGACGACTAACTGAAATTAAATTAAATGGGCAATTGGGAACAAGTAGAACATTGTCAAGGGGTAAGGATGGAAGAGGAGTGGCTTTACCAATGCCGCTAGCTATAACTTTTGATCCGTCGGCGACGGTAATATAATGTGGGGTGTTAGGTTGGGATATTTTGGATAAAAGAGATGGATTACCAGCCACGCAATCGGAAGCTCCAGTGTCCATAATCCAGGAGTCAACAGGTGATGATTGAGAGAAACAGACCGTAGAATTACCAGAATGAGCAACTGTTGCTGATGATGAAGCCTGGGAAGTCTTATACTGCAGGAATGCCTTATACTCCTCATCAGAAAGAACATTTTGTTTAGTGCTTCTCTGTTCAGAATCATTAACCTGAGTCACATATACTGGTTTCTCTGGAAAGCCATGAAGGGAATAACACTTGTCTTCAGTATGACCAAGTTTCTTACAATAAGTGCACTGAGGACGTCCTCCGACACGACCTCCTCGACCACCCCCACGACCACGACCGCGTCCCCCACGACCTGCAAAATTAGAAACAAGAGCAGAAGATTCTATGTTAGTCTGAGATCCATTCCCTCCAGTTCCTTCCAATCCAGGAAGACGTATGAGACGCCTGATAAGATCCTCTGTTGAGGGAATGTCTGATGCAGAAAGAATGTTGCTCCGTACTGACTCATACTTTTGATGGAGACCATGGAGAACATAGATCATACACACATTATCTAATTTTTCAAGCATCTTCTTCGGGTCATTGTCGGTCACAAGGAGTTTGAACTCATTTGCTGCTGACTGGGCTTTATTAGCATATGTCATGATGTTATCTTCTGTCATCTGAAGGGTGGCTAAATTATGAATAACACCATAGAGACGCTGGATATCATTAGAATAAACATTCTTAGCCTTCTGCCAAATATCATAACAAGTGGTGTATGAACGATAATGGACCAACAACGAGGGTTCAATGGATTGCCACAAAAGAGAGACCAATTGACAATCTGCTTGTTTCCAATCTTCACGCAAATCGTTACCAATCTCTGTAGAATTCTTAGTGAGGTGATCTAAAAGCCTTTGTCCCATAAACCACATTTTGACAGAGGCAGACCAATTCAAATAATTATCACCATTGAGTTTCTCCGTTGTTATAAAGGGATTGCCGGAGAAAGCATAAGACACGAGACTCTTACCTGTCGATTCAGATTTGTTTTTGTCATTTTCTGAAGTTGAACTCATTTTTGACAATAATAGGAAGGCTAACCACAATCAGAGAGGAGCAGTAGAAAGGCGTGGCACGAATGAACAGTACGCCGTACGGACGAACAGCAACACTGTACGGACAAACAGCGACGTCGTACGGAATGAACAGGGATTTTCGTACGGATGAATAGTGATTTCCGTACGGATGAATAGTGATTCCCGTACGGGATGAACAGTGATGTCGTACGGCTGAAAGGGGCTGTATGACTTTCGTAGCACCTAGGGCCGTTGAGGATGAACAGTCAACGGGACAGCTAGGGTTCAATAGCGTGACGGCGCGACGGCTAGGTTTTCAGGCCCAGTGATCATAAGCTTTTGATACCATGTTAAATAGAGACGAAGAATAGAGAGACGATATTGGTCACGCAGTTCGGCCAATGTTTGCCTACGTCTGCGACTACAGAGTAGCTGTAGTTCCGTCTTATTAACTGAATATGTTGTTGTGTGTTAAGAGTACAAGCACTAATGTGTTTAAATAGACTATACTATATGAAAACCTAACGGGCCTGGGCCGAATACACATATAAATAAATCTACTATTTACACCACATCTCAACAGTTGCAATATACCTTATTTTCTGTATCTTTTTCACATCTCAGTCAGCTTTAATTTATTTTGCATTCTGGTCTTCCTAGACTTTAACTTACTTGGGGGGCATTATAGTGCATGCATTGTAAGATGAATTTGTAAGTCCATTTTTCATATTACGATGTTAATTGATTGACCATTTCTTCTACTGAATATCTTGAAGGGTCTTACATAATGCTTGACGGTTACAGCGTATATACTATATGATACTATATTCTCTCATTTTCACCATTTCTTTCTCTCTTCAAACATACATTGTTCCAGATTTCGGGTAGATTATTTTCTGATTCTGGTCCTCGACGTAGTTCAAGACTCTCTAGTGATGCAAGTTTAAATGCAAATGCTAACACAACAATTGTATCTGGAAACGGAGCTGCTAACTCTTACAAGGGAGGGTCAAAGCTTAGCCCTACGGCATTTCGTACCATGGCAGTTCGAAAAGGACAGTCATGGGCCAACGAAAACATTGATGGAGGTGATGATTCATCATATATCTCGCTACTTTATTGTATCAATTTTATTTTTGCATATGGAAATGCCTTAAATAGTTTTGTTGCGATGTTATTCAAGCAATTCATTCACTTGAGTGAGTTGCTTCCCAGATGATGATCTTAGATTTCTTTCTTCAGTTAACTTTTATGCTATTGTTTTTTTTGAAGATATTATATGAAAAAAATTCAAATTGTTGATGGTTGTTTGATATCTGTTTATATAAATTGGTGATGCCGAATAGAATTTTGAATTTATGATCAGGTGCCACCGTAAAATGTTGAACTCTAATTAGATGAAGGGCAGTATAGTGTATCATTTAGCAATTGTGGTTTTCAGATTTTCTTTCTCTAGGTGATTATTGTCTTAAATTTCCTTTCTTACAATTAATGATTCTCATTTTTTTTTATTTCTAGGGATTCATAATGATGTTCTGGATGTTGGTCGTTTAAATTTTACATCAACAGCTTCTTGTTCGTCTTCTGCCAATGAGGCCAAATCTTGTGAACAAGATGAAGCAACTCTTCAAGTTGGTGGGCATATAACAAATGGGTCTAAAGTCATCACAGGTGCATCAGAAATACTGAACCTTCTAAAAGTTATTGGTGAAGGCTATAGGCTTGCCTGCTTGTATCGCTGCCAGGTATTATATTTGTTGAGGAAATCCAGACCAGATATCATTTATAATAACTGTTCATTAAATTATTTTCATTTGGAATATGAAAATGGAAAAATTAAATGACGAAAATACCCTGTCCTCAATTGCATATTTTGTTTCATCTGTTTATGGGGGAGCAGGATGCACTGGATACCTATCTTAAACTTCCACCGAGGCACTACAATACTGGATGGGTTCTTTCTCAGGTAAATTTTGTGGCCCAGCTTACATTCTCAGGTCTTTCAGTGTGTTAAAATATATTCAAAGTATCTTATAACATCTTATTTGTATCCTATAATAGAAATAATATTTTCATGTATGAGATTTTTTTGTCCAAAGTTCTAACCTCAAATCAAATTTCAGCTGACACTACCCATTTCATAACTTTCATCTTCTATTATTGTTGAAATTATAGGGTTTTAGATAAAAGAGGTAAGAGGTCTTGCATCCCCATAAATAGGGATTAGTGTTTAGTTTTTTGTATCAATCTCTTATCAAGTTATTATTAATCATAATGCATAATTCGAAGGTCCTTGATACATTCTCTTATCCTTCTTTTATCTAAAACCCATAACTTCAACTATAACATATCCCTGTATCAGCATGTGGTTTGTAATCTTTTATCGTTTTTATCTCCCTGGCCACGAAATGATCTTTATTGAATATATAAAGAGGTTGTGTGACCGTTTTATGAGAGATGACCAAGCTCAAAACACAAGCTAGAGAAAGTAAACGGAGTAAAAGCTGGGTTAAATTGGGTGGTGGAAAGAGGAAGTAGCAGATGTAAAAACTCGCATGTTTATCTAAGAAGGCTTTCTCCTCATCCTCTTTTAGAATGGTCAGAAATTTAGATGATGAAGCCACACCAGTGCATTTTTGCCCTTTCCTTCTCTTTTCTTGATTGCATCAACTAGATGTTATGTGCTCAATGCCACCTGGTTCCGGCAAATTGTTCTGTCTTTAACTAGATGTGGGCGTGTAGTTCCTGCAAAGTGTCCTTTTGTTAATGTAATCAAGGCATTGGGCTTTCCTCCTTTTTTTTCTGTCTTAGTTTCAGTTGCGTTTCTGTGGTCATCCATTATTGTTGAAGTCTGCGTCTTGGTAAGATTGCTAATATTATATGAAATCTGTTATTCTTATAACCTTGATACTGCCATGAAAGGCTGTAGAGGAAATGAATTTCGACCCAAATTAGTTTTCTCCATTCAATTATATATATATATATTAAATTGGGTTTAAGCTCATTCTCACAATTTTCATATTTTATATGCCATTGGACTCTTCTATGTTTGTTGTACTGAAGATTCTGAGAGGTGTGTTATGCTAATTGTTTGTCACGTTACTTGGATATGTTTTAATGCAGGTTGGAAAGGCATATTTTGAACTAGTTGATTATTTAGAAGCTGATCGGGCCTTCAGTCTTGCTCGTCAGATTGCACCTTATAGTTTTGAAGGAATGGATATATACTCAACAGTCCTTTATGTGAGTTGACAAACATTTTTTTTTTTTGTAAAAAAGCAAACCTGTCTCTTTGAAGCCTTCCGGGACTCCTATTTTTGGTCGATTCAACTAGTAAAGTCTTTTGATAGAAGAATATTTCCTTAATCAACAATGTTTAGATGTCCTTGGTTTAGGCAGTTTGCCTAAAATTGCTTCTCTGGAATATGCTTGAGGCTACTATTACTTTGGTGCTTCCTGCCAGCTATTTATTTAAAAGGTTCCGTGTTTGAAGATTGTCATCCACAAATTATGAAAAACCCTGATATCGATTATGGCTACGACTTTTTAACATTATAACCTTGTATTTCTTTAGCTTCCCGCTACCACTTAAGTTCTAAATTTTACATTTGTACCTCCATGTATACTGCTTGACCATAAGACTAATTTCTGGCTCAGCATTTAAAGGAAGATATGAAGCTAAGCTACCTTGCACATGAATTGGTTTCAACTGATCGTTTAGCTCCTCAATCTTGGTAGGTATACTTGGTACTTTCTTTTTAACTACTTGGTGTACTTTTTATTTTTCTGCCCGAAATTGCTTCCTTAAAGGTCATTTTTACTCTTCTCTCTTCATTTTGCTAAGGCATAAAACTGCATCTTCTCTTGCCTGTGAACATGCAGTGCGTGCTTGTGTATCACTAAGCAAAGTTATCTTGTGTTTGCAAAAGAGCTTTCAACTCTCTTACAGCTTTGCAGATACACACACACACACACACACATATATATATATATATATATATATATATATATATATTTATAAGCCTTTGCAGAGTTATATTGGTACCCATATCCTGCGTAGTATTTATGATGTACAAGACCTTCCATAAGACATGGGTTGGATCCTCTCCTCTATACTCTCTCAATCTCCCTTTACACTCTTTCTCTCTCTCTCTCTCTCTCTCTCTCTCTCTCTCTCTCTCTCTCTCTCTCGTATTTTAAGAGAGAGAGGGAGTAAGAGAGATGATAAGAATTTATGAGAGAGATAGAGAGTGTAGAGTATGCTTGAGAGAGTATAGGAGAGGATTCAAATTCATAAAACATCCTTGCATATTTTGGCTCACTTGCCTTTTGATAAATATGCTGATGATAATATTATTTTGCTCCTCAAGCACCACAGGCATGTGCTATGGGCAGATTAGAGCTTTAGAATTGAAAGCTTTTACCTTTTTTTATTCAGTTTTGCTGTATTTCACTGTTCCATTCGAATTGTTATGATTTATCCTGGTTTATTATTTCTGTCAATTGCTTTGACAGGTGTGCCATGGGAAATTGCTACAGCTTGCAGAAAGATCATGAAACTGCACTTAAGAACTTTCAACGGGCTGTTCAACTGAATCCCAGATTTGCATATGCACACACCCTCTGTGGCCATGAGTATGAAGATTGACCTTTTGTTGTTTATGATAAACATGGCCACAGGCACATATTCGGCAACTTTTTACCTGACTTGTAATTCATTGTTACGTGTAGGTATGTTGCACAAGAAGATTTTGAAAATGGGATTAAGAGCTATCAGAGTGCACTCATGGTTGATGCAAGGCACTATAACGCCTGGTATGGACTCGGAATGATATATCTTCGCCAAGAGAAATTTGAGTTCTCTGAACATCATTTTCGTATGGCTTTCCAAATCAACCCAGAATCTTCTGTGATACTGTCATACCTTGGAACTACTCTGCACTTTTTAAAGGTTAATCTCTTGCTTTACTTATTGTAGCAGTACAAACTAGAACTGCAGTTGTCTTTCGCTTGTGTTTTTTGCATCCAAGATTATGAAATTATGCTTCTGTGATTTGTCAGAGAAGGGAGGAAGCGTTGGCCATAATGGAGAGAGCTGTTTTAGCAGATACAAAAAATCCACTTCCCATGTATCAAAAGGCCAACATACTCATGAGCCTGGAAAGGTTCGACGAAGCTTTGGAAGTCCTAGAGGAGCTTAAAGGGTACGCACCCTGCGAAAGTAGTGTCTATGCTTTGATGGGCAACATCTATAGGAGGCGTAACATGCATGAGAGAGCAATGTTTCATTATGGCATTGCCTTGGATTTGAAACCATCTGCAACTGATGCTGCTGCAATTAAGGTGATTAGCTTAAAAAACAATCCTTATGCTCTTAAACTTATTAACAATTTCCACAGTTCACTAATCTTTCGCTCTCTGATTGCTTTGATGAATGTTCATTTACTTTGTCAATTTATAGACTGTTGATTGACCAATGCCCATTATAGAATACACTGGAATTGGAACTTCTGATTATTTCGTTATTTCATTTATTTTCCTGTATGATCCAAAGTTTCTCGTTCTGTTCTAACAGGCTGCCATTGAGAAATTGCTTCTCCCGGATGAGTTAGAAGACAACTTGTAGCTCTACTTTTGAAGTGCAAGATTTGAATAATATTTTGCTTTCGATTGATGGTGTATAAAACCATCACAAAGGCTAGAGGAGTATTCATTCAGCAGTCATCTTGTTCCCGGATCACTAGAACTAACTTCAGTTTTGTAGGGCATTCACTTAGGATTCTAGCACGTGATTTAACAAGGATACTGGGAAGCTCTAATACTTGTACAAAGTTGGTGTAATAGGGAGACATCCGTGTATCATTAGTTTATCGCTCATAAATCAAAGCTTAGAGTTTAGTTGTTCGCCACTCAAGTGTATTGGGTTGGGCCTGGCCCATTGAAGCGAAATCAAGCAATTGTGACAAAAAAAAAAAGAGCAAGCAATGTAATCAGTGGCTAAGCTTGAATGATATCTTTGAGTGGGCTAAATAACTAGTTAGACAATATATACATTTCTATATTGCTTTTACATGTGATAAGTGGTATTAGAGTCCTGTTAAATGATTTTTCGCCTTCATTTTTGTAGAAGCAAAATAAAATTGAATTGGAAACGCAAAAATTTCTACCATAAGATTCGATACTTGTATAAACAAATAGCAAAACTTAAAGTTTACTACTACACCAAGACTAGTACTTCGAAAATTGTTTGCATGATTTAAATATGGTGAATACTCCCATACTCATTGAGATTTGAAATGTATGATACCCTATCCGATCACTCAATAACACCTTATTGTTTTCAATTTAAATATTCTAAAATGAAATTAAAATTGAACTAATTTTGTCTAAAAGGTATCATGTCCACCAAACTCTCAATGGGTATGGTAGGATTTATCTTTAAATATAATCTAACACCGATGTTACGAATATGTATTGTATTTAAGCGGAAAACTAATACAACCTGCTTTAGAAAATTTATATTTATATATATATATATATATATATATATATATATATATATATATATATATATATAAAAGGTTCTATTAACATCATGGAATGAAGGGATGATCATGCCTATCTAAAGAAAAAAATAAACACAATTTCAACAATGTTTCATGACCCGAACAATATGAATAGTATCTATTTAATCTAATCAAATATATCTATTTATACAAACAAACTTTCTATGAAATTACCAATTTGGATATCTTAGTAACAAGACATATATCTAACTTAAGGGTAAAAATGTCACTATCCTCTTTTTTTCTTTTTCTTTTTCTCCTTATACTCTATTTTTTCTTGCACTCTCTTTCCCCCTTTTCACTTCTCTCTTACACTCTCTTTCTTCCTTTTTTCTTTTTACTTTACATTTACTTTTCCCATAAACAATTCTTCTCTTTCTTTTTGGTTTTACCCAGGGTATCCACCGCCAACCGCAGTGACTAATCCCCTCGCTGAGTTGTAGGTACCTCGAGGGGCAGGACAGCTGGCCCAGAGTTTTTAACGCTGCTCCGTACCCAAGGTGGGGATCGAACCCCCGACCTTTGGTTAAGGGAGGATCAGCCCCAACCGCCGAACCCCACGCTCTGGGTACAATTCTTCTCTTTCTCTTATCACTTCACATTAATTTTTTAACTATATTTCTAAATTTATACAAAAAATTACTCTATTAAAATTACCTATAAAAATGTAAATGAGTCAGACTAAAAAAAGAAAAAAAAACTATCACCTTTTTGGAAAAAGTTATCACCTTAAAATTTTAATTTTTCTCTCTGAAATCTGTTTACACTCTTATTGATAATCTACTATCTATCTTTTACACTCTTATTGATAATATGTTTAAAATAATCAATTGAAACTACGAGATAACTACAATGATATATAAAAAACTATGAGATAACTGCACTGATATATAAAAAACACAAGATTAATATTTGTCATTGATAATTAAATTTTTTGAAGACTACTATAAACCTACTATCTAAAAAACAAGAAGATTTAATGACTATTTAAACTACTGATTAGTATTTAAAACAAATATTTCTTATTGATAATCTACTATCTCTCTTTTACTATCTACTATAATCTACTAATCAACTAAAATAATCAATTGAAACTATGAGATAACTGCACTAATATATATAAAAAAACACGGGATAACTGCAGTGATATATAAAAAAACACGGGATTAATATTTGCCATTGATAATTATAATTTTTGAAGACTACTATAAACCTACTATCTAAAAAGAGAAGAAAGCTTAATGACCATTTAAACTGGTTAATATTTAAAACACACGTGACAAATATTTGTCACTAATACCTAAAAAATGACAAAAAATTGTCAATGAAATATAAAAAAACACGGGATAAATATTTTTTATTGATAATTTACTATTTATCTTTTACTATTTATTATAATCTATTAATCAACTCAAATTATCAATTGAAACTATGAGATAACTGCACTGATACATAAAAAAACACGGGATAACTGGACTGATATATAAAATAATACGGGGATAATTGCAATGATATATATATATATAGCTGCACTTTGATATATAAAAAAACACGGGATAAATGCACAAATTGTTTTTAAATGATACTATTACATTTTTAGATTTTAATATTTATCTATTTTTTATTTGAAACTCTATTTTTATCTACTTTAAATTTGTCTTATTTTCACGGGGTAATGTTCAGACTATTTAAATACTATCTAAGTTCATTCATAAAAAGAACACGACAGCACAACGTATGCACGGATATCCTACTAGTAGGTAATAAACATAAAAAATGTAAAAGAAAAAAACTTTGACCAAGACTTCATAGTTTCTAAGGCATCATAATTAATCAAGACTACGACTAAAGTCTAATAAATCGCAGAGACAAAAACAATATGTCGTATACAAGGAATGTATCAAGTGAGAGGAGTTAGTTTTATAATGAGAAAGTTAGATTAAATCTTGAATGACTAAAATTATAACAAAAAAATCGCAGAGACAAAAACAATATGTCGTATACAAGGAATGTATCAAGTGACTTTTTGAAAGTCATCATGTGATCACTATCACCTTTAAACCATGGCCATTTATGTACTGTTATATTGACCAAATTTATTCCTCTCACCCCCTCACATTAACCCGCCCCACTCTCTTTCTCTCTCTTTATATATATATATATATATATATATATATATATATATATATATATATATATATATATATATATATATACTAGTATGTATTACCCGTGCGCTGCACGGGCATACATGTTCTTGATGATAAAATACAGCCTTATTGTGTATCACTCAATGAATAATACATATGGAGATGAAAGTGCCGTTCTGCTACCATTTTTGTTGCATCACATCAAAGTCGTCATGACAGTAGAGATAACATTGCTTCTTTGTTACCATTTAGTTGTATGTATATTTAGATGGTTAATGCCGGATGTCACGAATTTTTAGTCTCAAACTTGTCCCTAACAGTACGCTTGTGGTTTTAACATGAGAAGGGAGTTTGCTATTTTATTTGAGCTACTACTATTAGGGATGATTTGGTAGTAAATTTCGGGCAATATAGCTTCTCATTTGAATTTTTTTATTAATTGATATTTGTATAACCTGACTTCATAACCACATGCTACTAAAATTATTGATATATGAAAATAGTCAAACTAAAAGTAAAATGGACAAAAAAGAGAAAAAAACAGATTAAGAGAAGTCAAAATACTCAACCATAAAATAAATGGAATTCTACTATCGTGGAATACCGGCAAACCTTTTAAGGAAGAAGAAAACATTTTTCTTATTGAACAACCACATGAGCAACATAATTTCCAATGTCAAGTTTGAATCAACTTAATTGCAATAAAGTAAACTTTTGAAAATTCCTTTATTTATATTGATTTAGTTTTCAATCTAGCTTGTGCGTACATTACCAATTATCACAAATTATAAGTACCTACAGGATATTGTTATAGACTTCACCATATATACTGAGACGTGTATCTGATATGTGAGTTTAAATTTAAAACCTATCAATTTATTTTAAATTTATGAACAGAGTAAGCTAACATCGAGTTTCATATTTATTAACTTTTACCTGTATTGCATTATAATGTCACCTAGCAACACACCATAATGAAGTGCTTATAAAACTAAGTATCAATAATTTTTATCTATAAAAAAGCAATTCCAAATATAAAATGATCCACCGTTGACAAAGAAATTTGTTAGACATATGAGTTCAATTCTCATCAAACAAAATATAGGGGATATTGCTTATGGTATCAAGCCGATAATCTGTCATACCCAAGTTGGAATTGCCAACCACGACTTGAAGTATCTGAAAAATGGCATTTAATATAGTCGGTAACATTACTTTACGGAAGTAAGAAACATTATAATTAGAAAGATGAAGACATATTATGGAAGAAGAGAAGCAAGAAATTCTCCTGTGCAAGGCACTGATAAAATGAGAAAAAAATAAGTTACGTCAAAACAAGGAGGAATAACAAAACCGAATTATAAATCCTGGTAACCCTTTAGAATATGTTGATACAATATCCCTACTGACTTAAGTCTCACATAAGATAAAGGGTTTCATTTTTTTTTTTCAAATCACAGTTTGCACTAAAAAAATATGCATAGCAATACTCAATAAATCTAACCACATCAAAGAATTAGTGTCAAAACTCAAAACATGAAACCTATGAACTCCACCTCAACCATTTTCTCACCTCCATCTCTAGAAAATCAGAATATACATCAAAAGTAACAATTTTAGCCAAAATGAAAATAGAAAAAAAATAATCAAATAGGCCTCAGTAATGCAGCAGTTCACAACACCCTTAAATCTTTATGCCCCTCAAAATTTGAGTCTCTTGTGATTTATTCTAGTTTATCAAATAACAAACCATTCCAAAAGAATGTAAGCAGAAAAAATATTAAAAAAAAGTAATGAAAATAAGAAAAATTGATGAATTATTTATTACTCTCTAACCTATGTGAAGTTAAGAAGCCCATTGTGATCAAGATCTGCAATCTCAAATCTCTTCATCCACCAGCCTGCTTTGCCATGCCACATTTCCGTTTTCTCTGTTTCAGCATAGAATTGATTTTCACCATATAAGGCTTAAGGAGACCATGATCAACCCATGTAAAAACATATAGAAAAAACCAAGAAAGGGACCTATCAACTAATACTTGATTAGCTCACCATACCTTATTGGAACAATTGGAGGTCTGTTTGGTGGCTCGTTTATGCTCCCACTTGGCAGGTCCAGGAGAATTCTTGAGGTCATTGACATGCACAATGGTGCATATGCCATGGAGGTTGAAATCCAATGGAGTGGTAGCCCCAAATGGGTAACTCTTTTAGAGGGGACGGAGCCACCTTTTCTTCCTCTTCTGATGATGCTTTCTGCTCTTCTGAAACCGTGGAAGACACAACTAAAGCTACAACGGTCTCTTCAATGGCTTGTAACATTGCTTTCTAAAAACCCCAAAAAAGGTTTAATAAGTATTGTAACAAATTTAAAAATAAACCATGAAATAAGAGAAGACCTAATAAGAGGGAGAAGAGAGAAGGAATCCTCACAGACGCTTCCATGAGCTCCACCCTATGGGCGACCACCATTGCGAGTATGAAGCAGCTCCCCGTAAAATGAAATCATGATTTTTTTTGTTCAGATTTGTAAATGATTCCGAAGGTGGTGCCAAATCCACCCTAAAATCGCTTTTGAGTGAGTAGATGAAAGTCAAAATTATTGAAGGGTGGAGAGGCTTCTAAAGGACTGAGCCAAAAAATCCGGAGGAGAGAGATTTTGAATTTGAATGTATTATTTTTTTTGACCAATTTGAATGTATCATTAAAATCACAATTATCACTATTTAAAACTTTTTGGCTGGACATTAATTTTTTTGCTAGAATTAAGGAAAAATCAAGTGAGCGTGTGTTGAAGTACAATGAGAGAAGAGTGTAATGTGAATAATACGTTTGATCTCATACCATTAATTTCGGCCAGGTGGCCTTTATTGTGTTATTGCTGTTTTGACATTTTTTTCGGCCGCAATTTTAAAGAACGTGAGCCGTCCAGATGTTGCAATAATATAACGTTATTTCAGATTGTACATATGTGTGTTGACTTCCGTTTTTTTCCAAAACAATTGGAGCCGCAATTTTGTGCGTTGTGAGCCGTCCAGATGTTGACTCATATGTAGCTTTGTTTTGTAGCCGTTCAGATTATACAAATGAATGAGGTGGACGCACCTATTTTTTTGATGTATTGCGTGGCTTTTTTGATTAGTGACATGGACAGCTTATGTGTACTATTCCTGATTGTATATGATTATGATTATGATTATGATATGATTATGATTATAAGTAACTTACAATAGTCAGATCAAAAAGAGATAAAGACAAAACTTGTCTTTGAATGAGTATTATATCTCTTTTTTTTTCGAACCAATTTCTTTTTTTGCCGTTTCTTCTTTTGGGTCTTGGACACCAACGATTCGGATTTTTCATACTGCACAATTGTTCCTTGGGTGTTGGTAGCCATAGGATCAACAACATCATCTAACACATCACTCCACGATTGCCCTAAAATTCTCATGTCAGATGCTACCACTAGATTAAAAGTAGCATCAGACTCCGAGACATTTAACAAATCTAGCTTGGTAGATTGAGTGGAAGATGAGTCAATCGGATCACTCCAACATTGACTAGCGTTACTGGCGTTAGAGTGAACGACGGGAGTAGCAATATTACAACCACTAACAGTGGGAGAGATCTCAGCGGTATTGTTTTGACCTGCTGCCTGTGTGCTAGAGGTAGAAGTACACTTCTGAGTCAAGTTCCAATATGTCTCTTGCGTCTGCATAATCGGAGGCGACATTTGCTTGCCGCCATTCGAAGCAAAAGAGTCCTGGACATCTGATTCTTCGTTAGATTGTGTGACCTCTTCTCTAATCTCGTTAGGTGAGGATTCCCCTAAACCATCTCTAGAATCATTATTGACACATTTAAGAGCTTCCTTATTCACGTAGATCTTAACACGTAACCTGAGCTTTCTACTTGTATTTCACATTATTTGTAGCATGTAGCTTAGGAATATATTTAGGAACTTGTTTTGCCTGAGCGACTTATTCTGGGATCTCAGCAGAGTGCATCATTCTTTTACAATCACTAGTCGTATGACTGATAGGATATAATCATTGATTCAGATTTTCAAACTGCTATTACTTGAATTACCAGTGACTTTCAAATATTTTATCATTTGTATGCTACCTTGCTTCAGCACATTTTCAATTATGGAATCTTGCTTCCATTTCCTTTATTCATAAATTGTTCGAAGGGAATGAATGTGCATATTAGGTTGCTAAACATGGTTCTTTTTTTGGATTCTCCTTTGAAAATTTGGTCGACTTGTCCCTCCCTGACTTCTCAATCTTTTTTAGCAGATGCTATGGGGAGCCATCATGTTAGAATGTAGTTTCTTTGTCCTGTTATTTTATTTTTCCCTCAATAAAAAGGGGGAGGGGGCATAAAGGGACTATGGTCCTACTATGTCCTTAAGATAATCCGCCCCTAGCTATGATGCCTAAAAGGAGTTTAGTTGTCCTACCAAACTTGCTACAACCTTAAAAGGTCTGAGGTTTCAGTTCTTCATTTCTCTTTCTCTTTTGTGTTGGTCATTTATCTAAGGAAATGGGAGGGATGAGAAAAATTGAATAAATTGGGTAGAGTGAGTTTACGGAGAGAAAAACGGGACTAAGGCGGGATCAAGGGAAAGAGGGAGAGTGCTAGAGGGGAAGAATATATTGGTACTTCTAATTCGCTCCTTGTATTGACCTTACGTTGGTCCTTGAGAGAGATTGGCGTTGTTATGTTGGCTCGCTAATGTCCATCACATTAGTCCAACATGTGACATAAGGGTGCGTTTGAATTGCTAAAAAGTAAGAGCTAGATTATATATGATTGCTCTAGTTGTACTTTGTTACGGGTGGTGCGTGAAGCAAGTTCACCCATATGACAGTCACAAGATTGCATAACGTAAGTAGGCGTGGCCTGGACCACCGACTTGGCTAGAGTGACCCTACCAGTGTAACACCCCGGTTTTTCTTACATAGAAAATACCAAGACATACAACATAGCATACATCAGAGATAACTTCCTGTCTTTAGATATTGAACACAAACTAAAACTTGATAATAAAAAGAAAATTCATCAAGCGATCCCTCACAAACTTCTCATGTCCTAGTGTTCAGTATCAAGAACGAGAATTGCGGAAGCGATTTACAACTTGTAACAATTATAAGTCGTACAATCGAAGATACAAAGTTTGACCATAGAAAATAAGATAAACTTTCAAAACTAAAGCTTCAACATCTCCTTTCGGTTGTACCGTAGCCGTGCCTCATCGCCTTTGCCTGTTCTCTGTAAAAACCACAAAATATGAAGGATGAGATACCATTATCTCAGTGAGTCCTATCGAGACCCCTTACTAAATCTCTCGGTTCATTATGCCTATTTTTAACTTGTAGCCCTAATAAGCGACTACGTGAAAACCTCTTTTATATTGCTTAGCATATCACCATTCATTAAAAAAATCCCGGTGAACCCATTCCACTGACCATTTTCTATCAGGGATCCCTCATGGGGCCTAGGTTCATAGGGCTCATGACTTCCCCTCCCCTAGTACGCTAACCTCGATAGGGTCGTCACCCTAGACCTCTATTTATATAATTTATATAAATACACCCGCATTGGGCCGTCTCTTATACTTGACATAACATAACATAACCTCAAGGGACACTTAATCCATTTAAACAATTATCATGACCTCACTCGTGGTTACTAATGTTCGATAACATAACTTAGGGAAATATCACGATTCAGTCCAAACATCATTATTTCAATCACAATCATAATTACCTCAATACATAACTTAGAATTGTTCACCTTATATCATTCATCATTACATAGGGTTGGGGAATGGATTAGAATGGATTTGGAACCACTTGAAATAGCCTAGGACATGTTTTGAAATAGGATACCCGAAGGGGACGCACGGTCCGTGCGCTAAGGCGCACGTCCTGTGCGCATTTTTAAAATTTTTATTGCGTAGGTGCGAACCACACGCACGACCCGTGCCCAGGGGCACACGGTCCGTGCGTGACCATCAGTTTCTCAAAAATACATTTTCGTGTAACTTTGGCTATTCCGTTCGTTCCAACATCCGTTCCGATTGATTCCCAAACATAACATCACATCAATTCAGAGCAATAACCAATACAAACATCATCAAACATAGCATCAAATCATCCAATCTCAATCATTCAAACATTTATAACAAAATACATTTTCACAATTACGGTTTTCGCAAAACATCGTCTTTCAATGAAATCTTAACGAAATGAAACGAAACACCAAAACATATTTTCAGTCACATGCAAGGTTGACACAAATAAAATGAAAACCCTAAGCGAGTATAGAACTCACCCGGAGCGACGAACAACTCGAATAACGGAAGACGCGATCAATTTTTCTCTGAACCGAATTATTTCTGGACAGCATCAGGGAGAAGTTTTGGGATGAGCATAACATATTCGATTTCTAACCAAAACCATTCAATCCAGGGCCTAATGTGTAGATAATTTTGTCTATTTTATGAGGGTTCAGGTTTCGTGTTTATACGACAGGTATCTGGGGAGTTACAGCGAAAACACTGAGAATAGGTCAACACGGTAACTGATTCATAAACCTAACTTTTGGACATGATATTTTCCTAAATACATAACGAAATCAGGTGATTCTTGTGTCTATTATGAAGGGTTTTGTGTCTAGTTTCTAAATCAACAAAAATGAGCTTAATCGGAGTTCTGTACAGTGAGTTATGAAGGAAATACCATGGGCTGCCCCAAAACCGTTTTCTGCAAAACTTGCTGTGAGTTGATTTCTTCAACTCCACCACCAAGTATCACGAACTCAAGCTACCCAATGACCTAGAACTCAACCCAGCAACTGAAATCCTTTATAAACTGTTCCAATTCGCAATGTAGCTAGTTTATGCGCTCTAATATGGCTGTTGAACTTCAAGAGTTGCTTATGGAGCTTCAATGGTGACAAGCAAGGTCTTAACTTCTCAAAGCTTCACTTTGATATGCATCAAGGTTTCAAAAATGGCAAGTTGGCAAAGAGGATGATTCAGCTAATGAAATTGGTATCATGAGAAAGGAAATCGAAAATGGGGAAGAATGGTGTAATTTTTACCTACATGCATCAATGTTTGATGATTTCACCTTCTCCTTCTCTCCCTCTCTTCTCGTGTTTCTCTCCTCTCTCTCTAACCTCTTGTTTCTGATTTTTGTGAATTCCAGAATGTGTGTGTGCTGGTCTTGGCTCAACAAGCTGAAGGAAAAATGATGTGGAAAAGACTAGAATGCCCTTCCACTTATCTCATCACCTTAATTTATTTCTAATCAACCACTAACTCAATAATTCTTTCTAAAATTCTGGTTGTTATCTCATGGAAGCGAGGAGTGTGTTTGGTGTTTAATCCCAGCTGAAGGTTTAAGGAAGTGTAAATTGACCAAAATACCCCTCTACTTAACTTTCTCACTTAAATCCCAATTTTAACTCAACAATTATCAATAACTTGATTACTTAATATAATGTAGCAAACAAGCACACAATAATTCATTTAACCCATAACAATTATAATCTTTATAATTATTTATGCTAACTTATTTAACTTAGCTAACCAATTAACTTATGTCCTCTTGCTAATTTCTATCAACTAAATTAGCTAAATTGGGGATGTTACAATCACCCCAACTTGAAAGATTTTGTCCTCAAAATCGTCCAAGTTACTCAATGGCCACTATCCTAAAGCTTCAGCTATCTTCATGTCACCTCACAAGTCAAACCCTAACTCCTCTTCTTAGACACTTAAAGGGATTCACCCCAACTTGGATTGACCATAGCCAATTCTATCTCTGCACATTAACGATCGAAGGAAATCATGATCACATCAAAGAGTTTAAGAAAAGAAGCAAGATATATTTTTAAAAGTTGTTTCGCTCTTTAGTGCAGTCAAGTTTTCGTTCATACTTAATGTAACCTGTACTCTCTATATGATACTATGGTTGAATCAGTTTCAATAACTAGACGGCCGCCCACAGCTTCCTCGAACCATCATGGATGCCCATCTGTTGATCCGGAGCGTCATCTGTAGTCCTCTGCTTCTGCTTCGCGCTCTGATGAAATGAGAAGGCTAGAAATCCTATGGTTTAGGGTTTCGGACAATTTCAGGGCAAAGGCAACCAATAGTCATCATTCTCAGTAACTCACATGAAACATTGGACGGATCCTGACTCAACACTTCACATAATATACTGAAAGGTTCTGACAGTTAATCGTCTAAGTCCCTAACTGACTCGATCTAATAACCTCTTGACCGTAAGGTCACTAAGCCCGACTAGGTCGAACTGTTCTGATACCATAATGTAACACCCCGGTTTTTCTTACATAGAAAATACCAAGACATACAGCATAGCATACATCAGAGATAACTTCCTATCTTTAGATGTTGAACACAAACTAAAACTTGATAATAAAAAAAAATTCATCAAGCGATCCCTCACAAACTTCTCATGTCCTAGTGTTCAGTATCAAGAACGAAAGTTGCGGAAGCGATTTACAACTTGTAACAATTATAAGTCGTACAATCGAAGATACAAAGTTTGACCATAGAAAATAACATAAACTTTCAAAACTAAAGCTTCAACATCTCCTTTCGGTTGTACCGTAGCCGTGCCTCATCGCCTTTGCCTGTTCTCTGTAAAAACCACAAAATATGAAGGGTGAGATAACATTATCTCAGTGAGTCCTATCGAGACCCCTTACTAACTCTCTCGGTTCATTATGCCTCTTTTTAACTCGTAGCCCTAATAAGCGACTACGTGAAAACCTCTTTTATATTGCTTAGCATATCACCGTTCATTAAAAATATTTAATTATCAATGACAAATATTAATCTTGTGTTTTTTTTATATATCAGTGCATTTTTCCCGTGTTTTTTAATATATCATTGCGGTTATCACGTAGTTTCAATTGATTATTTTAATTGATTAGTAGATTATAATAGATAGTAAAAGATAGATAGTAGATTATCAATAAGAGGTGATACTAGATTATCATTAAGAGTGTAGACAGATTTCGGAGAGAAAAATTAAAATTTTAAGGTGATAGTTTTTTGTTTTTTTTTTAGTGTGACTAATTTACATTTTTATAGGTAATTTTAGTAGAGTAGTGTTTATATAAATTTAGAAGTTTAGTTAAAAAAACTAAAGTGAAGTGATAAGAGAAATAGAAGAATTGTTTATAAGAAAAGTAAAAGTAAAGTAAAAATAAAAAAGGAAGAAAAGAGAGTATAAGAGCAAAGTGAAAAGGAGGAAAGAGAGTGTAAGAAAAAAGAGAAAAAAAGGAAGAGAGTGTAAGAAGAAAAAGAAAGAAAGAAAGAGTAATGACATTTTTACCCTTAAATTAGATATGTGTCTTGTTAATAAGAGATCTAAATTGGTAATTTCATAAGAGTTTTGTTTGTATAAATAAATATAAATAAATATTAGATAGATTAGATATTAGATTAGATACTATGCAGCTAGCCTTAACACGTGGAATACTTGATGTTTGCATTTTGCAACAGTTATTCAACAAACGGAGAGGTTCCGAAAATATCAATTAAATCCGGAAACGTTGATTGAGTCTTCTCGGAAACATGTTTAAAACCACATAAATTCGGAACAGTCATTTGAGGGATTTCCGGAAATACTTCATTTTACTGTATTTCCGAAACACATTTTACATTCCGGAAATACAGTAAAATGTGGTATTTCGGGAAGTCCAAAAAATTTGACTTCTGAATTTATCCCACTTTGACGTATTTCCGGTAATTTCGTCTGTTTGGTCAATTTAGGGGGTATGGGGTACAAGGGGAGGGGGTAAAAAGAAAACTGCCAAAAATTTAGGCTTAATTACAGTTTTGGTCCCCCTATTATGACCAACTCACGATTTTAGTCCCTCAACTTTTTTTTTTCACGATTTTGGTTCCCCTATTTTCTCAATTTCTATAATCAAGGCCCCCCCACATTTGGTCAAATTTGAGGCTGATGTGGTCCTGACTCAGCTCATGTGTAGATTGCCACATAGGATTTTAAATTAAATTAAAAATATATATTATTTTAATTTGTTAAATAAATAAAGAAAATTATTTTTAAAAAATTTCCTCCTTCAAACTTGTCTCTGTCTCGCGTCGCAATCCCTCTTCAGCCACCACACGGCCAGCACCTCCGTCAGCCACCAACGACCACCCCACAACCACCTCCCTCCCTTCCCTCGGCCACAACCCCAAAACCTGACCAACAGGACCACCTCACAATCCCCATCTGCCCATCATCACCACCCCCTCCCTCCGTGGACCACCATAAATGACCCAACAAAATCACAAACCACACCCTCTTCTCTCTTACCACCTCCCTCACCACTACCTCCCTCCGCCTCCCCAGAATCGTCACCACCCACCACCTACCCACATCCACGACCACAACAACCTAGCACCGTAAACCGTACAACCACCCCTCTCCCTCTACAAACCACCCCCACGACCGTCTCCACCACCTCGCCTCCGACCGTTGCTCGCCGTTCTCTCTCTTCGCATCTCCCCCCTCGTTTTCCCTCTCGCCGTCTTCGCAACTCCCCCCTCGTTTTTCTGCTCGCCGTCTTCGCATCTCCCCCCTCGTTTTCCCTTCCTTATCTCTCTCCAAATCCACTGCGAGAGACAGAGATCACGAACGAGAGACAGAGATCCAGAGGAGAGAGAGATCCAGAGGAGATCACGAACGAGAGACAGAGATCTAGAGGGTGAGAGGAGGGAGATCCAGAGGGAGAGGAGGGAGATCCAGAGGGTGAGAGAAGAGGGATTGCGACGTGAGAGACAGGGAGGGCTTGTTAAAAATAATTTTCTTTATTTATTCAACAAATTAAAATAATATATATTTTTAATTTAATTTAAAATCCTATGTGACAATCTACACATGAGCTGAGTCAGGACCACATCAGCCTCAAGTTTGACCAAATGTGGGGGGACCTTGATTTTAGAAATTGAGAAAATAGAGGGATCAAAATCGTGAAAAAAAAAGTTGAGGGATTAAAATCGTGAGTTGGTCGTAATAGGGGGACCAAAACTGTAATTAAGCCAAAAATTTATTACTTAGTAAATAGCCTTGACCATATATATATATATATATATATATATATATATATATAAGGCTAAATAGCACTTTTGGTCCTTTATGTTTGCTCCAGATTTCACTTTGGTCCTTTATCTTTTTTTTTGGTCCGTTTTGGTCCCTCATGTTTCATTTTTGTTTCATTTTGGTCCCTGACGTTAGTTTTGACTAACGGAGGCCACGCTGGCAGTTAACTGCTGACGTGGCGTCCGTTATTCATTAAATGACGTGGCAACAAATATATTATTTAATTGTAAATAAATTACACATAAGCATTTAACTTTTTTAATTGATAAAAACTAAAAACAAATTAGAAAAACTAACATTAATTTCTCACCACCATCAGAAACAACAACATCCAGAAACTAAACACATTTTTCACACAACAACATCAGAAACTAACATTAATTTCTCACACAACAACATCAGAAACTAAACGCATTTTTCACCAACTTCTTCTTCTTCTTCTCACCACCATCATCAATTTCTCACCACCATCAGTCCATCATTCCACCACCAAAACTTAAATCCAGAATCGAACAAACTAAAACCCAGAGGAAACAAGGAAACGAGTTCGAAAATGGGAGAAGAATGGAAGAGAGTGGGTTTCGAAAATGGGAGAAGGATGGGAGAGAGTGCGTTTTGAGGATGTTGGGTTTGATTTTGATTTTGTGGGTTTGAATCCAATTTTTTCTGTATTGTTTCTGGATCCAGATCTGTATTTTTTAATTCGTTAGTTTTTCCAGATCTGAAAGGGACCAAAATGAAACAACACAAACAATGAGAGGGACCAAAATGAAACCAAGGAAAAACAGAGAGGACTAAAATGAAACATTCATCTTCTTCCAGATCTGGAACTCAGATCTGCACAGAGAAGAAGAAATCAGAACCCAGATCCCTCAACAACCATTCATCTTCTTCCTTCCCTCAAACCCAGATTTACTTGCGTTTCCAGATCCGATTCTTCGTTTGTCGTTCTTGTTTATGTTATTGGTTATTTGTTATTAGATGCTCATGAAGATTGATGAAGGTTGATGAACTGAGAAGATTGCGTTTCCAGATTGATGATTGATGAAGATTGATGAACTGAGAAGATTGTGTTTCCAGATTGATGATTGCTGAAGATTGCGTTTCCAAATTGATGATTGATGATGATGAATATTTTACTGTTTTTAGTTATTTTAAAAATCTGAATTGCTTATTTGTAAATAGATTTAGGATTAAAAAATTAATTTATTTGCCACCTCAATTAATGAAAGCCACATCATTTAATGAAAATGGACGCCACGTCAGTAGTTAACTGCCAACGTGGCGTCCATTAACAAAAACTAACGTCAGGGACCAAAATGAAACGAAAATGAAACATGAGGGACCAAAACAGACCAAAAAAAGATAAATGACCAAAGTGAAATCTGGAGCAAACATAAAGGACCAAAAGTGCTATTTAGCCCGTATATAAATCAAATCTTGCTTTACTAGTTTGGTTTCACACGGCGAAAATTCAAAATTTTGAATATCCCGGCGATAGTTTCTCCGTACTCTGAACTCAAGTGCGTTGGTAGCAGAAGATTCAATTCCTCTTCCTCATCAATCTCACGGTCTCTCTCTCTCCCTCTCTCTTGTTAGGGTTCCGATTTTTAGTTCAGAAATAAAATAATTACAATTCTTTTTTTTTCCTATCACTTTTTCGAACTGAACCGAATCCTTCTTCGTGCTAGGGTTTCGTTCACTTCAATTTCTGCTAATTTTAGTTCCGTTTCTCCCCAAAATTCTCGATTCCTTATTTTTTTGCTGAATCTACAGCTTGTAAGGCTCAAGGTATGGAACAGGTGGTGGCAACAGTGAGCGGCTACCATGGCTCTGAGCGGTTCAACCTCATCAAGCTGATTTCACACGCCGGTGCCAATTACGTTGGCACAATGTCGAAATCGATAACGCACCTGGTGAGTTTTTTTCTTTTGTTTGCGAAGAAATGATAATTTTTTTTATACTTACATTGCTTATTCACAGCATTCGAATCTAACAAACTCTAAGGTAACCCTAATCATTTAACTGTAGTCCTAGCTAACTTACTAAGAACTGTGTTATTTGGTTAGAGATGAATTGTTTGAATGTGTAAATCAGGAAAAAACAGAAATAAAAAAAGGGATTACAAGTAGAAGAGAGGAAACGAGTGAATAATTCTTTTACAATTACATATCTATTCAAGAGTGGCAAATTTCATTTCGTGTCAATGAGTAACAGATTAGGGCTAAATACACTTATGATGGCATTCATCAAGTAAAATTCTGTGTCGTGAATTTGTATGATTCAATATTTCGCGTTTGTGTTACTAGGTGTGTTGGAAGTTTGAAGGAAAGAAGTATGATATTGCACGAAAGTTGAGAATACATATAGTTAACCATCGTTGGGTTGAAGACTGCATAAAGGAAGGAAGGCGTGTACCTGAAGATTCTTATATCATGCAAAGGTGACTTTTTTTTTTGTTTTCTTTTCTCTACCCATTTATTTATTGCAGAATTATACTGAGGTGCATTGGGTTTTGTAAATTGTGGCCTTTTGATAGAATAAGAAAGAGAGATCAATGAAATTATTACTTTTGTTTGCGTGAACTAAAATGACTGTTGAAAATGCATAAACCGATCAATTTGGTTTGGCAAGCTTTGCTTTGAACTGTGTCTGGCTTAAACTGAAATTTACTGTTAGAAATATAAAACCATTTGTAGGCCTGAATCTAATAGATTAAGCTTCATAAAAGTTGGTTGTTGAGGCTGTCTTAGTGTTATAACTTTTGGGAAGTTGGACCTAAACGGTTTTAATGTCCTGTATTCTGGACATTTTATGTTGCATGATGGGATTCTTTGGTGTGGAGTCTGGAATTTGTTTGGGTTTCATGTTACTGGTGCTTCCCTTCCCTATACTCTGACATGCAGTAAAATTTGGAGAGCACCTCTTCCTAAGTTCATCTATTATTATCGTTATTTTCAGTGGACATGAAGTAGGGCCATTGTTACTTGAAGTTCCAGTTACTGTTCAAGCAAGTAGCTTGTCAAAGAATAAAGCGATTAGTGACAGCTTATGTGATATTGGTTCTGTAAGGCAAAATACCGATTTCAGTTCTGGATTTTGTGGAATTACTGTTTTGGAAGATTCTTGTTTACTGAAAAAGGTAAGAATAGGCTCTTTGCTCCCTCCATACTTCTCTTGCTTGTTTTCAATATTTGTCATTATCATTATAATTCCCATTCTTGTGTTTCCAAACATGTTTGGATTCATTACTATGTTGCCTGATTTTTTGAATGGGGCACAACTTTCATTACATAAAGTGATATGTTAACACTTAATGCTTAGCCGTTATCTCAAGTTGTTATTTGCGCACCATGGGTGTTCCAGTGACCCTTCTAATGTTTTGCCATCAAATGTTTATTTTTAATTTTTTTGTTGCTTATATCACTTATCTGTCCATAAACTTAAACAAATCTGTTGTTTGCACTATGCATGATTGCTTTCTCACGAATGCATTGCCATTTGTTATTTTTCCCCTTCAAGTGCCTCATTAAAGAAAACGATCCAAGATGAAACATACCTAACCTAACAATATAAACTAGTTGTTTATCAGAAAGAGCTCTTTTGACTATCTCTTCTTCCTTTTTGCCATTTGAGGTGTTTCCAAGTACTTGCTTGCTACACTATTGAAAATAGCATGATGGTTAAAAGCATGGCATGTGTGGTTTTTGGTTACAAGTACAATTACAAAAGTGGAATGAAAATAGTTTCGAAGTAACCTATTCATAATAGGGGCTTTGCAATTCTTATGGTGCACTATGGGATATGATGAACCGAGTAAATGATAATGAATTATGTTTCGGTGTTCTTTTGGAAATGCCTGTTAATATTTTTTTCTCCATTTTCCCTTTTGTAAGCTTGGGGAGTCAAGTTCATGTTCATTTAGACTGTCAAGGAAAGGCAAAAGAAATAGTAGGGGTGAAGTTAGTACAATGGCTAGACATTCTCGGAAAGGAAGAAGGGTACTGCAAAATAATGTTGGTGAAGTGGTGATCAATCCTATAGTTTTGGATTTAAGCTCTGATGATCAGCCTTGCAGAATGGATAGGCTATATGATGAAGCTGCAGCTGACTCTAGCTTTTCTGGTGCTTTAAATATTAATATCCATGAAAATAGAGAAGGACTCGAAGCTGGATTATCTAGTGAAAGTAGAACTGACATTGGAGATTCAGATGGGATTGAGCAAAGCAGAGATTCAAATTATATATCTACTCTTAGAGGTTCAAATTCGTCTGTGGCACAAGCATCAGTAGATTTATGTTCCAGTCCTGCTGAAAAGTTTGCCGATGGTCATCTGATAGATAATGTTGATGGCTTACCCACTTCAATGGAGGTATCATGTGTTATATGCTGGACAGATTTCAGTTCAACACGGGGAATTTTGCCGTGTGGACACCGGTATTGCTTTTCGTGCATCCAGAGTTGGGCTGATTGCAAAGTATGCCCTTTCTCTATCTTTTCCTTTACTATTCTTGTACATAAAAGCTTATTATTTGATTATTGATCAGTATAATCTTCTCTTTTAAATAAATTTCAAAGTTATGCTTTGTTTTTTTATTATTTAGTTTTTACCATAAAAACATAGTTTGGCTTTTATTCATATGCAGCCAAGTATAATTTGGTTTCTGATTTGTCATCTGGAATTTGAGGCGCCACTTAATTGATGTTGCTGTGCCTTATTTCATTAGTTTAACCGTTATGCAAGTATATTATATGTTTGATATTATTCGATCTAAGGTCTTAATCATAACTTCTTTTTAGTGTGCTAATGTGCTCAGTTTTAGTCAAATTACTGCTTCTGCTTAAATTTTCTTTGCAAAGTTGTTGGCTTATGGGGCCCAACTTTATTACATATTCAATTATAATTTATATCACCTCTGGGCTCTGGCACAAAATTTACCATTATGAAATTACAAGGCTTTCAAGAGTTAGCATATTTATTTTATAATACATCTTGCGTTTTTTTTTGGAATTGAATAGATCTTGCTTTTGTTTAAAGAGATTTAAGGTTCCCTAAAAAAGAGATTTAAGGTGAATATATGACATAATCTGATGTGCCGAGAATCAATCTACATTTTTTGTATTAACAATTACGAAGTATAGGTGATTGAAAGCTTATTATTTAAAGGTGATTGAAAGCTTATTATTTAAAGGTGATTGAAAGCTTATTAACAATTGTATATGTTTCTTCAGGATACATATCGTGTATCAGAAGACCTATTTTATGAATCGTGTATCGTATCTTGTATTGTATCGTAAGATACATGATCAAAAAATATACAATTTTTTTAAGTAAAATTAAGTAACATAAGTAAAAAAACACATGAACTTTAAAATAAATCAAGTCATAAATAAACATAATGTGTTTGATTCAATCCCTATAGAAACAAGGCCGAAAGTTTACAAAAAATCGCATTTTAGGAGGGAGTGCAGACCAAAACTATAGTGTGTTAGGTTTGTTTCTTAATACGGAGGATCTAGAAGGATTGCTTTTGGCTTATTATATATTATTTAAGAAAAATTTCCCAAAAAAACACTTGAGCATGCATTTTAGCAGTGCAAATTCGTATCGTAAGATTCAACAAAATTCATGTATAGTAAGATTTAACAAAATTCATGTATAGTAAGATTCAACAAAGTGTATCGGGATACATGATGAGATACAAGTGCAAAAAAGATACACACTAAGATACGTATCGTTTTTGTTTGATTTCATATTGTATCGGGATACGAATCGTATGTATCGTAAGATACTGATAACCATGATTGAAAGTGGTTAATAGATCCTTCCAATAATTATAGGTCGTGTTTATAGTAGATAGAGATGGGATACTCATTCTAATACATCTTTAACTGTGAAAGATGTTTTAACATTTTAGTTTCATTTTATTTTATCTACCCACCAAGTGGTAAAAGGATTTGTTGTTGTAGTAGTATTTTTGTTCATTTGAATTTTCCTATGCATTGGCTTGTGATTTTCAAGTGGAATGTTAAATGGATTAGGTAGAACTTGTTTGTCCTGTATAGCTTTACTCTCTACATGTTATTTTCAATGTTTTTTCTTGGTTCTCATAATTGCTTTATCTAACTTATAGGTTGCAATGGGAAAAGTTGCATCCTGCCCTATGTGCAAGACAAGTTTTTCGATGATCAAGAAAGTTGAGGATGCAGTCACCACTGATCAAAAAGTGTACTCCCAGACAGTCCCATGTGACTATTCGGTCTCAGATATTTTTATCCCTATTCGTCAAGAATTACCAGACAATAGCTTGGAGGTATGCTTATCCATTAAACTAGATTCGTCGTTGTGCTATGTAGGGTCTTATTTTTTCTTTATATTTTCATATATTATTTGAAATCAAATGATAGCATCTTGCGCGCAGGCCTTGGAGTAATTTGTAGATGAATTTTCTTGAAACTATTAAAGAGACCATATAGAAAAGAAAAATATAGAAAAGATGAAAGTAGCTAGACATAGATACGGGGGCAAACTACGTAGGTTGTTGGTTTAAGAGGTAAAATTAATTAAAAATGAGAAGATGCATCGTTGCAATAGTGGTTGCTAGCTTGGTGATTAGAAAATACAGTACTCCTATTGTTTTACATTTTGGCATTTTTATATTCCTGACAATCAGAATAACATAAATTATTGAGGGGGTCATCGTGGTGCTTCTGAATTGCCGAGAGCCTGACATGTGAATAGACTGATCTAGAGGAATTTAACATGACTCTCTTAGGCTGTTTTGCTTGGACGGTTCATGTTCATGTATAACTTTCAGTTCGATTGGCTATGCTTCTACCGTCTACCGTATGTTGGAACTTGGAACTGAAAGGAATCTTTATGCCCGAAAGCTATAATAATAAATGAGCTGGCAACTTGTGTTTTTTGGAAGTTTTTCCTGGGGCTTTTTCGTCCCCGGCTAGTTTCAGATCATTTTTAGTTATTTGCCTTGCCTCATATTTATGGCCTTCTTGATATCTTTGGCATGATTTGGTCACGGAAGATCTCACTTGAATAACACACTCTTTCTGATTTTCTTTACTTTTCAAATTTTAAGAAGCAACTATTCATTTTTATTTATTATTATAGATAGAGAAATACGTGTTATCCGTAATAAACAGTCTAATATATTATAGAAAAAAAAGACTAATAATTTTCTTAAAAAAACAAAATTATTGGTTTCCTTAATTTGTGTAAAAAATAGCCTCATAAGACATGTAAAAACGGAAGTAGTAGTTTTGCTGAATTATGTCTCTACTGTGTAGGTTATGATCCCCGTGATCGGTGAAGAATGTTACTTAATATTGAAATTTAATGGGTTATTAACATAATTGAATATGTTGATAAATTCATCAATAAGAAACCTAAACGGTCACTTTCATCAAAGAGAAGGAAAGCACTGAGAGCATATGCTACTTTCCAGTTTTGAGTTATCAAATATCTAACACCATATAGCACCCCCCTTTGAAAAACACTAAAAAAGTATATTCTATTATGGAGATCGAGTCCAAAATTGCCAAATAATTGTGCTAAGAACTATTTTCATATGGTGCAGTGATATGACATGTATATTAGGAATTAGAATGATTTTGCTTCTCATATCTCATGCAACTATGTACTTTTCATAACATTTTCGAGTAATTCATTATTGTCTTCATTTTGGCTTATGCATATTTTAACCTTTGTGTCATTTTGTAACTTGTCCTTTGCTTTATATTGGTCCTCACAGGTAGGCGCTTGTGTAGTTTGCCTTGGTCGGGAACCTGAGGATCTACTTGAGAATTGCGATGTTTGTCGGACTCGAAGAATCCATTCCTATTGCATGGACCCTCCTTTACGGCCATGGATATGCAGTCACTGCAAGGAGCTTAGGATGCTTTATCGTAATCTCTCATATTAGTGCGCCGTCTGTTTTCACAGCTCATGGAACACCAAGTATGTCCAGAGTTAAATGCTGTTCTTAGTACACAGCCTATATGAAATTCATTGTGATTAGGAGTAGCTTATTCACATGCTGTAAAATGTAAAGCAAAACTGTATTTGTATTGTAAGTGACTTAAAATTTTCTACATTTGTTGCTTCAATTTGATATTGTTGACCATTTTGGAGTAATCTAGCCGTGCAATTTAACATGAGTTGAAATAATCAAGGTTGTTAGACTCGAGGGCCTATATAGACTCGTGAGGAGTCTCTATACTCAGATTGTAGGCTTGTAGAGTCTATGAATATAAAAACTGACATTAGAAAAACTTGTAAATAACACATACAGTATAACACCAATTAACAAAAATAGAGAAAAAAGGGAATAAATATTGCATCAAAAAATAGAGAAAAAAATACTAATAGTAAAACAAGACCTAGTGCCATTTAGAACAAATAAAGCAAAACAATGTACAAGAATCAAGTAAGGAAGCAACTAAACCAACAAAGAACAAAAAGAACAGCACTGCAGACAAACCGGAACAACACAAAGGGTGACACACAACTTGCAATCTAAGGAATTAGTGAAGTGGCTACTAGAACGGTCAACTTTGGGCCCAGCCCACGGGCCGACCCAAGACCTAGATTTTTGGGTTGGGCTGGCTCGTTAAATAGAGGTCTAGGATTGAATCGGGCCATTTTGGCCCAGTCTAGTTAGCCCATGGGCCAAGCTGGGTCTACTTTTTTATGTTTTTTTGAACAATTTTTATGATTTCCTTTTTTAAAGTAAGATTGGGTTGCAGGCTGGCCCATGCCCCGGTGTTTTGTTTTGGCTACACAAAACACAGCCCAGATGACAATTGGGCTGGCCCAGCCCAACTTACTTTTACGTTTTGGCCCAGTAGGCTAGGCCTGACCGACCGTCTTGACAGTTGTAGTGACGACCCTTGAAATCCAATGAAACTGTGAAGCCCAGTGCATTTTGGCCTTTTTTTAAAAAAAAAAATACAAAAACTGCGAAGCCGAGTGCATTTTGATCTTGTGAACTCACCACAGATTCGAGATTCTGACCGAGTTCAACTGAGTTTGACCGAGTCTGCCATGATTTTAATTCTATACACAAGTCAACTCGTTTTGGCATGGTAGATTCGTAAACTCGACTGAGTCCACGATTTGACTCCCGATTTTGAGAACCATGGAAATAATTATACCAAATTTCACTTTAGAATTCTTATAAAATATCTCTCCAACTGCATGCACATGACTACTAAACATCACTATCTTGTGCTTGGATTGTTTAACAAGGGTGGTCACAAGTCCGGATTGACTCGTCAACTCGACCTATATGTATCAAATCAAACTGGAAAATTTGGGTAGGTTTACGTGATTGGTTTGATTTGATTTTTGAAGTAGCCAACTTGAGTTCATTTGTTAGGGGTATCAAATTCGGAAAATTCAAACCCAAATACTAAAATTAAATTTAATATATTTGAAACATGTCATGTATATAGCATAACATTTTTGTTTCCATCATAGTTCAACATCAGATTAGGGTCTTAGCTTACACTTTCTCACCGCTTTTGTTTTCTACTCTTGTTCTTCAATTTAAATTAATAAAGGATGCATGCATATACTCTTGATTTTAACATATTATTAAAAAAAAACACATCCAAATTGATCCAATTGATTGGTTCGGTGTCCAAATTAATCCAATCCATGCCCATCTCGATTATATCTAATATACAGCTATAGATGCTTTATGGCAGTTTTTTTTACCCCCCACCGTACCCCATACCCCCTAAATTGACCAAAATACCCTTAAAAAATATTAAAAAACGAATTCATTTCTCATTCCATCATATTTTCAGAAAAAGTAAGTTTTTTCCCCTAAATTTTCCGGAAATAGACGTATTTCTGGAAAGATTTCCGGAAATACGCCAAATTACGGTATTTCCGGAAGGTTAATTTCTAGGGAATTTCGGAAATACCTCAAAAAAAGGTATTTCCAGAAATACCTCTATGATAGTCTTTTGGCAGTCAACGGCATTCCTGGGGATGTCTATGATAGTCAGTTGGCTGCTTTACAGCTTTTGGACATTTAGTTGTATTATTTTTTGTATTTTTACTGTATTGATAATATATTATTATTGTTTATTAGTTTAACGAGTTTTGTTACATTTAATTATTTCGCGTAATTTTTTTTAATTTAAAAAAAAAATAATTTTTTTTAAAATTTCCGGAAATACACATATTTCCGAAAGGCAGAAATATGAGTTTTCCAGAAATAGCCATTTTGACTTCCGAAAATACCTCTTTTTGAGGTATAGGTATATCCGAAAAAACCCATATTTCTGCCTTCCGAAAATATGTGTATTTCCAGAAAAATTTAGAATTTTTTTTTTAACGAAAAATTAAGAGTATTTTGTGAATTTATGGTAAAATAGGGGGTATAGGGGTCTAATGAAGGGGTAAAAAAAAACTGCCATGCTTTATTTGGGTGGTGTAACTTTTATCTAAATTGTTTATCTGAATTATTACAGCATCATAGTATATGCTTTTTTGCTGTTTACTATCAATGTTTTTATGTCGGGATGGGTGATTGTTTCATTTTCATATGCTATACGTTTCTATCGCTTTTTGGGTATTTATTTATTGTGGGCCTAAAAGAAGTAGCAGCCTAGTAGCCAATAGGAGATCTACCATAGCTATGGTGCAAAGAGTCATTAGATCTAGAGAAAAAAACTTCCCTCTCTAGATATAACGATTCTACATCATTCTGCACCATGCAACAGATATGTAGAGGATCTCTACACAAATTTAATTGAGATTCTAGAATGCACATGTTAGGGTTCACTTGTATTTGACTTTCTATTCATTTTTATTTTTAAAAAGTTAAATTGCAAAGTATAAACATCTGGATGATTATGCATGTCTTAATCAAAACCTAACTTCTAATACGTCACCCAATCTTATTTTATACTGGTGAGTCAAATTACTCTTACATAATAAACCTAAATTTTGTAATTAATTTGCATATGTTTTTTTTTTGTATGTATTTTTTAATTCAATAACTTTTATTTATTTTATGACAAGTGTTTTTATTTTGTTTTATTTGTTTTATATCACATTAATCAAATTAATATTGTCCTCTTCAAATATTTACAATCAAACATTTTTTTTTAATTTCCTTCATCAATATTAGACATCATAAATCCTTATTAAAAGATTCTCTTACTAATTTAATTAATTTTAATTTTTAAAATTGAACTTTTCAAACATGTAATTTTTGTAGTTTTAGTTATATTTTTCCCAATCAGTTCAATACTAATATTTAATCAATTTTTTTATTAATGTGTGTATTATATTTTACTTTACTATTTATTTTATATCAGTTTGCTGGAAGAGTATATTTAGAGGATACAAATCCATCAAATCTTAGGAAAAAAAGATTTGTTCATTCTGTCATGGAATCTTTCCCACTGCCACATTCTCTGTATAATAAATAAAGTTGTTAATAAGATGTGTCGTGGGTATATGAATAATGAATGTGGACTGTGTTATTTGAAAGAAACAATTATGAAAAGTCATTTTTCATTACAAAGTATCTTTGTGGCCACTTTGACATTTCATTTTCATGTGCAACATTTGTTAAATCAAAAGCAACTTTCTGTCCATGAATCTCCCTTGTCAAGTGTCAACCCCACTTTGTCAGCAGCCAATGACCATATTAGCATAGTTAACATGTATTCTTTCTGACTAGGCTAGCTAACCACTGCACTAACTGCTTATAACCATAATTATATTCTAGCTTTATATTAAAATATGAATGGAGAAATGAAGTTGAAAATGGAAAACTTTATTTATAAATATTGTAAAGCCAAATCATTTTAAATTCAATTATTTCATAAGAAATCAAAAAGCATTTAACACTTTTTAAATAATTAAGAAAACTATCAAAATAATTGATTAAGTGTGCATAGAATATTCTATGAGAATATTCCTATTTTTATGATCAACTAAACTATTAACACTACAAGAATAAGCTGGATTTGCTACGAAAATTTCCGACGAATCCCAGTCCGTCGCTATTTGCGACGGATTTGTGACGAAAACATCCGTCGCAACGGTTCAGGAAAAACCCGCCTAAACTCCCGCGTAGGTTTCTGACTGATTATTATGCCGTCGCAAATTTTCGACGAAATATCCGTGGGAAATTTATTAAATTCCGTCGGAAACGAGCAACACTAATGTTAAAACAAAAACCTTCGCTCGAACCTCTCATTTCACCCATGTAAAATCAGAACTAACTCTCTTCTCCCTCAACCTCCACTCTCCTCCCTCCTCCTCCGCCCTCCTCCGCCGTTGAACCGTGCTCCACGGTGACGAAGATAATTAGTCGCATTTCTCCCTCTCCCTGAGCCTTCCACTCTCCCTCTCCTCGCGCCTCCACCATTTTCGTCTCCACGGTTTCTCCACCGTACTCTGCCACTTCTGGACCTCTTCGCTGCCGCAATCCTATTCTGTTCAGGTAATTTCTAGTATTTTTCTTAATTTGTCCCTCATCTCACTGATTGCATAAGCCCTAAGTGTATTTACCAATTAAGAAGACATAGGCATATCTTGTTCAAAATTTTAAAATCAGATGGGTATATCTTGTTAAATTAAAAAAAAAAGGGACCATGTTTTGAGTTTAAATCTCCAAGTCGAACCAAGCTTTGATACTATTTTTTACGAGTTTGGTCATTTTGTATTTTTGTTTTGGAGATCCAAATGAATCATATTATATCAATTGAAGGACCAAACTGAAACATATCAAACATAAATGACCACTTTGACACTAATTTGAAATATAAAAAACCAAAGCGGAAAAAAAGTTTAAATGACAAAACTGAAATTTTGGTCAAAGATAAATAATCCAAAATGCAATTTAGCCTAGAAATTTTATGCACTTTCTTTATTTGCAAAATAATTATTTTACTATGAATTGAGCAGAGCTAAAAGCTTAAAACAAATTACACAAATCACAATGGGAGTAAAAGACTCTTCCACAAGCATCCACAAATTGAAACATATCGAACATAAATGACCACTTTGACACCAATTTGAAATATAAAAAATCAAAGTGGAAAAAAAAGTTTAAATGACCAAGCTAAAACTTTGTTCAAAGATGAATGATATTTTATGCACTTTCTTTATTTGCAAAATAATTATTTTACTATGAATTGAGCAGAGCTAAAAGCTTAAAACGAATTACACAGAGATCACAATGGGAGTAAAAGACTCTTCCACAAGCATCCACAAAATGATTAATACTAAAAGGTGGGTGATCCAAGATTATTAACCCCTTAAGGTTTGCAAAGTACTATTCTAGTTTTATTACAAAAAAAAATTTGTAGCTTTAGGTTCATTGAATAACTGATGTATTTGGCCTATATTACATCAGTTATTCAATGAACTTAAAATAAAGTAGTTTTTCCAGCCCAAGAACCACCACAAGCATAATCCTCTTCCATTAACCCTTTTTCTTTTTCTACACTATTCTTTATTTGACCAACTCTACTCTTTATTCAATTTCATATTTGGTAGTATTAATTTTATACCCTCTATCACATTGTCTTTTTCCTAGGAATTAAATGGTATATTCTTTTTTACTGAAATTAAATGGTATTTTTTAAAGTACCAAATAATTTCTTTTTGACAAACATTTTTTTGGTATTTAACGGGGGGGCTAAAGCCCCAAACAGCAGCAACAAACCAAACTAACGAGAAATACAACGAGAAAATACTCATCCAAAACCATCAGAGAGCACTAGTGCCCCAACAGAAGACGGACACTGCTCGAAGAAAACCAAAGACCCAGGAGGGCCATTACCCAAACTAGCAAGCTCATCAGCACATCTATTGCCCTCACGAAGAATATGAACCAGCTTAACATCCAACGGGAGCGCTAAGAGCCTCTGAATCTCCAACACAAGACTCCGACTAGCCACATTAGCGCGCACACGACCACAAATCTCATTGCAAGCAACTTCGGAGTCCACCTGCAAAATAATTTGCTTACAATTCCTCTGAAGACAAAACTGGAGGCCCACTATAATCCCCACAACTCCACATCAAGCACAGAACAAATGCCAATGGATTTAGCAAAACCCCAACACCACTGCCCATGATGGTCCCTAAGCAACCCACCACAAGATTCATAACCACTAGCCAGATGGACAGAACCATCAGTATTCAAGCACACCCACCCATCCAATGGTGGCTCCCAGCTTATCAACGACACACCTGCTGAACCATCCACATCACTCGAGAGCACACTCTTGACTAACATTTAAGTACAATTGAAAAAACAGATTTTGACCAATTTATAATTTATAAGTTATGTACGTTATGGTCAAAAAAAAAGTTATGTATGTTATATTTGTCAAAGAAAAAAAGTTATGTACGTTATATTTGTCAAAGAAAAAAAAGTTATGTATATTGTATTAAAATGATAAAATTTGAGAGTTTTTCTCTCCCTTAATTAGATTTTACTTTTTGTTTCAATTTTGATTCATATGTTATCATTAATCCTTATCTAAGAAAAAAGGCATATTCTCAAGAAAAAATTGACCCACAATACCTCGAACAAAATGATCTTCAATGAAAACATGTTCTGTACCGTGCTTCCGATCTTGAGGATCGATATTATGCAGTTGGTAGATATTTTGTCCTTGATTCTATCTTTGTCTTCGGGCTTTGAGAGGAAGGTTTTGTTCAACCTGGAGGTGTTCGACCTTGAGAGGCGATGTTGAGGCGTTCGATCTTGAGATGTTCGATCTTGGAGGGCGAGGTTGTACCTGCAATGATACTCCGACGCTTAAGTCAGTATTTGAGAGAATAAGTGTTTGGTTCAAAAAGTGCTTACCATTAATGAGCATTGAATGGGGTATTTATAGAGTTTGAATGTGTTTGTGTTGTTTATTCTGAGCCAACCGATCTTGAGAAGACATCTGAGCCGTTGATTTGGTTGGGCTGTTAATGGGCCAAATTGTTAATGGGCCCTAAATGAGGGGTGCAATTATTATTAAGACATATTACCATAACAGTGGCCCCCCAAGTCTGGTCGATTTGAGGAGCGAGCTTGACTTGATGGGCGACGTAGCCTTGTATTTTTGTCTTTGTTTGAGTAGAAATTTCTTCAGTCTTGAGTTTATGTCGAGCCTGGGATTTTTGGCCGATGTTAAATGGTCGTCGATCTTCCGAGCGAGGTAGATAGTTTTTGAATTTAGTGTTGCTTTGGAATCAGTGTAATCTTGGAATCAGTGCCATCTTTATTGTTTCTGACAAAGCGTGATTTCACAGTGGCGGCGCGTGATGGTGACGTTTATTCTTCATCGTGCGAATTTTAATGGGCTAGGGTTTGGATGTGACGCTTCGACTTCCCGACCCAGGCCCATAAAATTCGCTTTGCTATAAATAAAGGGTCTCACCTTCCCATTTATTGCTTGCTGATCATTTGTCTTCGATTTATCGATCTTCGAGAGCTCCCGAGCTTCTTTAAAGTAAACGAGTTTGAAAAAGTTTCGAAGTACTTTTAAGGTCGGTTTCTGTGGATCGACAACCGTATTTCTCCAGATATAATCAACTTGCGGCTTAGTTCCGAGGTTAGTCTATTTTTGATTTTTCTTTACTTTTCTTTTCGTTTGTGCCTGGACTTCCCCCAGTCCCCTTTGATCTCAGAATGGGGGTCGTCAGGTCGGGTTCCGACTTGCTCGCGAACCCATTTTCGATCGTTATTCCTGACATTTCGTCCCCCATTCCTGTAGATTCGCTCTGGCGAGGACAAAACAAACTCGGAGAGACGTCACTCAGTACCGGAAAGAGTTTACGAGTGCGATGGCATCTGGTGGTGAAATCCCTGAGGTCCGTGCCGAGCCTTCCGAAGTCGCCGCCCCGGATGTGCAAGAGCACTCTGCTTCCGCCCCTGTGAGTGATAAGGCGGAAGATAATTTTGAGAGCGAAAGTTCTTCTCCTGCGACCGATGCTAATGAACCGAATGACGATACTCCCGAAGATGTGGAGGAGGATTGCTTGGTGGATGTGATGGCTGTTACTTCCGAGTCTGATGAGGAAATCCCAGTGGAGGAATCAGAGGGTTCCGAGGTCGATCTTGGGTCGAGTTCCGACTCTGCTGAAGAGTCCGATAGAGAGGGTGTTGAAGAACAAGTTGAATCTCGCCCTAAGAGCCAACCGGAGTCCAGCCGAGCTTCTGCCGTTTCTCTGGATGAGTACTCTAGTACTGGTTGTGGGGACCTTGACGTACCGGTGCGAGAGGTCTCCCAATATGATTGGGTTTCCAAAAATATTTTGGAGATCGAATCGTTGTACCAGCATGGGTTTAATTTGGAGAGGGTCGGGAGGAAAGCTTCGGGTCGCTCGAAGCGAATTTGGAGAGTTGAGGGAATGAAAAAGGGAGAGCATGTGGCTTTGTGGCCAGGAGAGCTTAAGTTTACTTTGTATCATATGCTGATAAACGAGATGAATATCAGGCCTCCTTTCACTTGGTTCGAGCAGACGGTCTTGGCGACTTTGGATGTTGCGCCTTCTCAGTTGCATCCAAACGCGTGGGCTTTTGTTCGAGCTTTCGAGCTAATGTGTCTTCATCTGGAGAGGCCGGTCTCGCCGTCGCTCTTTTTTCATTTGTTCGAGATCAATCGGAATAGTAGTGAGAATAAGTCCGGTCGCGAACACGTCAGTCTTCGTTCGAGGCGAGGTGCCAAGATTTTTAAAGCCTATGCGGACTCGTTGAAGGGGAATTGGAAGGAGTTATTTTATTGGGTCGAACCGGTGACCGACGAAGCGATTGAGAGAGTGGGAAAGTTTTCAGAGGATGGTCGGACTTTGGTGTCCACCAAGTTTCCCATTGGTTGGAGTCAGGCCCATTTTGAACGATCCACCAATTCCTTTTCGGTTGGTCAGAATCGTTTGAACGCTGCCGATCTTCTTACCAAGAGGATCCTGATGTTTATTTCTGAGAACATTCCGTTTTCAAAACATAAGTATCGGGGTATCCCTGCGGCTAAGATAGTTCAGGCCGGAAAGCGAAGACGAGTGCAATTTGTCTTAGGTAGCCTTGTTTTACTTGCTATTGATATTTGCATATTTTTGACCGTAGTTTGTATGACCGATTTATGTTTCTTTTCCAGATACCATGGCCCCAAAGAAGCTCGCCGTAATGAAGGCGCTGGCGATGAGGAGCGTCGAGATATCTGGAGATGCTGAGGGGGTTGGTGTTCCGCTTCCGACTTCTCCCCAGGCCGAGACTGTTGTTGGGACGGTTACTGCTGCTTCTCCGATAAATGTCGTTACCCAGGAGGACCTTGCCTATGAGGCTATGGTCGATCTTGTTTCCAGTTCTCCTCCCCCGACTGCTCCCGAAGTTGGTGCGGGTACCTCGGGAAAAAGGGTGCGCACCGAGGCAAGTGGCGAGCAGAGGCCAGAAAAAAGGAGTAAGACTTCGAGGAGACCGAAGCATAAGAGTAAGGCCGTACCCTTGGAGGAGGGTTTTTTGGAGCAGAATTACGCCCAATGGCGGGAGGATCCTGTCGGGGCGTCTGTTAAATTGTTGGCGAATTTGGCCGATGTTCATAGGATCGAGAAAGAAAAATACGAGCAGCGGGCTAAGGGTAAATGATATCATTTCTCTTTATATTCATAAAAACATCTCTTTCTTCATAAACTGATTTCCCTCATTTTTCGATTTTGCAGCTTCGTTGGAGCTTGAGAAGTCAAAAATAGTGAAGCTCGTGGAGGACGTGGCTTTAAAATCGAAAGAGCTTGCTCGATCAAAGCAAGAACTTCTGGTTCTGAAGGAAAGCCAAGGGGAGGTTGTACGTCGGGCGGAGTTTGCGGAGAATCGTGTCAAGGAGCTTGAAGAAAGGGAAAAAGTTTTGGAGGGGCAACTTGCCGAGGCCAACGAGAAGATCAAAGGTTTGGAGTTTCGTGTAGCTGGTTTGGAAGAGGATTTGAAGAAAGCATTTGAGGCACGGGTCGGTACGAGCGGCGATGCGGAGGCTCGAATTGCAGAGCTTGAGGCAGCCCTTCAGCAAAGCAGAAGAAATGCTAAAGAGGCTACAAAACTTGCAAATGAGGCTAGGAGGGAGGCTCGGGAAGCTGCTAATTCTGCAATTGAGCTGTACAAGGAGGGTTTTGAGTCCGCCCAGGAGCAAATTACTTTGGTCCATCCTTCTATAATTTTGGATCGGTCGATTATTGACGCCGACCATGAGGTAGAAGGGGGTCAGATCTTTAAGATCGATGCTCAGACGCAGACGAAGAGTGTGATATTCCCGACCTCCACTGCCTGATGTTTTAACAGCGTTTCTTTTGCAGAAGTTCCTAGTGTATGCTTTTACTTATGCATTTTTGTATAGATCCGGAACTTCTGTTTGGTCTAGCTGGAGATATTTGTAACCCTTTTTTTTTTTGGAATATGCCTATAAGGCCTTTACGAGCTTTAATGAATGCTTTTCGAATTTCGCATGTCATGTATGTCGTTTTTGCGAGTTTTTAACGAGTGCTTTTTAAATTCTGCACGTCGCGTGTGACGTAAAAACGTCGGTAATCGAGGAACTCGATTTACCTGTTTTGAACCTATAGGACAGTTTACTAGGACTCGGCCCAGATTGAACTCGCCCCATAGGGGTATCGGCAGCTGTGGCCGATGGTCGTTCGTAGGACGTTTCGATCCTTGAAGACCCGGTCTCTTTGAGATAGTTTGCCAAGACTCGGCTCGGATTTAACTGTTTTCTCAAAGAGTTTTTGACCTTTGGGTGGTCGCTTTTGGGGAGATCTTTTAAGATCGGTCCCAGTTGATTCCTGTTGGGTGGAATTAGGTCCCTTCATTCTGTTTGATGAAAATCAAGAATGTGTGGCGACTTGAAAAAACTTTTGAGAAGTATTGAAAGCGTTTGAAAGAAATGTCAAGCTTCTTTATTAATAGCTTATTTCGAGTTTACATAAGATCGGTGTGAGTGACTTCTTTCTAAGGATAATAACTTTTCAGTTTTGTTGCGTTCCAAGTTCTCTCAATTTTTCTTCCTTGGAGGGTCTCCAATTTAAAGGCTCCCTTGCTTGCGAAGTAGATGGGACTTTGCCCGGTTTCGAGTTCGCGTACTAGAACGGCAGCTAATGCCTCTTCCGAGACTGCTAGATATAGGTATAATGTTTCTCCTTCATTTGGGCGAGTTAAAATTGGAGGCTCGGAGAGAGATTTTTTAAGTTGTTTCAAAGCTTCGTCTTGCTCGGGTGTCCATTTGAAATCTCTTTCTTCTTTTTTGAGGATTTTGAAAAGTGGAAGAGATTTGAATGCTGCATTCGATATGAAACGAGATAGAGCAGCTATCATTCCATTGAGTTTTTGTACTTCTCTTTTGGACGTCGGAGTTCGCATTTCTGTGACGGATCGACATTTGTCTGGGTTTGCCTCGATACCTCGTTCTGTTAAGAAGAAACCTAAGAATTTCCCAGCTCGAACCCCGAAAGTGCATTTCTCTGGGTTTAATCTCATTCTGTTTTTTCGTACTTCAGAGAAAATTGCTTTCAGATCGCTTACATGGTCGGCATCACTTTTGCTTTTGGCGATCATATCGTCGAGGTAAACCTCTACGCTTTTACCGATCTGGTTTTGGAAAACTTTGTTCATCATTCTTTGATAAGTCGCTCCAGCGTTTTTTAAACCAAAGGGCATAACACGGTACGCGAAGTTTCCTCGGTCAGTGATGAAGGCGGTTTTTGCTTGATCTGGTGGGAACATGGCGATTTGGTTGTACCCGGAGTATGCGTCCATGAAAGATAACAACTGGAAACCGGAAGCGCTGTCGACCAAACGATCGATACTGGGGACCGGAAAGGCGTCTTTTGGGCAGGCTTTATTAAGATCGGTGTAGTCGACACACATACGCCATTTTCCGTTAGACTTCTTCACCAGGACAGGGTTTGATAACCAAGTTGTGTATTTAACCTCAGAGATAAAGTTGGCTCGGATGAGGTCGTCTACTGCTAAGGTGGCAGCAATGGCTTTTTCTCTGCTTTGGGCCCGCTTTCTTTGGGCGATCCATTTTGCTTCTGGGTTTATTGCGAGCCGATGGCAGGCAATCTCTGGCGGGATCCCAGGCATGTCTTCGGCCGACCAAGCAAAGATGTCTTTGAAATCTTTAAGACATTGGGTTAATTCGGTCTTTATCTTTTCTGGAAGGTCGATCCCTATTTTGATTTTTTGGGAGGGGTCTGAACCGAGTTGTGTTTCGACGAACTTTCCATCAGGCTCTGGTCTTCTGATTTTGCGTTTGAGCTCTTTTGTTAGCTCGTCGACATCTATAGGTTTTTCGACCTCCGGACCGCAGTTGGTTCCTACGTTAGTGGCGGTGTTAACTTCAGTCGATCTTCCTTTTGGCATTTTGGGAGTCGCCAGTTCTTCCGAAGGGGGAACCCCTTCATGCTCCGAAGCTTTTCTTTCGTTCTTAGTCCATAGGAAAAAACACCTGGAGGCCGACTCTAAGTCAGAGTTTAAAGTGATAACTCTGTCGCAAAGAGAGTGGAACTTCATCTTTAAGTGAGTGGTGGATGTAACCGCCCCGAGCCTGCCGAGGGTCGGTCTTCCTATAATGCCGTTGTATATGGATTCACAAGGCAAGACGAGGAATTTGGTTCTGACGGTTCGGACCATTGGTTCGGTTCCGTAGGTAACCATTAGCTCCAGATGTCCAAGGGGTTTCGTTCGAGATCCGTTAAAACCGGACAAAGCCGTCCCTCTATAAGGGGTGAGTTCCTCTTTATCGATCCCCATTTTGCTCAGAAGATCGATAAAGATGATGTCTGATGAGCTCCCCTGATCGACCAGGATTCTACGTACCTCCTTGTTGGCTATGATTGCCGATATCAAGAGAGGTACGTGTTTGTTAGCTTTTCCGTCAATAAGGTCGTTGTCACTAAAAGATAATGGAGGTCGGTTAGTCTTGACCGGGGTCGCTGACGTTGAAGCCACGCACAACAATTCCTTCCATTTTCTCTTCATGGATTTTCCCGATCCTTCATGATCGAATCCCCCAGTTATCATCATGATAACCGAGCGTTTTTTATCCAGCTCTTCGCGGTCCGGGTCGGTCATTTCTTTTCCTTTTGCCCTGAGGTTTTCATTTCTTTCTCTTCCGAAGTTGTCAGACCGTTCTCCCTCCCTTTTGACGTAAGAAGATAGTTTTCCCCGTTTTATTAAATCTTCTATGTCATCCTTTAGGGCGTTGCAATGGTTTGTGTCATGGCCATTGCTTCTGTGGTATCGGCAGTATTTGTTGGCCTTCTGCCCAGGTCGGATAGGTAAGGGCCTGGGAGGCTTGACGTCCCTGAATTCGACGTTCCAACATTCCCCTAGTAACTGGGCGTTGGAGACGTTGAGTTCGGTGTATACCTGGTGACGATTTTTCCTACCGATGTTCCAGGAGTTTTTTCGAGGGTCGACCTCGATTTTTCCTACCGAGCTCTATATATTCCCTCAGGGGTTCATTTGCTTTCTGGACAATAGATGCTAGAACATTTTTGTTTTTGGGTTTGCTCTTGGAATGGGCAAAGTGCACCGAGAAGTGTTTTGCTAACCGGTCCCATGAGGAAATGGTATTCGACCTTAACGTCCGAAACCATTCGGAAGCCATTTTGTCTAGGGTCAAAGGGAATATTCGACATTTCATTTCCATGGGTACATTTCGATACTGCATGGTTGTGTCAAATTGGTCTAGATGTCTGTCGGGGTCGCCCGTCCCGTCGTAAGTCTTCAATCCTCCAGGTGGTTTTTCGAGATACCGGGGGACCCGGAAGTCGTCGATCGACTTTGTGAAAGGACCTTTTCGCCGGCCAGGTCGACTTGCTCGTGACAGTGGTTGGCGTCTGTGATGGACCTTTTGAATGATGTCATGGCTTCTCGATCGTCTCCGTGACGAGGTTGAGCCTTCAATTTGTCGAGCCAGAGGAGAACGGGAACCATTCCCTTGGTGGCGGCGTGGAGGAGAATGAGGATCATCTAGATCGTCGTATTGTCGAGCTGACGGAGAACGGGAATGAGCCTCGTGTTGTCGAGCCAGAGGAGAACGGGAACCATTCCCTCGTTGACGGCGTGCGGGGGGAGCGATGAGTAAGCTTTCTCCGTGGGGGTGATCGATGAAAAAGTCTTCTTCGAGTTGGGCGTCGTTCCTCCAGTGAGCTCTGCCCGGATGATTGTTGGTTCAGGACGTTCCGACCTTGCAGTCTCGCTACTTCGGATTCGAGGTTGGCGAAACGGTTGTTTCTTTCTTCATTTACCGCTTCTTGCCGGGCCAATAGCTGAACGAGATGTTGAACCGCGTTCGTCAAGGCCGGGAGTAGTTGAGGGGGAGATGGTAAGCTCGTCTCATCTGCGCCTGATTGTGCTCGGGAAGGTCCCGTGTTGGGATGTCGGCTTCGTGTTTGCGACGAATTCGTGAGTTCCTGGACGTGGCCTTCAGGAGTTCGCTGAGGGCCGAGGTCAGGTTCGGCCATGAGACTAGTCGGTATTGAGCGGTGTGTTGGTGCCATTCAATAAGTTCAAGGAGATGGTGAGAAAAATCGGGTATTGGTTTCTCCCACTGTGGTCGCCAATGTTCTGTACCGTGCTTCCGATCTTGAGGATCGATATTATGCAGTTGGTAGATATTTTGTCCTTGATTCTATCTTTGTCTTCGGGCTTTGAGAGGAAGGTTTTGTTCAACCTGGAGGTGTTCGACCTTGAGAGGCGATGTTGAGGCGTTCGATCTTGAGATGTTCGATCTTGGAGGGCGAGGTTGTACCTGCAATGATACTCCGACGCTTAAGTCAGTATTTGAGAGAATAAGTGTTTGGTTCAAAAAGTGCTTACCATTAATGAGCATTGAATGGGGTATTTATAGAGTTTGAATGTGTTTGTGTTGTTTATTCTGAGCCAACCGATCTTGAGAAGACATCTGAGCCGTTGATTTGGTTGGGCTGTTAATGGGCCAAATTGTTAATGGGCCCTAAATGAGGGGTGCAATTATTATTAAGACATATTACCATAACAGAAAACAACATGTAAAAACTCAAATTAAATGAACAAATTTTCATAAAAAAAAATTGCCAGAGATAAAATTCATAATAGTTCCTCACATAATTTCCAATTTATACAAATTATACTCACCATATATAATTCCACAATTATATTAGAAACACCTGGTTATATTGATTCATGGTGGATGTCATATATCAACATCTCATTGAAGCTACATACGATGAAAATAATCCAAAAGGAACACTAATTAACCAAAACAAAACTTAGGATATAGAAAAAGATTTGGACTTTGGTGAATCAGCAACTTTGAGAGTCTCTTCAATAATCTTTCTGGCTTTCCTGCTCTTTATTTCTACTCTCATACTTTCACTCTTCTCCACCTTATTATATGGCTTCTTATTCTTCAATGACTTTATCTTTGATTTCAATGTCACTACCAACTTTTCTAGACCTATCATCATTTCTTGATTAATTCTGCTGAAAAATATAATTATTTTTTCTTCACTAAGTGCACAAATTAAAAACAATAATAAGAGGAAGAAGAAGAAGTAGGTGAGTCAAAAGGAAGATAAACAAACCTTTGAGGGACTAATTTGTGAAAAAGTTTTGAAACCCTTCTTCTATGGCTTTTGAGAGCAGCTTCTCCAATAAGCAAAGAATGTAAAAGGTGTGTGGGGTGGAATGAAAGAATAAATGGGTCTTTGCCTCACTCCCTATTATATATATGTCTCTCAATGGATCTATGGTAAGGATATCTCATACATATATAAGCACAATAAATGTCGTTTAAAAATATGGTATTTTTAATATATATTATTTTAAATTGTATATTTAATTTTAGATTTTGTTTGGTACTCAAAAGGAAAATGAGTAAAACAAAATAAAGATGAAACAAAGACTTTTTTATTTCTAATAGGAAAACATAGATAATATATTTAAATTTTATATTTTTTTGGTTATCGTGTTATCGGTGCGCAGTATCTACCGACTTAGCTGGTGACTAATCTACACTACGAAACATGACTGACCACGTGTATACTCGACTTTGCCCTCCCAACAGAGTTTTAGGCACATCCTAATTTCAAACCCGAGATATTGGAGTGGGATCCGGATTCAGTTACCACCCGGACCAACCTTTTTGGTATAAAATTTATTTTATTTGACTAAAGAAGAGATAAGGATTAATTGAATACCCGGTCGGGGCTTTTTTCGGTAGAAATTCTATGCCATTAATTGTTTAATTGTGAATGGAATAGTCATTGACTAAAATAAAATAAATTATTATCTACACTCTCTCTTTCTCTCTCTATTTTCTCTCCACAATTAAGCGACATGTTTTCTTATTTTCTATCCAACCATTGGAATAAAGCCTTGCCACGTCAACTAACTTGGTAATTACTAACTTGGACAAAAGGATATACGGCCCAGCCCACAAACAAAATAACCCAAGAAGATCTGACCCAACGGTCAGACACAAAAATGCAGCCCAACCACAACAACAGCTCAAAGACAGAGGCTGCACTCATTTATTCATTGGAAATACTCAAAATACACTAACCACCTCCTTCCCTAACCCTAAGCCACACACCTCTCCCTTCCCACACATACACTCAACCACCCCCACCCCTCACAACCAGAACAACAACAACAACACGACACCTCCTACGCACAACACTTCACTGCACCACTGCGGTCCTCCCATGGTCCCTCTCCACGATTAGTCCACCGTGAGTCAGGGACTTTAGTAGGACTTTATTGACATGCATCACCTCACATATTAAGTTGTTTTTGGTTGAGTGAGTTCATCACCACTGCACCACGTCTATCTATATGGAAACTAAGTTTTTGAAATACCTTTTCGGGTTAAGTTTTTTCCCGAGTTTTCATGCACTTCCAATACAGATGTTGAAAATCAAGTTTTTAAAAGTGTATTTCAACTACACATCTGAAAGCTCAAATAATGGAAGTGCGCTTTTCAATGGCTTTTGGAAATTGAGTTTTTGGATGCTTAAATGAATTAGACTTCCAACAACTTATTTTCGAACGTAAGAATGAATAAGACATCGTGAATTCAGTTTTATATCTGTAATTGCTTTACACTTTTGGAAATTGAATTTCCAGAGATGGTATACCTAATTTTTTTTAAAAATAGAGTGTTGTGTATTTGTAATGCAGCTTGTGGCACTACAACATTTTGACTCTACGGCAACGCCTGAAAACCGTTGTGTAATGTCAAAAAATCGTTGCCTTTGCTTTCGGCCACGATTTTGAAATCGATGTTTTCGCGGGCGTTGCCTATAGCTTAGGCAACGGTTTTTTGTGATCAAAGGCAATGCCAACCGTAAACCGTTGCCACTGAGGGTATAAAAACAACAGTTTTGTTTATATTCTATGGGAACGGTGTGAAACCGTTGCCATCTATGGCAACATTTCAAAACCGTTGTTTTCTATAAAACCGTTGTCTACAGTTATAATATCCAATACTTCAAAACCGTTGGCACTGATAATAAAAAGTAAAAAAAATAATAAAAAATAATAATATAGGTATAATGTGTAAAAACCTCTAATTTAATGAGACAAAAAGTTAAGTATTACATAAGCCAACAAAATATCTGAACATCTATGATTGATCTCAATTACATTCTTGAAAAAATAAAATAAGTTTAAATACAAGGAAATTGAGCATTGAGAACTAAGAAGCAGACAATAGGCATTCACACAACGAATGAATCAAGAACAAAAAAAGAGCTGAAGCTTCAATTCCATTTAGCTTCAAATTCATCCAAGGTATAAAGCCTTCGGGGAACTTGCACAAATGCATTCACACAACGAATGAAACAAGCACAAAAAAATTATAATATAGAAATCCATGCGATACAAAACCAAAACACCATACTCGTTTCTACCAACACCAGCATCTTTATCATATCCTTTAGTTAGCTCCTTCTCCACTTTCTCCAGCAACTGTCGCCTACACCTGCACACCCCAACCTTATTGTTGGTGAACCTATCAATCTCTTTCGAATTGAAAAACCAATTGAAATTTCTATAAGAGCTCTTGAGCTCCTCTCATCAGTAAATAATACCATTCTCCCAATTTGATTCAGGGGATTCTATCAATAACACAGGGGTTCAAGTAATGTAATTAAGGTTCAATTGCATCAATAGATTGATTAATTTTAGCTTAGAAGGAACAAACTCACCCCGCTAAGAGATTGTGAAGCCCAAAAACTCACAAGCAATAAACCCAAACCTAGAGAACTGAAGAAGGAACCCTAGAAGGAGAAGTAATTGAGAGTGAGAAATATAACCTTGTAGTAGAGTGAAGTTATGGTGCATTCAGCACCCATGCAGTTGGTACAACTTATGGATTTTATTTTTATAATTTTTTTTTGACAAACTAAATCTAATGGTTGAGATTGTGTGTAGTCAAATCCAATGGCCATGAGTTGGTGACTGCACCAACTGCACCATTTTTGACTGCACACAAGCCCAAATCCTTGTGTTTGAGATATTGTACTTTGATTTTCTTTGATGGTAAACAACCATTTTTTAACTGCACCATTTTTTGACTGCACACAATCCCAATCCGTTGCTAAAAAATTTAATAAAAAAAATGAATCAACAACGGGTGGCAAAAAAACGTTGCCATTGCTATTCAAGGCAACGGTTTTTTAGGCGTTGAAATTTTAGGCGTTGTCGTAGGGTCAAAATCATCATGGAAGATGAATCGATGCCCAATGAAATGGATATGTCACCTATTGTAAAGGTGGCACAGGCAACAAATTTCACAAATGTATTAACAACAACGGAAGTACGTATTCCAAGAAGGTAGTTCGTTGGCGAACTAAGGGATACCAAGGAGTGTACCACTACAAAAAAACTAGTCATTAGCGAGGGACAGTTCCCTCGCAAAATGACCTGATTCCCTCACTAATGGTCATTTGCGAGGGACTTAGCGAGGGACTGGTTCCCTCGCTAATTCCCTCCTCGCAAATGGGATTAGCGAGGGAAGTTGGATCCCTCGCTAATTAGCGAGGGACTATGCCGTCGCTAGTTCCCTCGCTAATGACTGCAGCTTTTCAAGTGATGGGACTCAGTTGCAGGGGTTGGTAAATACGCAGGAATTAGCGACAGCTTTTGCCCTCGCTAATTCCCTCGCTAATTCCCTCGCTAATGACTGCAGTTTTCAAAAAAAATGACACGTGTCCAGTGCTGAATGGCTTGTTTTTTTTATATATATTAATTAATGAATATTATATTATATTATTAATTTTGTGGTGATGTGTGGTGGTGGTGGTGGTGGCGTGGTGGTGGTGTGGTGGTGGTGGTGGCGTGGTGGTGGTGATGGGTGGTTTAGAGTAGAGAGAAGGAGAAGAGTAAGGGAGAAAGAGAGAGAGAGAGAGAGAGAGAGAGAGAGAGAGAGAGAGAGAGAGAGAGAGAGAGAGAGAGAGAGAGAGAGAGAAAGAGAGAAAGAGAGAAGAGTGAGAGTGGTGGTGGTGGGGTGGTGGGTTGGTGGTGGTGAAGAGTAAGAGAGAGTGAGTGAGAGTGGTAGGAGGTATGTGGTGGTGGTGGTGTTGGAAGAGTGAAGAGAGAAGAAGAGTGTGAGAGGAGGTGGTGATGATGGTGGTGGTGGTGGTGTTGGAAGAGTGAAGAGAGAAGAAGGGTGTGAGAGGAAGGGGGAAGAGGAAGGGAAGAGGAATGGTGAAGAGTGAGTGAGTGAGTGAGTGAGTGAGAAAGAAGAGTGAGGGTGTAAACGGATATAAAGGAAAAAAGAAAAAAATTTGCGAGGGAATTAGCGAGGGAATTGTCTCATCATCTGAAAAGTTAACGTTAGTGAGGGAATTAGCGAGGGAACTGTCCCTCGCTAATTTCTGCACCTTTACCAACCCCTGCGTTGAGTCCCATCATCTGAAAAAGTAAAATTTAGCGAGGGAATTAGCGAGGGCAGTCATTAGCGAGGGACAGTTCCCTCGCTAATTCCCTCGCTAATGACAAAAAAATTGACAGCTCTATGCCCTCGCTAATGACCGTTTTTACGAGGGACAACAAGTCCCTCGCTAATGTCCGTCGCTAATCAGTGTTTTTTTTGTAGTGTACCAAATGAGTGCAAGCAGGAGATCTCGGGTTCAAACCCGAGAAACTAACATACCCCATCCCCCACTAACATTGCTTATAAAAAAATGAAGTACGTAATTCCTTAATTGAAAAATAATAAGTTTGTAATTATATAAATTGTTAAATCTAATGCGTTGATATGTTTAGGTATTTCCAACTCTAGATGATTTGTTGAGGTGGGCTTAAAACAGTTGGGATATGGAATGGATTTGTTGTAGTCATTATGAGTTCACTCAGTCAACCCAGTTTTCGATGAAGAAGACCATGGACATTGTTTTTTACGACGGCAGAATAACAACATCATCTTTTTTTTTTACGGGCACTAGTGCAAAATTGACTTTAGCCAGCACCATTTAGCATCGGTTGTATGAACAGCCGATGCTAAATGTAGATGCGGTGGCATTTTTGAAATTAAATGGAAGATTTCAATTTTTTCGCCTACATTTAGCACCGATTGTTTAAACAACCGATGCTAAATGTACCTGCGTCAGACATTTAGCATCGGTTGTTTATACAATCAGTGTTAGATGTGTTAGACATACACATTTAGCACCGATTGTATAAACAACCGATGCTAAAGGTCCAACTTTTTGCTATCAGATACGCGTTCTCCATCGTTCTCTCACTCTGAAATCTCGTTCTCTCACTCTCGTCACTGTCACCGTCAACCTTCCTCGCCGTCGCCTTCCTCGCCTTCGTCGTCCTCGCCGTCGCGTTTCTCTCACCTTCGCACCTGATTTGTATTCTCCTCTGGTTTGATAATCTCGTTCTGAAACCCTATGTTCTCTAATTTTTTTGATTCGTCGCTTTTTTCTCTTCCTCCGCGAAGCTCTCTTCCTCGCGAACCCAGAAATACCAAAACCAAGTTTAAATCAAAATCTTTGAAGAGAAAGAAAGGAGAAGAACGCTAAAAACCAATGCTGTCACCGTTCTTCGCTCGCCGTCGCCGTTGGTTGCTCGCCGTCGTCGTTGCCTTGCTCGCCGTCGCCGTCTCCTTGCTCGCCGTCGCCTTACTCGCTCGAAACCCTAAGTTTTCATCATCAAAACCCAAAGAAATCTTAGGTAAGGTCACCATCCCCAGAAAAATAGATAAGGTCTTCTTCTTCTTCTTCCTCAAAGGTAAGTTTTCTTCTTCTATTCTACTTCAACTCTACTTCTATTTAACACAAAACCCTAATTTTTTATTAGCTCGAAACCCTAACCCCTTCTTATTGTGTTCTGACAAAATTTAGAAAGGAAGAAAGAGTGTTGTTGATTGTTGAATTAAGAAACAGCTGCACTTGTGAGAAATGGAGCAGCTACTGTGGAGGTTATTGCCTGTATTAGCACTTCTACCTTCCTTCATAGTTTTATTCAATCTACAAGGATCCTTACAAAGCGCAATTATCCCGTCTCACTTAGGTGCACGCTTAATTAATTCACTTTTTGTTCATGTGTTAGTGTTATTATTTATGCTATTGAAGTTGAAACGTATTAATCGTTTTTGTTACACAGTTACACTTACAAGAGGATGATGAATTTAAGTGCAGTCTTCTTCCCTATCATCGTCACTGGATATCCAGTAAGCGTATTTTGACCCCACAAGGGTTCATTTCTGGACAGGTTCTTTTTTAATCCTTCATCATTAGAAATTTACACTTTTTTTTACCATTTTACCCCTCAATTTGTATTAACATCAATTCATCATATGTTGACAAGCTATTGTTTCTTTTGTGCAATCAATAATTAACAGTGGAGATAAATGAAGGGAAGATTGTATCTATTGTGGAAGGATATAGTAAGCAGAGGAGTTCTGTACAAGAAGTGATTGATTATGGAGAAGCTGTTATCATGCCTGGTTTGATTGATGTGTAAGATGTGCAATTCATCTTCTCATGCTTTATTTTCTTAAGGGGGAAACATGAATTTCATTACCAACATGATTTCAAAATGTCAATTAAATTAATGTGGCAGGCACGAACATCTTGATGACCCTGGGAGAACTGATTGGGAGGGATTTGTTACTGGTACTCGAGCTGCTGCTGCTGCTGCTGCCGGTATACTGATTTTTGGCCCTCTATTCGTGTACCTTCAAACTTGATTCGATATTTCATTTGAAATGTTTATGTTTTGTTTTGCAGTTATGCCATGTTCTTCAATATGAGTGCCAATTTAGAGAAGCTGTTAAGTTTATGGAAGAATGCTCGTCGTCATGGAGCTCTTGTTCATCTTTTATGTAAGCATTTTATTCTGGTGGCCATGGCTTTGTCTCACTTTTTATTAGTTGGATAAAGAGTTGCCGTTCTTACAGGTTGACACACAACTGGTGGCATGTAGCACTTTGTTACTTAGAAGGCAATGCTTCAACACAAAAAGTGGTAGAGGTATATGACAATTATATATGGAAGGTGTAACACCCAAAATCTACCCGGCAAATTACTAAATAAATCAGAGTTTCAAAAAAAACATTTTGAGCGCTACAGTTTTCAACTGAAATTCGCCAACGAAATCATACTTCAAAAATAACTGACTTTCATTTAACATGTAGCGGAAAATCCAGGGTTCAACTTAACGATAAAACTCCAAAAGGTTCACAACATGAATAGTCATAACGGCCATAAACTTAAGTTCAACAAATGTAACGACATAAGGAATATAAATGAGCTTTCATCCCCCCGAGTGCTACGTATCAGAGCGACGACACCGACCCAACTATATGAAGGTACTCCGCCTTCATTCGCTATTACCTGCACGTTACCAACATAGGGGTAACATTCAAATAGAAGGGGTGAGATATCACACTATCTAATAAATCGTATGAAAAGCAATATGCATTCGGTCAGGTCATCCATCACGTTCATCTCGTCACAATAGTCACATAATTTCACTAGTCAATCATGCAGTATGGAATGCACATGCATGCGGTACCAAGTCACAACGCTGGCCATAGGCCTAAATCACAACGCTGGCCGAAGCCTAATCCACAACGCTGGCCGAAGCCTAATCCACAACGCTGGCTGAAGCCTAATCCACATGATATGCATGCGACGCAACGGGTATGCACAACATGTCAACACAATCACATATCGGCACAACAACAACGTAAATCACCACAGTGGCCATAAGCCTAAGACATAAAATCATGACAACAGCGCAATACACAACACTGGCCATAGGCCTACGACACCAAATCACAACAACGACGTAAGACGGGACGCCAACAGCAACAACAACATTTAACAACATCAACGGCAACGACATAATCCACGCTCATATATATGGGCAATCCAACGTATGTAACAATCGACTAACATGGTTAACATCAATATCATTAACAATAACATCATTAACAACAACATACAACGACCACAACGAAACGACATGATAGAGGGCGCAAAGGGCGCCAACACCCATTCACAAAAATAGATCGTTTTGCCTTAAAAATAGAATATTCAGTTAGGCCTCTGAATAAGCTTCCCAACGCATTTTAAAACATTTCAATCGGGTTCCTGGATCAAAAGATATCGCTGAAATGAAAACAGGGAACGCAACACAAATCCAGAAACTGGCGCCCATAGGGGATCCTGGTGCCCAGCAACACAGCAACACAGAAACTGGCGCAGGAAGGGGATCCTGGCGCCCAGGGGAGCAACGCAACACAGAAAAACTGGCGCAGGCAGAAACTAGCGCCCAGGGGAGGGGATCCCAGTGACATTTCAAAATACGCAACTTAGCAACCAAAACTCAGCACCAATGACATCCAGGCAACATAACTATACGGAAACACAACTTAGGAACGCAACACGGGCAGCCAAAATTAGGTTCCCTTGGCGCCCAGGCACAGGGAACCTGGCGCAGGAATCAGGAACACACACACAGGGGTAGGCGCCCATGGCCAGGGCGCCACTTTCAGCAATCAGCAACAACACAAACAGGTACTGGGCGCCTAGGGCGCCAGTTCCAGCCACAGCAACACAGACAGCAACACAGATAGGGGTACTGGGCGCCATGGGCGCCAGTTTCAGCACATCACACCAAATTACTTTAAAATCATGGCGAGACATAGGATCACTTTTAGGGCATGGGGACATCATTCATATGACAATTAAATCAACAAGGTCATGTAACACATATGAATTCATATGCATGCAAAATCATCATCAAGACATCATGTGTTCACATAGCAATTCAAATCATATAGAAAGGTAACATGAGCATATATTGTAATTCACAAGTCAAAACCCTAACCCCCACATATGACCCCTTCATAGGACCTATTAGGTAGATAGAACCCCACCCTTACCTTTGCTATAGAAGACCACGAATTCCTTGTCTCTCTCTTCCTCCTAGTCGCAAGCCCTCTCCACTCTAGTCTTGATTCACGCCCCTTCTCTCCTTCTTTCTCTCTTGTGATTAGCGCACCTCTTCTTCTCTTCTCACTCTCTAGCCGTCGCCCTCTCTCTATTCTCCCTTAGATTAGTTTTTTTTTCTAACAATGACTTGAAACCCTAACTTAACCCCTATTCGACTTACTCACTCACATTGGGATTTCTCATTAGTCTAATGACTTAATCATGGGTCTCCACTTAGCTACTTATAATTCGCCACTACTAACCCTATCATGTACCAACGCACTAAAATATAATAGACATATATTATTTCTAATATTCTATCACATAAAATCCCTAAATAATTTCTATTATTTTCTCAAGACCCAAACCCTAGACAATTAGTTAAATAAATAAATGGATAAATATTTTTGGGGCGTTACAGAAGGAGTTAGACAAAACTGACGCCGTGGTTGCAGAGGTATGCTATTGCATTAACTTTGTTACTACTAATACTTTCTCATTAGGGACTTGAGTATTATGGGGTGCCTAAGTCCCACATCAAATAGTATGAGATGTTCAGTGAACTTAACATATATATAAAACAAGATCAAGCTATTTTTAAGTACATTAATTAATAGTTTCCAACTAGAAATGTACATTACATATAAAACTTGAAGTTCAAATATAAAAAGCAAAATATACTATCCATGTTTCTTAATGATTATTTTGATGTATTTTCTGCATACTGCTGCCACTACAAAAAAACAGCGTATTAGCGACGAATTTTTCCGTCGCTAATACCACTTTTTCCCTCGCTAACAACATTTAGCGACAGAATTAGAGACGGATTTTATCCGTCGCTAAGAAGCTTGTCATAATGGACAATAATAATAAATATGCATAGATAGCTAGTCATTAAGCATCACTTAATTAGTACTAAAATGACAGAGATATTTTCTAGTTAGTTGATAAAATTATTACTATATATAATATATAATATCAGTGATAAGCATGGTCACTATGGAATTGTAACTCATCAATTTTACTAACCACAATAGAATAAACCAGCATCCAAGATTTTTAATCAACTTTAAATCAAGTCTACAATAAAATGTTAAAATAATATTATTTGAAATTCTAGCTCTACTCTACGTTTCTGCACTTCTTCTTAAACACTTCTCCTTTTTGTTATCGTTTTTCTTTCATTAAACGGTTATCACCATCACTTTCAAACAAATCGTAAGAACCTTAAATCACTTTCAACAAAAATTTTAACACAAATGTTCTGAGATGTTTCTAGTTGGTCTCGCAAGCAACACACACGTGTAACTTCCCTTATTTAATGAACTGGTAAGTAATTACCCCCTCCGTCCCATATTATATGATTTTCTATATGCACCGACCAATGATCCATTTAAGGGGTTGACCTCTCACACCAGGTATTTTTCCATACGCACCGGCCAATGATCGAACCCTTGACCAAATAAAAAGTAAGCTTTTTGGTGTTAACTCTGTCTATTCAATCGAAGTTAAGAACCTGTTGTTGCCGAAAATAACATGGTGATGATTAAAGTGCTGAGTTTTGGGATCTCAATTTTATGGGATTTTAGAGTATTTCTGATTTTTGCTTTTTTAGGGATTTTAGGGATGAGTTTTTTGTTTATCTAAGGATTTGAGGCTTATTTGCATTTTTTTCATTTTAACTTCTAATTAGATATAAAAAATCTGTCTTCCAATGTTAGTGGATGCAAACTTAATATATTTATGGTTATTGCTTCGTGATTGTTCATATTCCAAACTTCACCATGATTGTGTTTAATCACTTGGATGCAATAATCAAAGTATGTTTTCAACAAATTTCTACTGTGATTTTTCCTGGTATAATTTTTCTAGGGCGCGGTCGCAGTGAGAAAGGGCGCGGTGGTGATGACGGGGAGCGAAACTGGGAGCGATGACGAGATTAACGAATGCATGTGTTGCTGCAGTTTAGGAACTACTCCATTCCAGGGTTTCAAATTGCGGACCGCATCACGTGATGCAGCCGCAATATTGCCGTTGCGGCAGCGTCCGCAACCGCATCAGTCCGCAATTGCGTTGTGATCTCAAATCACAGAAAAATCCGCATCGCAACGCCGCATCGGCCGCAACGCAGTGGTGCAACGACCGCATCAGGCCGCATCAGACCGTAATTGACTTTAAATTGGTCGCACAAATTATTTTTCTATCTTCCTCTGTCTTTATATCATACATTTAGAGGGTATTTTAAAGGATTAAAGATACTATAAAGTGATGAAGAGTAGATAATGAAATATATATGAAATTTTAGAGAGGAGATAGAAGACACGTGAACTATAAGATAACTAATAAATTATAATATTTAATGTTAACAAAAAATTATTTCACGCCGCATCGACCGCAATACGCATCGCAGCGACCGCAAATGGCCGCAACCGCAACTACCGCAACCGCAACCGCAACGCGACCGCAACCGCAATTTGAAACCCTGCTCCATTCTATCCATAAGAACAACCCATTTTACTTATCCAAATTGACAGCTAAGTATGTCGCACAAATTTGACACCATCAAATATATTAATATGGAAATAGCTGGTGATGGACATATGGACTGTGGTCAATAGATCTAACCAGAAGCCGCTTGAAATGGTTTTGATGGATGCTAACGTGTAGGTTATATTTGTTCTTTTGTTGGTGGATTAAATTAAAGAATGCATATTATTGTGTTAGTTGTTTTTTAAAAACTGTTTCCAGCATAGAAATTTCATTACCAACTCAATAGTTCATTATTAGTAGGCTGCTTAATGGTAAGTCGCGCGCTTATATATTGCTTATATACCGCTCAAAATTGTTAATTTAATTTAGCCTATACATGCCATATAAGTTACTTGATTGTTAGGCTTGACCTGTATGCTTATGTAAGTTATAGTGCTTTATGAACCAACAAGATCTATGATTGGCTAACTAGATTCTAATTAATTTTGTAAGATTCAAGGTATCGAAAATTAATTCAAAGTTAAGAGTTTCATGTTGCTTTATAGAGCTAAACTGAAGTTGCTATATATTACGAATGCGATATTCTATTGGATCTTCTCTTTTATTTCACCAATTACTGCAATTTCACTAAATTGCTCTCTTTTGGTTTAAGTTGGAATTCGAATAGCTTTGTTTCATTCATTTCTTTTGAATTTGAATTAATTTAAGATACAAAACTAATGATTCATGCTGAAGGATGATAATATGTATCTTGAGCACTGACACTGTGAGTATTCATTCTCACTACTGTCTGTATCTTTTAAGGGAAAAGTACCCCTCATTGAAGAATTACACTTTCATACTCAAGTATTCATTCTCACTACTATGACAATTTATTTTCACAGCCAATATTACTATGATAGTTTAATTCCATTTCTCTCCTATTTTGCAAAGTATGTTTTGTAGTTGTATGTTTTGAACTTGAATTGTGCATGATCATAATCCTTTAAAATTGTTTGATACCTACTACTTTGGGTAAACTTATATTTTGGTGGCAAAAAGTCATGAGCTGAAGTACCACTCATTCTTTGTTATCTACACTATATTTATACCACTAAACCACAACTGAAAATACAAATTGGGCCACTTGCAAATTGGACACTTGGATTTATTGGGAACTAATTGGTCTAAACTAATTGACTCTCTAACAATGTAAATCCTACTTTCAAAAAAACAAGACGTTTCACTGTTGAGACACATATCCATATGCGCTCTCCCTGTGCATCTCTCTTTCTCTCTGAAAGAATATCAAGTCTCACCTCTAAAAGAAAATTCAAAAGTTTGCGTTGGGATATAATATTTTACCCTTATTATTCTTTAAACTATCAAGAATTTTTCAGTATTAACTTCATCCTTATCATTTTAATTGAAATTTTGAACTTTTTCTAATTATAACGATTTAGAAATTTTTTACGAGTTAATTGTTTGATTTTTTAAATTTTTCCTTAGAACGACAAAAGTATTACAATCTTTATATTTTACAATTGATCTTAGAAGAATCACATTTCAAATTAACATTTCTGTTCGAGTATAATTGTGCCACATAACGCGATCAACCCGTAGAGAAATGATGCCAAAGTCAATCATTGAACTCTGTATCTTGCTTGAAGAATTTGATTCAATCTCTTGAGCAACGAATGAGGTTGAGAATGGGGATGCACGTTTTATTGCCATATTGTCATGTTTTGAAGGGGATGCAATATTGTCATGGGGTAAGATTCGAACTAATTAAATTTGTCAGTAATGTTCACGGGGTATGGTTCAGACTAATTAAATTCGTTTACTTTAAATTTGTATTGCTTTTCACGGTGTAATATTCGGACTAATTACAACAACAAAACTATTACAATCTTTATATTGTACAACTTATTTTAGAATAATGACATTTCAAATTAACATTTTTGTTTGAGTATAAAGATGTCACATAACGCAATAAGCCCGTGCGGATGCACAGGTAATGTACTAGTGTATCTAATAATAAAGTATATACAGAAAATTTTGTGTTATGAATATTTCTCTTTTTAGAAATAATCATATTAATTTGTGATCTGTGTTAACGAAAATGAAACCCGATAAGTAAAATTGATTCTTAATTAATCTGAGAATTGTAAATTTTCCAAAACTATATATATCTTTAAAAATGATTTTATTTTATTAACTGAATAAATAAATTCTTTTCAACTGATATTTTTTTGAGATTGTGAACTAACAATTAAAATATCATTCCTAAACATGAATTAATTGTTTTATATCAATTGTTCTTAAATTAAGATTTTACCAAAGTCTACTCGGTTGATTTTATATACAAAGGAATTTCATGTGACAAGAAGAAGAAAAATTTACAAACGGTATAAGATATCATGATGCAATATTAAAGTACATTAATGGCTCTGATAATAACCTTTTTGTTTTGGTCAAAAAAAATAACCTTTTTGTTCGGAACATTCTACTTACATAGTGTTTTAACACTTTCAACGAAAAGACTAATTATTGCTTGTGTTTGTAATCAAATTTCGTACTGGCCAATTTAAAAATTTGGGCTCGGGGCTTATGAGGCTGGGCTAACAAGCCCAAATTTAAAAATTTGTGCTGAAACTTTACGGCCCAAACCTGACCTTATGTGGGCCACAGGCTTTTCAAACTAGCTTGCATTTTATATAGCTTGTACTTTTCATAAAAGATATATTATACTTAATTGAATATACGTGTAATTCGGAGTAATCAAAAAATTAAATACTAATACATCATCAATAAATATCATTGTTAAACCTAGAGCGTGGGGTTCAGCGGTTGGGGCTGAACCTCCCTTATCCAAGGGTCGGGGGTTCGATCCCCGTCTTGGGTACGGAGCATCGTTAAAACTCTAGGCCAGCTATCCTGCCTCTTGAAGCACCTACAATGAGCAATAAATTAGTCACTGTTGTCCGTACTGTGGATACCCGGATTTACCCAAAATAGTATTGTTAAAGTAATTCACCCAAATAGCTTCTCGTACTTTACATTGGCTTCGTTTGCATCCGGCCATCAACATTGAGACCCCTCCCCACTTCAATGTCAACACACACACAGTAACTATAAAATAACCACTTAAAAAGTATAACTATGTATATATATTTAAGGTGGCGGATCACCTGCAAAAGGATATAAATTGTCCGATGTGCACAAATGGGGCCACAACCTGCTATAGGAAGTACAACCTGATTTGTCATTTTTAATTTTTGTACCCTAAATCTTTTACTTATTTGTTTTGGGACATGTTAGACTTTATGTTTCAAAATGATAACAAGATTAATAATCTTTTTTATAATTTTTGTTTGACTCTGTTAAAAGATATGCTTATGTGACGGTTATGTTGCCTGTTAATTTCATTTATGTGTCAACGAATGTTTGCTGAATCATTATTGTTATTAATTATTTTTTATTGTTTGACAATTTTTTAAAAAAAATAAAAGAAAAATCCGAACTTATATAATTATCATCTTCATCTTCAACATTATGGACCCTAGATTTGTCATGACTAGGAACAAAGAAAACCGGATCTGCAAAACTAGTAATTGCCATTCATCCTACAAAAATCTTGGCGAAGATGAAACCGAAAATAAGATGAAGCCAAGATCTGGAAAAAATTCAGATTTAGTAAAACAAGCAGATCTTGAAAAATTGATCTTGGATAAATTGATCTTCCGATGTTGGTTTTCTAAATCTAGAGTGTTGGTTTTCCGGAAAACCTTTCTTTGATTTTTAACATTTTTTTAATAAAAAAATGGATTAAAAAAATTACTTAGTGGAAAAAGACAGGTGGACACCATAATACATGTCATACCATAGTTTTGTTTAAACGGAGTCAAACCGAAGTCATGAAAAAGGGTAACGGTGCTAAAAGTTTGAAACTTAAAGGATTAATTTAGGACAAAAAAAGATAAATGTCCAAATTGTTACTTAAAATTAAGTTAAGGGACACCAGGGGAAATTTAGCCGATAATGTTTGCAATAATAAGCATTATATTACACAGTGTTATTTTATAATACTAGTAAATAATTGTAAGGCCGGTTTTTGCAATTAACTAAACTTACCCTAAATACCTGCTTCAAAAGTCAACCGCATAATTTTTAAGTTACGAAATCTACGGCTCACCGTGTCAGTTATGCACATTGGACAATTTATACATAACCTTCTGCTTTGTTCAGCCCCCTGAACCTGTGGACATCCTTATTCAATTCGGCATCATAGTAAAAGGAAAAAGGAGGAAATCGGTGAAACTTCTGATTTGGATTGCTACTACTTGGTCAATTTGGAGGGCGAGAAAGAGTATTATATTTGAAGGAAAACCAGTTGAGGGTAAAAATGTCATATGTATAACTATTTGATGGTGAATAATGATGTGATGATTGCTTTTAGCAAAGGAGGGGGCTCATTTTCAATATGTCTATTTAATAGACACTGAATTTATTGAATCGGTAAGAAATTAACTATAAGCATAGTCAATGAGAAAGAATCTTAATCTGCATATTGAGAGGAAAAGAAAGTATCAAGAAAGTAATGAATATAAAAATAGATCATTCCTTAAATATTGACCTACATGTGCCATCTCACAAATTACAATGACCTCATGTGCCATCAATCAAAGATTAAAATCAGTATAAAACACCACTGGCAAGCAGAATATATAAATTAAATCTTACAGCCAAATGGAACTTTCTTGCATGCTTCCTCAACTTCAAAAAAAATATCATGATGGAATACTTACAATGTCTATAACAAATGACTAATTAAGTACTAGTATTTTTTTTAACAAACACCAACAATCTTTATATATTACTATTATTAATTATTTAAGTATTTCTAGCTATGCTCATTAAACTGACTTAATTAGTTAAATAAGTTACTTACTTGACTCTAATTTGTAATTTATTTGAATCGAATTTAGGCTAAGTTTTGGGTCGTTAAAGTTACCCATTTCTATTGTAAGATCCAAATGACCCTCTAAACTTGGACGGGGATTGATTATGTAATTTGACCAGGTAATATAGTTGTTCAGTAATTCTAATTGTGTGTGGAGTTGTATTTTGATCGCTTATTGTTATTGTTATTGAGATATGCTTTGTAATTCTATTGCTTGTAATAATAGTATGTGTAGTTAGAAACCTAGTCGAAATGGGTCAGTCGAATGGGCTAGTCGAAATTATGGGCCTGGGCCTGTTTCATTGTATATATATACAGACGTCAGTAGCATGTAATTTGTACCCTACTTTTATGAAATTCAGTGCAGCTTTTACCTAATATTGTATTGCCCTAATCATTCCTCTTGTCCCTTTAGCGCCGCCACTTCCTTTCTTGTCCCTTTCACGTATTTCTCCCCAACAAACTGGTATCAAGAGCTTGTTAGATCCTTACAAAATCTATCAAGATCCATGGCAGCGCGAGACAACTCTAGTGGAGGTATTCCGGGGAACCTCCCAATCTTTGACGAAAAGGATTCTGAACGTTGGTGTGCGCAAATGAAGGTGCTGTTTCGATATCAAGATGTACTTGATGTCGTGAATGATGGTGTTCCACCCTTGGCAGCAAACGCCACTGAAGCGGTGAGGAACAACCACCATTCGCTGAGGAAGAAAGATGGAAAAGGGCTGTTTTTGATTCACCAATGCGTTGATTCCAACATCCTGAACCTGATCATCGACTGTGATTCAGCAAAGGCAGCTTGGGACATCCTAAAGAACTCGTATGGAGGAGCAGATAGGCTGAAGAAGATACGTCTACAGTCGCTCAGGAAGCAGTACGAGGGCTTGAAGATGACAGATGGAGAATCGATTGGAGATTTCATTACGAGGTTAGTAGCATTAACTAATCAAATGAAAGGTAATGGTGAAACTGTGACTGAAGTAAATAAAGTTGAAAAGGTGCTCAGATCCTTAACCCTGGAATTCGACTACGTTGTTACTGCTATCGAAGAATCCAAGGACCTAGATACATTGAAGTTAGATGAACTTCAGGGTTCCTTAGAGGCTCATGAATTGAGAATAAGGCAGAGAAGTTCAGAGAAAGAAACTGAACAAGCCTTGCTTTCATACTCCTCTAAGAGAAATTAGAAGGCAGGCAACAAGGAGAAGGGTAGAGAAAAGGGATCAAGCAGTAAGAAGAAAGAACAAGGATCTTTCGACAAGAAGAAGGGAGACCTGTCGAAAGTTCAGTGTTATAACTGTCAGCAATTTGGGCATTATAGGAACAAGTGTAAAAACAAGAAAGTTCCTAGGGATAAAGATGCAGAAGCCAAGTTTGCTAATGATGGTGACTCAGACTCTGACTCAGAGGAGTTAATGCTGATGGCTGTCGAAGATGAGATTCGACTCGATGAAGGAATTGCTGAAAGTAGCGAGCAAATTAGTGGGAACACTTGTATAAGTGGATTCACTTGCGATACTCAAAATACTTGTGCAATGTGTGTGTGGCAGGGCAGTGGAAACACTGGTGATGCCTCCAACATTGCCAGCAATGATGATGAAGAATTGTCATTCATGACAGCTACTGACCCAGAATTACTGTTGTTGAAGGCTGATACAAATTCGACTGAAGAGAAGTCTGTCGAATGGTATCTCGACACAGGATGTTCAAATCACATGTGTTGTCACAAGGAGTGGTTTGTCGAACTGGAGCAGATAAGTAAAAAGATAAGGCTTGCAGATAACAGTAGAGTTACTGCTGAAGGAGTAGGTACCATAAAGTTCCTGTCGAAAGATGGTTAGTGGTGCTACATCCAAGGGGTATTTTATGTACCAGCTATGAAGAGCAATCTGCTAAGTATTGGGCAGATGATCGAGAAGAAATTCACCGTCGAAATGGGTGGTAACAGTCTCAGCCTGTTTGATTCGACCAAGAAGTTGATCCTGAAGGTGTTAATGCAGAGTAACAGAACCTTCAAGATCAAATTGCAAGTAGTCGAAGAACATTGTCTCCAGACCACTGTCGAAGAGGAGCACTGGAAGTGGCATAGAAGATTTGGCCACCTCAACTTCAAGAGCTTGAGTCAACTACATGAAAAGAAGATGGTTCATGGGTTGCCTGCAGTAAAAGTACCTGTCGAAGTTTGCGAGAGTTGTTGCAAGTCGAAGCAACCAAGAATCTCGTTTAAATCAGAAGTACCTAGAAGAGCAGAGAAGAAGCTGGAGGTGATATTTTCTGATGTCTGTGGTCCTTTCGAAGTATGTTCCTTAGGAGGGAATAAGTACTTTGTCACCTTCATTGACGAATACACTAGAATGTCCTGGGTGTATTTGATCAAAAGGAAGAGTGAAGTACTAGAAATATTCAAGAAGTTTAAGGTAATGATTGAAAAGCAGAGTGAATGTGCAATCAAAACCCTTAGAAGCGATGGAGGTGGTGAGTACAATTCTCATGGATTTGTCAAATTCTGTGAGAAAAAAGGAATTGTGCATGAAGTCACTGCACCTTACACGCCTCAGCATAATGGTACTGCTGAGAGGAAAATCAGGACCATCCTCAACATGGTAAGAAGTATGTTGAAGGAGAAGAAACTACCTCATAGTTTATGGGGAGAACTTGTAGCCACAGCAGTATACATTATGAACAAATGCCCCACAAAGAGATTGATTGGGAAGACGCCTGAAGAAGCTTGGTTAGGAAGAAAGCCAAGTGTCAAGCATCTCAGAGTAATTGGCTCATTATGCTATAGACATGTCCCTGAGCAACTAAGAAGCAAACTGGATGATAGAGCACAACAAATGATTCTTGTTGGCTATCATTCGACAGGAGCATACAAATTGTATGATCCTGTGCAGAAGAAAATAGTGAAAAGCAGAGATGTCGTAGTAGATGAGTCTAAACATTGGAACTGGGAAGAAGGCTGTGAGAAAACTACAATGATGGACTTCGACGAAGTCTCTGATCGAGATGATCAGAATGAAGAGATCGAAACTGAAGAGCCAGAAGAACCCATTGCTGTCGAACCTTTAAGAAGGTTGCAAAGGGAAAGGCAGATATCAGTAAGACTAGAAGGATTCGACACTTACCTAGATTCTGCTATTACAGCAGAGGGAGACCTGACACACGTTGCACTAATGGCAGAAGCAGAACCAGTGAGCCTGGAGCAAGCCCTTAGTCACAAGCAGTGGAAGGAAGCAATGATTGACGAGTTGAAATCAATCGAGAAGAATGATACTTGGAAGCTAGTCGAACTTCCAAAAGAGAAGAAAGCCATAGGGGTGAAGTGGGTCTTCAAGACCAAAGTCAAGCCAAATGGAGAAGTGGCCAAGTATAAGGCCAGGCTAGTAGCCAAAGGGTTCCTGCAGAAACCTGGTTTGGATTTCAATGAGGTCTTTGCCCCAGTAGCCAGGATCGAAACCATAAGATTGGTAGTAGCATTGGCAAGTCATAGAGGCTGCCCCCTACATCAACTAGATGTAAAGTCAGCATTTCTGAATGGACCTCTGGAGGAGGAAGTCTATGTTTGTCAACCACCTGGTTTTGAGTCGAAGGGTAAAGAAGACAAAGTCTATAAGCTGGAGAAGGCCCTGTATGGGCTCAAGCAAGCTCCAAGAGCGTGGAACAAGAGAATTGATGGATTTCTCTTAGCTTAGAAGTTCATTAGATGCACTAATGAACATGGAGTATATGTGAAGAAGAATGGAACTTCGACTCAGTTGTTGTTGTGCCTGTACGTAGATGATCTACTTGTAACTGGCAGCAATGAAGTCGAAGTCGAAGCCTTCAAGAAAGTGATGATGTCAGAATTTGAAATGAGTGATTTGGGACATCTATCATATTTCTTGGGGATGGAGTTTACCAAGACAAGTAAGGGTATACTCCTGCACCAGTCAAAGTATGCAGCCGATATCCTTAAAAGATTCGACATGAGCAACTGCAAGGAAGTTTCGACATCATCAGACACTAGCAGCAAGCTGTCGAAAGACGACGAAGGGATTGAAGTAGATGCCATGTTGTTCAAACTGATCGTGGGCTCCCTAAGGTACCTGTGCAACACTCGACCTGACATTATGTTTAGTGTCGGAATGATCAGCAGATTCATGGAGAAGCCGAAAAGCTCTCACATGGTAGCTGCAAAAAGAGTACTAAGGTATGTAAAGGGAACACAAAGTTATGGTATTCTGTTCCCTAGCAAGAGTGTGTCGAAGAATGGTAATGAAGTGTTTGGCTACACTGACTCCGACTGGAGTGGAGACAGGAGTGATCGAAAAAGCACAAGTGGGTATGTCTTTATGTATGGATCGACACCCATCTCTTGGTGCTCGAAGAAGCAAAGTATAGTTGCGTTGTCCTCCTGTGAAGGAGAGTATGTAGCTGCTTCCTTTGCAGCATGTCAAGCATCATGGCTGAGCATGCTATTGGTCGAAATTGGAGTGCACAGGGTCGAAGGAATAAAGTTGTTGATCGACAACAAGTCTGCGATAGATCTCGCCAAGAACCCTGTTGCACATGGTAGGTCGAAGCACATAGAGACCAGATATCACTTCCCGCGTGATCAAGTAAACAATGAGAAGCTGAATCTGGAATATTGCTGTTCGGAACTTCAAGTAGCTGATGCAATGACCAAGCCGTTGCAAAAGGGAAGATTCGGAGAATTGAGAACAATGCTTGGGATGATGTCACTCAGCAATGTGAATTAGGAGGGAATATTGAGATATGCCTTGTAATTCTATTGCTTGTAATAATAGTAGGTGTAGTTAGAAACCTAGTCGAAATAGGCCAGTCGAATGGGCTAATCGAAATTATGGGCCTGGGCCCGTTTCATTGTATATATATACAGACGTCAGTAGCATGTCATTTGTACCCTACTTTTATGAAATTCAGTGCAGCTTTTACCTAATATTGTATTGCCCTAATCATTCCTCTTGTCTCTTTAGCGCCGCCACTTCCTTTCTTGTCCCTTTCACGTATTTCTCCCCAACAATTGTTACATAGGTATTGATAATGTATTGAGATGTCCATATTATAGCGGAAATTCTACAACAATTTATGTAGGTAGTAATAAGTGTTAAGGTGAACAGAGTAGATTGAAGAATGAATTGATTCATGATGGAATGAATTGCTTTGAACAAGCTTACAGAGTATATACAAGTGTAGAAGGATAACTAACTACACACTAACTAATCTAACAGCAAGATGAATAGCTAATTGGCTGTCAGAAAGTGAGATCCCATCACTTGCTCTAGCTATCTCAAGGCCTAGAAAATACCTTAGGGTGCCAAGGACATTGAGTTTGAAAAGTTTCTCAAGTTGTTGTTGTACTTGATTGATTCTGGCAGGTGAAGGGCTAGACACAATTATGTCATCAACTTAAACCAGAATTGCAACATAAGAGCTGCCAGAGCCATTGGTGAAGAGGCTGTAATCACTCTTGGACTGTGTAAAACGACACTGAACAAGGGCTGTGGTGAATTTGGTGAACCATTGCCTAGATGCTTGCCTCAAACCATAAATGGACTTGTTGAGTTTACAAACAAGTTGCTCCCCCTTGGTCTTATAACCTAAAGGCAAGTCGATGTAAACCTCTTCAAACAAATCACCATTCAAAAAGGCTTTGTTAACATCCAACTGTAACAAATGCCAACCTTTAATTGCAGCTAAGGCTAAGAAAACTCTAACAGTGGTAAGCTTAGCTACAGGGCTGAAGGTATCAGTGAAGTCAACCCCAGCTTGTTGAGTGTAACCTTTGGCTACTAAACGGACTTTATATTTGTCAAGGGAGCCATCTGGCTTTGTTTTGACTTTGTAGACCCATTTGCAACCTATTGTGTGTTTATCTTTGGGTAATGGAACAAGAGTCCAAGTGTGGTTGAGTTCCATGGCATCAAGCTCAGCCTGCATGGCTTGTTGCCATTCTGGGAATTTAGCAGCTTGATGGTAGAAACAAGCATAATTGGCTGAAAGTTTGTCATGAGAGACATAATTTTGGATAGGATACTGGGAAACAGTATTGCAATGGTAATTGTTTAGGTAAGAGGGTGGGTGGGGCATTCTAGCAGGCCTTCTAATGGGTGTGACAGCAGGAACAGCTGCTGGTGTGCTAGCAGGGATTGGTAAAACATTGGGTGGAACAATGAGATTTGGGGAGGTAGGGACAGTGGTGTTTGGATTAGGTGTAGTGGGAACAGTGGTGAGTTGTGTTGGAATCTACATCTGGTAAGGGTTTTGGAAGCACTAAGTCTGGAAAGGGTCTGGGACTTGGTTGGTCACAGGCAGATTGTGGAAAGGGAAGGTGGATTCATGGAAAATGACATCTCTTGATATGAAAAAGGTTCTGGTTTGTAGGTTGTAGAGTTTGTATCCTTTGTAGCCAATAGGATACCCTACAAAGACAGATGGTATGGCTCTAGGTGTGAGCTTGTCTCTTTTAGAAGGGAGGGTGGAAGCATAAGCTAGGCATCCAAATGTCCTAAGGGATTGTAGGTCAGGCTCTTTATTGAAAAGCAAATGGAAAGGTGTCTTGTGTTTGAGCAAAGGAGAGGGTGTCAATAGCTAGTTGCCTTTAAACATTCTCCCCAAAATGATATAGGTGTTCTAGATTGGAAATAGAGAGCCCTAGTGACATTGAGTAGGCGTTGATGTTTCCTTTCAACTACAGAGTTCTGTTGAGGTCTTTCTACACAGCTGAATTGGTGTAGAATGGGTTTTGATGGTTGTGTGAAATTGTGCCCTAGTGACAGAGTTCTGTTGAGGTCTTTCTACTCAGTCAAGGCCAATTCCCTAGCATTATCACTTCTAAGGGTTTTGATGGTTGTGTGAAATTGTGTCTCCACAAGAGCAAAAAATTGCTGAATGTAAGCAGTAGCTTCAGACTTATGAGATAACATATATATCCATGTCAATCTAGAATAATCATCCACTAATGTAAGAAAAAATCTTTTATTGTCATATGTAGATGCATGATATGGTCCCCAAATGTCACAATGCACAATTTCAAATGAGGAACTAGACATGTGATTGAAAGAATGAAAAGAAAGCCTTTTTTGTTTAGACAAAGGACAAATTTCACAAGAGTGTGGTACATGTGAATTAGAAATGGTGAACCCTAAGGTTTTGCTAAGTGAAAGTAGACATTTATTTGATAAGTGTCCTAAACGGGAATGCCAAAGTTTAAAAGAATTAACATCAGAAGCCTGGTTACAAGATCCTAAAACAGTATTAGGGGTATTTGAATGCTGAACTGAAACTTCACGTACTTGAGGAGGAGCTTGATGAGCCTTGAAGAGGTATAATCCCTTGTCAAGCTCACCTCTCCCAATCAATTTCATGTGCTTGAGTTCCTGCATCACATATTGATTCCTTTGTAAGAACATTGAAATATTTGAAGTTGTAAATAAGGCACCTACAGAAAGTAGATTGACACTAAAACTTAGAATGTAGAAGACATTATGAAGTGTAATATGAGGGCCTAATGAAACTGAGCCTATAAAATGAACTGGTACAACTGAACCATTTGGTAAAGTGACAGAGTAGCCTTTGACACGTTTGATTGAAATGAAATTGTCAAGAGTGTATGCTATATGACATGTGGCACCAGTATCAACAATCCATAAATGGCAATCAAAAGATAATTTCAAGTAATTAGCATATGTAAGATTCAAATAGATATTGAATATGATACCTGATGCCTCAGCACTTGTAGTTGCCTCAGAATTAGGAGTGGCAGCTTGTGTCATCTGGGTGGAAAGAAGTGCCATAAGCATCTTGCACTAATCTGGAGTGAAATTGGTGCTCTGTTGAGGATCCACTACAAGAATAATCCCTGTTTCCTGCGAAATTTTCCGACGAACTCTTATCCGTCGCAATTTCCGACGAAAAAGTCGTCGCAAATGTTCAGCAGAAGAGGCGCTAAAATTCCCGCTTACATTTCCGACGAAATTGTTTTCCGTCGCAAATTTCCGACGGATATTTTCGTCGGAAAAGTCAAGAAGTTGGTCGCAAACCGTAAAACCAAATAAAACAAATCTCAGCTTCATCGAACCCTATAATCACTCATTCTCTTCACCGTCCTCTCTACATCGAACCCTATATTCAGCTTCATCGAACCCTTCCCTCACTCTCCACCGTCCTCCTCCCTCCACTCTTTCTCTCTCACTCACTCTCTTCTTCATTCTCACCCTCCACTCTCCTCCCCTGAGCTCCTCCCTCCTCTGCCATCCTCCGTCGTCGTTCTCTACTCCAGTGGCCACCACGATATGTCCTTCTCCTTCACCCCACGACTCTCCTCTCACTACAAAGAATCTCTGTACTATTTTCGTTTCCGCGCGCGTTTTATCCCTAATCTCAAAGTCTCTTCATCTCAAACACTCTCAAACACCGTTTTCAGGACAGAAATTTCATCTAGAGGAAAACCCTAACACTCATCTCTTCCTCTTCTTCGTCTCTTGCTTCAAGGGTGAACAAAATCGCTAACCATTGCATCATCTGTTCCCCCTCTTCGCTAGCTCATCATCTCTTCCTCCTCTACGATTTCCATTACTACGCTTCAGGTACAAACCCTCTTCCTCCTCTTCGTCTCTTCCTCTCTTCGATTTTCAGTTCTGTAGAGTTGTTCTGTTCTCTTTTTCGATCGTTCTTTTTGTTACAGTTTAGTTCTTTTTGTTGCAACAAGTTAGGGTTTGATAGTCTCAGCATCTATCTTCATCATCTCTGCAACCTTACATCTCTCTTCATCATCTCAGGAACAGGTTAGGGATTAATTTTAGTTTTAATTTTTGAAACAAATTATTTCACAAATATTTCGTGATTATTAGGTTGTTGGCTGTTTCTGGAATTTGTTTAGGAAAATCAGCTTCTGGTTGTTTCAATCTTTCACTTTTTGTGTTTTATTTGACTCCAATCATTGATTATTTTGTTATTTAGTTGTTCCCTCGTTTTAAATTGTGTGAATGTTAGGTGAGAATTTAAGATATTGTTCTATAGTAATTGTGGTGATGCATGAATGAATGTAGCTTGGTGATTAGATGTATGAATTAAATTAGATTTTGGATAGAGTCCTTTGTGTTACTTGTATCAGAGGAAGCAAACTTTAAGAGGAGGCAATCTGCACTTATAGGAATAATATCATCCTAAATGGTTATTCAGATGAAGTATACAAGGTGTGCACTCTGCATATTCTCCTCTTTAGACGTTGGTGCTAGTCTTAACAAGTTTTCTAGTTTACATCGTGAATCATATTTGTTAGGCAAACACGCTCGTTATGCATGCTTAACAAGATATCTGTTGCAGCAGAAACATGATTCACAAAGGCAGAATTAATTCGTAGTAGTTGGTCTATTCTTGCCATAACCTGGTGGATATCCGTGTATCTTGTAGCATTTGTCAACCGTGTGTCAAAGAATCCCACGATGAGTGCACAGAGGGCGTTCTTTCTTGGTGGAAGTGGTTTAGGGTGATTCTTGGTCTGATAAGCTTTGACAGCAAAAGCAATTTGGGCTTCCAGAGTTGGGCCATTCTTAGAACTGAGTTCACGGTGCTTTTCATCTTGGAGAACAAGAGAAAATACCTTGGCAATGTTTGGAATAGGATCCATAGCAAGAATCTGGACCCTGACATGTGAGAAACCATCAGAGAGCCCCATGAGGAACATCATATCGTATTCGCGTTCACTCTCCGCAAGAAGAGGCTTGACATCGCCACAGTTACAGGTGTTTTCAGTCTTGAACTCTTGAAGTTCTTCCCAAAGAGACTTCAATTTAGTGTAATATTGAGTAACGGAAAGTAGAGAAAATTAACCAATACGTAGAACCGTCACAGTAGAGAAAAATGTCTCTGGTGGATCATTTTTTAAGAAATGTCTTTTTTTCTATTATGTTTTAATTTTCTGTTATGTTTTAATTTTACATTTATTTTATTTTTATGTTTGTGTCTATTGATGTTTCAATTTTACCCACTTTTGCTTGAACTAAAACATTAATTAAAAAAAATAGATGTCCAAAATACATACAATATTCGAAAATTAAACCATATAATATCTTAAATAAAAAAAATAGATAAAATACATCAACTCGGGGGTCCCTTCCCTCCAACACGGACAAAGCGTTCTAAAGAAGCACTATATGAAACTCTCTCCTCAATAGATGCAATGACGTGCCGTATACGTGCAACACTATATGAAACTCTCTCCTCAATAGTTTGTGGACCCTGATGTGCAGCAGCTCCCAAAGGCATGGTGAGGCGGGGAATCGACACCTGCAATTTCCATGGGAGGTAATTCTCATTGCACTCACCCGGAAACGTGGCCCGAGTAGCCCTCCTAGTGAGAGCCTCAACCTGATGGGAGTAGTACAACCACCTCGTCATCGTCGCTTGACATCCTTCACGCTCCACAATCGGAGGAATTGGGATGTCCTGGATGTAGCCAAACTGCCATAAACACTTGTCTGGCATGTAAGGCACAACAATGTCATCCCATGGAAGAAATCCTTTGAAAAGCACAATCGGGTGATATGGTCGGAACTGCCTGTGGTCATCCCAAGGGTTCCATGTCACATGCTCGGGTCGTAAGGCATCTAGCATCCTCCAAAAATTTGGCAGTTTAAGCTTGTCATTCTTTTTATTTTTCCACCTAGAGTAGTACGTGGCCTCTTCAAGGGTCCAAAGTCAACGCGATCGCCGATGGTGGGAAAATATTCGCAGATCCAACATTGAAATAATAATATGAATTAAATATTATGGTCAAAAGAGAGCGGTCCCTCAGACCCAGATCCAACACGAAGTTTTGATGTTACGTGAAAATCAACTCTGGTCAAAGGAGAGCAGTCCCTCGGACCAAGATCTAGCTCCACGGCCTGATGCTTCTGCACAGCCTCTGCCTCCTCCATAAACTGGTCAGGATTAGGAGTGTCGTAATCCACTTCGTGATCCTGGTCTTCATCATGATCAGTACGGTCAACGCCCTCTCGTCCCTAGACACGCCTATGCATGTCAGAAGCATGACCCGGCTAGTCTCACCCAAGTGCATGTACTCACTGGAGTTTCTTCCGGTTCACCACCACCAGCTGACTGTGACGACTCCCCTCGCCATGTCAAGCCTCGTGATCTGCAGGGGATTCTGCCCACGACTCTAGTGTGCGCCACTAAAAAAAATTAAAAAAAATTATATAAATAACAATTAAAAAAATACAAATCACTTCCTGATTTAGGCCCAAAGGATAAATCTGGAAGTATTCATATTCCGGATTTATCATTTACGCATAAATCCGGAATTGTTTTTCAAGCGGATTCCCAGAAACACCTCAAATGGATACATTCGGAAGTATGTTTGTGTACCGAATATATCTCAGATGTACATTTACGCATAAATCCGGAAGTGTTTTTCAAGCGTTTTTCCGAAAACAGCTCAAATGGATACATCTGGAAGTATGTTTGTGTACCGGATATATCTCAGATGTATATTTCCGGAACCAAAATACTTCCGGATATATCCGTTTGTGTTGTTTCCAGAATAAACACACTTCCAGAAGTATCTTTTAGGCTAAATAGCACTTTTGGTCCTTTATCTTTGCTCCAGATTTCACTTTGGTCCTTTATCTTTTTTTTGGTCCGTTTTGGTCCTTTATCTTTCATTTTTGTTTCACTTTGGTCCTTTATCTTTTTTTGGGTCCGTTTTGGTCCTTTATCTTTCATTTTCGTTTCATTTTGGTCCCTCACGTTATTATTTAATTCAATTAAAACATTAAAACAATTAATTAAATTAAAACAATTAAATAAATAAAACATAAACCCCCCACCATCCACCACCACCACCCACCACCACCCACCACCGTTAACCACCACTCACCACCACCACCTCCCGCCACCACCCACCATTCTGTAAAACCCAAATTCGTTGTATATATAAAGTAAAGAAAGAAAGAATTAAAGGAATTAAGAAAGAAAGGAAAGGGGAGAAACAGAGAGAGAGAGACCCGTGAGGGAAGAAAGAAAAGAAGAAAAATGGAAGAGAAAAGGAAGAATGGGTTTGGGTAAAAGAAGAGGGAAAAGGAGCATCCAAGGCTCATCAAATCATCATCCATCCAACATGAAAGTTGATCACCATTTTATCCTCTTCAATTTGATACCAACATCATCTCCAACAATTCACTCTCTCATATTTTGCCATTTTCGAACCTTGAGCTTTCTTCTTCCTCCATGAACAAATTGTTTTCAGATCTGTTACATAAATTCAGTTTCGTTTCTCTCTCTTTCTCACCCAGCGACAGATTCTAACTATGGGTGGTGGTTGTTGGTGGCTCACGGTGAGGGGGAGGGGTTCACGGTGGGGGACCAAAATATTGTTTTAATTGTTTTAAAATAATTTTGTTTTAATTGTTTTAATTGTTTTAATGTTTTAATTGAATTAAATAATAACGTGAGGGACCAAAATGAAACGAAAATGAAACATAAAGGATCAAAACGGACAAAAAAAAAGATAAATGACCAAAGTGAAACGAAAATGAAAGATAAAGAACCAAAACGAACCAAAAAAAAGATAAAGGACCAAAGTGAAATCTGGAGGAAAGATAAAAGACTAAAAATGCTATTTAGCCTATCTTTTAAGAGATAATTCCGGGAAAAAAAGAAAAAGATACTTCCAGAAGTATCTTTTAAAGTATCAGGGGTAGAATTGGATGATTAGGTAAAATGAGGGGTATGTGGTACAAGACCGGGCGTACAAAAATCGCCAGCCATGTTAGTTGTACTGGTTTGGGCCTTGCCCAGTTCAATGAAAATCAGGCAACTTTGACCAAACACTACAACAGAATAAATTAAAAAGATCGCCAAATGAGGAGCGCTTTTCTATCGGGCGCTCCCTATTTCTAACACGGAAGCTCAATGAGGAGCGCTTTTCTATCGGGCGCTCCCTATTTCTAACACGGAAGCTCAATGAGGAGCGCTTTTTTTCTGAGCGCTCCCTATGTTTTACGCGTCCTCCACAATGAGTAGCGCTTCGTGGTTCAAGCGCTCCCTATGTGTTACGCGTCCTCCACAATGAGTAGCGCTTCGTGGTTTAAGCGCTCCCTATGTGTAAAATATTATTCCTTTCCTCCTTATTTTTCCTCCTTCCCGTTGAAACCTAACTGTTCACTCACTCTCCAGCGCTGTCGTTCACTGCCTCCCGTCCCTGTTCACTCACTCTCATCGCCTCCCCTTCGCCGCCGTTAACAGCGCCGTCCCTGTTCACTCACTCTCGTTTGCTGCTACGGTTTCTCCTTGAACGTCGCGCGCCTCCCTCCTCTGTTCGCTCACTCTCATCGCCTCCTCTTCGCCGCCGTCAACAGCGTCGTCGACCAAGCCAACGACGCCTCCCTCCCCAGTTCACTCACTCTGTCTCGTTTGCTGCTTCTGTTTCTCCCCTTGCCGCAGCTCGTCCTCCCTTGCTGTCTCGTAAGTTACTCTTAGCTTTCACATTATTTTGATAATTTTTCTTTTATTTTCTCAGTGCAACTGTAATGTGTGCAAACTGCAAGATGGTTTTTGTGATTGAGGGCTGGGGATGTTAGCCTTCTTCACCATTTTCTGGTTTTAAAAACATTTTACTAGTCATTGAATTTTGATACATGTTTGTTCATATTAGGAAGTTCTCTTAGACGATAATATTGGTTAAATATGGATCGAAAGTGGATGTCTGCAAATCGTTTTTCGAAGGAATATGTCGATGGAGTAGAATATTTTGTTAACTTTGCTGTTCGACGATTGGGAACTTCTATGAATATCAAATGTCCATGTTTACAGTGTTGTTATGTAAACTCAGTTACCGCAGTTGAGCTTGCAGGACATTTAAGGGCCTACGGGATCGATCAAAGTTATACTTGTTGGACAATGCACGGTGAGGAAAGAGGTGAATCTTCGAATATGAATAATAATTCCGAGAGATGTGAATCTTCGAATATGAATAATAATTCCGAAAAATATAGATTTGATGGCGACCAACTTGAAGAGATGACAAAGGCAGTTGAAGATGATCTTAATGATTCCCCTCAAAATTTTGAGAAGTTGATAACCGATGCAGAGACACCTTTGTATGCGGGTTGTATTGAGTTCACAAAATTATTGGCGGTGATAAAGTTGTATAACTTGAAAACTTGCCACGGATGGACGGATAAGAGCTTTACTGAATTACTCGCACTATTGAAAGATATGTTGCCGAAGGATAATGTGCTCCCTTCTCGGACGTATGATGCAAGACAAATGTTAGGGTCAATTGGCTTGAATTATGAGAAGATACACGCTTGTCCCAATGACTGCATATTATTTCGGAATGAACATTCCTTGTTAAAGTCGTGTCCTAAATGTAATGCATCGCGGTATAAGAAGAAAGAATCTGCTCCAGAAAAGGTGTTGTGGTATTTTCCTATAATTCCTAGATTTAGGCGCATGTACCGTAATTCAGAAGATGCAAAACACTTGACTTGGCATGAGGATGAAAGGATTAAAGATGGCTTGCTACGACATCCGGCGGATTCTCCGCAATGGAAAAAAATTGATATTGATTATTCTGATTTCGGGGAGGAACCAAGAAACCTTCGACTTGCATTGTCTGCTGATGGATTTAACCCATACGGTATACAGAGTAGCTCTCACAGTACATGGCCCGTGATTTTGGCGGTTTATAACTTACCTCCATGGCTTTGTATGAAACGCAAGTATATGATGTTGTCTTTGTTAATTTCTGGGCCTAAACAACCGGGAAATGATATTGATGTATACTTGGCTCCTTTGATTGAAGACTTGAAGCTAATGTGGGAGACTGGCGTAGAGGTGTATGATGGGTTCAGAGAAGAGAGTTTCACCCTAAGGGCTATGATTTTTGGCACAATTAATGACTTTCCAGCATATGGCAATTTATCTGGTTACAGTAACAAAGGTCAGTGTGCCTGCCCTATATGTGAAGATAATACAGATTGGATGTGGTTGGAACATGGTAAGAAGAATATCTACCTTGGTCATCGTAGATTTTTGCTTCCAACTCATCAGTATCGACTGTGGAGAAAGGCATTCAATGGGAATTCAGAAACCCGTAAAGCCCCCCCACCTTTGACAGGTGAACCGCTTTTTGAAAAGGTGAAAGATTTGAACATTAAATTTGGGAAGCCTTTTGCAGGAGAGCTTGCCAAACGAGGGTGGAAGAAAAAGTCGATTTTCTTTGAGTTGCCATACTGGAAGTCATTACATGTAAGACATTTCATTGATGTGATGCATGTTGAAAAAAATGTCTTCGAAAGTGTCATTGGTACCTTAATATGCCAGGAAAGACTAAAGATACCATCAATGCAAGGTTGGACTTAGTTAGTATGGGGTTGAGACCCGAATTGGGTCCGATAAAGAAGGGTACACGTACATATCTACCTCCGGCAGCTTATACTCTATCTAAGAAGGAGAAAATCATCTTTTGTAAGTTTCTTCATGAAGTTAAAGTTCCAGAGGGGTACTCTTCAAATGTTACAAACCTTGTATCGATGAAAGACCTCAAGTTGAAGTCTCTAAAGTCCCATGATTGTCATGTTCTCATGGAGAATTTGTTACCCATTGGTATACGATCCATTTTGCCCAACAAAGTGCGTCAGGCCATAACTAATCTTTGTTTCTTCTTTAAGGCGATTTGTAGTAGAGTGATTGACCCTGGAAAGTTGCCAGCGTTGCAAAGATCAATTACAGTCACATTATGTGAACTTGAGATGTTTTTCCCACCTTCATTCTTTGACATAATGATTCATCTAACAGTTCATCTGGTTAGAGAGACACAATTGTGTGGCCCATGTTACATGAGATGGATGTACCCTTTTGAACGTTACATGAAAATATTAAAAGGATATGTTAAAAACCGATCACGACCTGAGGGTTGTATTGCTGAGCGCTACATAGTCGAAGAAGCTATTGAGTTCTGCACCGACTATCTATCTAGTGTTGAATATTCTGTGGGGCTACCAAGAGAGCGTCACACAAGAAGCGTTTGTAAAGGAATGACAGGAAGCAAACTAGTGATGGTCTCAAGGAGGATTCTGGAGCAAGCACACTTATATGTTCTGCACAATGACAGTGAGGTTGATTCATATGTTGCAACGCATATGGACATGCTTAAGAGTGATTACCCAAGTAAAGGTGAAGTTTGGCTAAGAAAAGAACACAATAGGAGTTTCATAGTGTGGCTAAGAAATCATATTTCTTTAGAGTTTGCTTCGAATCCTACCTTGATTTCTGATAGATTGAGATGGTTAGCAAAAGGTCCAAATATACATGTTTTCTCTTTCACCAGCTATTTACAAAACGGGTACACATTCTATACAAAAAACCAAGATGATCAGAGTAAAATGCAAAATAGTGGGGTGACTCTTGTAGCTCAATCTATGCATACATCAGGTGCCAAAGACAAAAATCCCATTTATGCGAATATGTCATACTTTGGAGTCATTGAACAAATATGGGAGTTGGATTACAATATTTTTCGTGAGCCTGTGTTCCAATGTAAGTGGGCTGACAATAATAATGGTGTACAGATTGATGAGTCGGGGTTCATGCGAGTGAATTTCAACAAGTTAGGGTATAAAGATGAGCCTTTTATTTTAGCCTCGCAAGCTCAACAAGTGTTTTATGTCACTGATCCAGTTGATATCAATTGGTCCATTGTTCTATTGACAAACAAAAAACTATTGGTTAATGATATTGGTGATAAAGCACCCGAAGATGTTGATATTGAGGATGACCCTTTCTTTGGGACATCACAACCAATACTAGGGGAAACTACTTCAAAAGAGGATGTTGTGTATATTAGAAAAGATCATAGTGATGGAATCACGCTTCGTCGAAAACAAAGTACCAAGAAGCGAAAAGAAAAATATCATAGGAATAAACAAATTGTAAATAAAACTGTATTGAGGAAAAGGAAAAGGTAATCTAACTTACTTTTAGACTTATTTTGCTTGTCTCTTCTTTATTCATCTTCAAATTGTATATATTAAGTTACTTTTTCATTAATATATCGCAGATCAGATGACATTGCATAGCGATGATAGTGGGCATGATAATGCTGATGCGAGTGATCATGAGCCCCCAAAAAAGGCCACTCGCCGTGGAATGACCGTAAAAAAGAATATCATCAACCGGCAAAGTAAAGGACTTCCAAAACTTCCGGTAAGATATATACTAATTAACTAAATTTATAACTTAGTTTAAACTATTTGTTATCTAATTTACGTAAGTAATAATGTAGGTCCAATGGAATGTTAAAGGCCAACCAATTGGTCGAAATGGTAAACAGTTGAGTACTTTCATTGGTACTAAAGTGAAGCAAACGGTACCGATTACAATCAATACATGGAATGATAAACGTAATCTCGCTTTGGAAAGACTCAAAGAGGAGCTATGGTGTATGATTCAGGTATATAATTTTGAATATATATAGTTATCTTCTTATATAATTATGTAACCATATATTGATAATATTTTCATTGTTGTGTGTAAGCAGACTTATTTTGATGTTGATGAGTCTCGGAAAGGATTCTGTCTTATGAAAGCTGGAAAGTTACATAGGAAGTTCAGAACTACTCTAAAGAATAAATGGATGACAGATGATGAAGGGAACCTCTTACACCATCCCCCACCACTATATAGTGAGATTATAAATCAGGAGGATTGGAATGTCTTTATAACCAAACGCACCGAAGATGAAGACTTCTTGGTTTGTACAATTACCTTTTAACTTAACTATATTTGACAATTATTATGCATTAATTAATGTATATTTATGTGTCTATACAGACATTATGCAATGAAAATCGAGAGAGAGCAAAAAGTCCTGATTACCCTTATAAAGGCGGTGTTAAGGGTTATCAAGACATTGAAGAAAGAATGGTAAGGACAACATCCTTTATTTCAACTTTTACTATTATTAATCAATCTTTTGATATATTTATTAACAATTGGTAAATTTTAACAGCTAGTGGAGGTGGGGCAAGATCCAACTGAAGAATCCGTTGACCGGCATGTTTTGTGGCTAGAAGCCCGAGTAAGCAAAGATGGTGTGATTAAAGATCAAAAAACGAAAGAGGTGTCTCAAAGAATTGTAAGTACGATAAAATTAAAATTGTTTCGTAATTTTGATTATAGTTATAATGTCTAATAATGTTTAATACTTATTGTGAATTAGGAGACCATATCACAATCAGTAGAACAAGGACAAACAACTGATTTTGATGGTGGGAATGACATCCTTAGCCGTGCTTTGGAACTTGAAGAGTATTCGGGTCGTGTGAGGGGTACTGGATTTGGTGTTACTCCGACATCTTTTTGGGGTCCAAATAGGCCTAAAAAAAAAGAAACTAAAGAAAGACAGTTGGAGCAATTGGTGTTCAAGCTAATGGATGAAGTTGCCGATTTAAGAGATAGAGTTGGACCAAGGATTGATCAACCATCCCCTAAGCTAGATAGCTTCAGAGATAGTTGTACCATTGCGTCTAATGAGGTATTTATCTTTAAATTCTCTTTTCTTTGTACATATTACATCAATTTATTCATATTCTAATTTTTGTTTATCATTGATTTAGGGTAACAATAATGATTGTAAACTATATATATCAAACCCTCCTAAATTAGTTGCAAGGGGTTTAATTTGTAATGAACTGGGCACTTTATTGCACAATCTACCCATTCCCGAAAATCATGTAAGAGTCAGAGTTGACGTTGCAATTGTGGGGGATGCAAACTTGCCTGTACCGGTAAACAGTATAGGGATCATGACTGTGGATGATGCAATTGGTACTTTTGTGGCATGGCCAGTAAACCTCATTAATGTAAGTGACAGTATATTTGTTAGTAATTTATTAACAAATATATTTATTTCCAACTATACTTGTTACTAAATAGTTGTTTTTTCAAAAATATAGGTATCTCAACGGACAAAATCTAAAGTTAGTGGGAATGTTGAAAGATCTCGACCTTCTAATGCTGGCAAGTCAAAAGTTAGTGGGAATGTTGGTGGGAATGTTGGCAAATCTAAAGCTTCTGGGAAAGAGATTGAATCCCGACATTCCCAGTCTATTGCTGGCAGATCTTCTAGCAATGCCATGGACTTTATCAGTTACTTAAAAATTCATGCGTTAAACCACTTGGATAGTGACGCCATGATCGAGGCATTTATGGATAGAGGGATTTTTGGAGAGGAGCAAGTGTTAACTTTGAATCAAGAGGAACTCAAGGCGGTATATGATCATGAGTGGGCAAGTGCGACTAGTATTAGAGCATATATCAGGTACTTATCTATTGATGTTTTTATTGTTGTTATTATTATTATTATTATTATTATTATTATTATTTTAATTTGTATACATTTTTATTAAAGGTATTTGTACTATGAGATATTGGTCCCAACGGAACAAACACAAAGATATGTGTTCATATGCCCTGAGACTACTTTTCTACTTAACATCCCTCTGGATAAAACAATGCCACAAGACTATATAGACAAGTGCAGGGAACAAATGGAAAGAAACAAGGTAGAAGTGAAAGCCAATATCGATCGACGCTTGGCGCTATCGCATGAATTAAACTGTGATTCTTTGTTTTTTGCACCCATAAACTTAGGGTGAGTGATTTAATCTATATCAGTAGTATATAATATGTATTTGTGAAATAATCCTTGTTATTAATTTGATTATTCAAAAATTTTATAGGACTCATTGGATATTGTTGGTGATTGATCCCAAAAAAGACCAGATTTGCTATTTGGATTCACTGCTGGGACATTACAACAACTACCCCAAGTTGGTGGGAGTATTTAATAGGTTTGTTATTAGATTCTTTGCATATTTCATATTTTAGTTTATCTATGTATTTCGATTAATATAGTTATATATATATATGATGTTGTTTCAGTGCTTTAGCAACTTATTGGGGATTGCGTAATGTCAGGACTTCGTACAGAAAATCAACATCTTCTACAAAATGGAAAGCAATAAGAGTAAGTTTATAATTAATATTCTTATGCATATGTTATTTAATTAAATTTAATAACTAATGTTTTGTTTCATAGGGTCCCAAACAATCAAATGGCGATGATTGCGGGTACCATGTAATGAAATTTATGAAGGATATCATCACTCGCCAACAAATGACAATCCCAAACAATGTATGTAATTTGATAATTTGTTTTTTAACAAGTAATTAAATATTTAATTGATATTGAACTAATTTTAAGTTTATTTTCTTTTTTCAGTATTTTCCTGAATATGTGTCTGGAGCTCCAATGTCTGATGAGGAAATCACCGAGGTCAGAGGAGAGTGGTGTCGTCATGTTATCAATTTGATTCATGCAAATCGAAATTGATTTAAATTTTATAGTACCTCATTGGATATGTTGTAAATTTTGTTGATATTTTGGTACATGAGCATTTTGTTGAATTTTGGTACTTGACATCCCTTCTTTATAGAATTTGGTTTGAAACATATGTTGGATAGTTGGATAGATATCTGTATGCTGGAAAACTGGTTGCTGGTTGCAGGGAAGCTGAGAATTGGTAATTGGTGTAAATTTTATAGTACCTCATTGGATATGTTGTAAATTTTGTTGATATTTTGGTACATGAGCATTTTGTTGAATTTTGGTACTTGACATCCCTTCTTTATAGAATTTGGTTTGAAACATATGTTGGATAGATATCTGTATGCTGGAATTGGTAATTGGTAATATGCAGGGAAGCTGAGAATTGGTAATTGGCAATACTGGCAATAGAAGAAACAAGCAAAACTTTTTTGAAAAAAAACTTAGGAATAGGGAGCGCTTTAAGAGAATAAGCGCTACTTATTTGAAACAAAATTAGGGATAGGGAGCGCTTTAGTTACATAAGCGCTACGAATATAAACTGAATGAGGAGCGCTTCTTAAATAAAGCGCTACTGATATTCCTCAGCGCATTAGTCATGAGGAGCGCTTTGTATAAAAAGCGCTACTCATGCGTTATTTTCAGGAGCGCTTCCTGAGCGCTACCAAAGAGAAACAACCAAGAATAGCGCTAACATCAGTAGCGCCCGAAAGCGCTACTTATGGGGAAAAAAAGCGCTACTTATTAAGAAATCTGTTGTAGTGAAAAAAAAAAAGTCTCCCAATGTTAGAAAAGACTAAATCCCCCTATAAATTCCATTCGGTACATAAAACCGCTCTTACTTTCTTCTCCCGATGTTGGAAAAGACTAAAATCCCCTAAAAAACTTGCCATAAAATTTTTTGTCCTATACACTCCAGATACTCGATATACATTTTTTTAGTATCAATTATTAAGGAAACTTCACACGGTATTACTAAATTATGTGGTTCTTTCTTATGAAAAAAAATACGTGGTTTCCACTCTTGATTTTTTTTCTTAGTATCAATTATTAAGGAAACTTCACACGGTATTACTAAATTATGTGGTTCTTTCTTATGAAAAAAAATACGTGGTTTCCACTCTTGATTTTTTTTTGACCAGATTGCATCTATCCACCTATATATAAGAGAGACTCGTATGGAATTTATCTAATAATAAAGAATATACAAAAAATATTGTGTTATGAATATTTCTCTTTTTAAAAATAATCATATTTGTGACCCGTGTTAACAAAAATGAAACCCGATAAGTAAAATTGATTCTTAACGTGAGAATCGTAAGTTTTCCAAAATTATATATATATATATATATATATATATATATATATATATATATATATATATATTTGAAAATAATTTTTACTTTATTATCTGAATAAATAAATTCTTTTCAACTGATATTTTTTTGAGATTGTGAACTAACAATTAAAATATCATTCTTAAACATAAATTAATTTTTTATATCAATTGTTCTTAAATTAATATTTTACCAAAGTCTACAATGTTGATTTTATATACAAAGGAATTTCATGTGACAATTTACCTACAGAGTATTCCAATGCTTTCAACACTTTTAACGAAAGACTAATTTCTGCTCGTGTTCAGGATCAAATTTCGCACTAACAAACACTGAGTTTGTCCACTGTGGAAATCGAACCCAAAAGCACCGAATCGACCTCTTGTGTCTCAGAGTAGATTAAGCCATTAGACCAACAGTGTTGGTTCGGTAAATAACCTGAAGCATAGTAAATGGTTTATAGGAAAAAAAATAATACTCATTGGAACTCAAAAACAAGTCAATGACATGTGTATTTTTACATCATATACACAATATATAATACTACCAAAACTGCTTCTCCATCATCTCTCTACCCCTTTCTCTTTCTTTGTCCATCCCTTCCAAGATGAAGTTCCAAAACAAGGAGCTTCTCTTTGGAAACAAAACCTCAAAACAAATGATTCCAAAAATAACCTTAATAGCAATCTTTGTCATAATTATAGTTCTTGTAACCCCACTTTCTTATCCTTTGTTTGGTTCATCTTTACTCTTGATGATCAACAAAACTAACCAAAAATCTTCTCATCCCAATGTTGTTGATTTGATTGAGCCACCACAAACATTGCCTTCAACAACATCTATGAAAAAGTGTGACATTTTTAGTGGTGAATGGGTGCCAAATTCAAAGGCACCTTATTATACAAATAAAACATGTTGGGCAATTCATGAACATCAAAATTGTATGAAATATGGAAGGCCAGATTCTGAGTTCATGAAATGGAGATGGAAGCCAAATGAATGTGAACTTCCAATTTTCAACCCTTTTCAATTTCTTGAAATTGTTAGAGGTAAATCTATGGCTTTTGTTGGTGACTCTGTTGGTAGAAATCACATGCAGTCATTGATTTGTCTCCTATCAAGAGTAAGTCTCACTTCTACTTTTCATCATCATTTTTTATCATTTGCTTATGTCCCCATTTTTTTTATATCAATTAATTATAGTTGCTTTGGTGTTAAGTGATTTCAATTTCATATACTTTTGAATCAAAAATGTCTCTATTCAATAATGCTCTCTCTTCCCTTGAATGGCAATCTTTAGAAAAAAGACCATCATTGTCCTTGTTAATCAAGCTTATGGATTTGTGAGGAGATAGTAATTAATCAAGTTAGATCCCCTTTTCACAAATCTTTAGTTTGATCGCTCTCAATTCCTGATTGTATTGACAATTTCAGTAACACGAAAATGCTAGTTCCCGAATTCAAATATGAGTGTGATTGTGTGATAGTATATGTGACGTTTATTTGTCATGTTGTGATAAGAAAAAGTTTAGTTTGACTCCAACTAAGCAAATTAGGTATTTGGCTAATTAAATAATTAATAAAGCTCAATTTCAGCACTACTTTAATAGAGTTAAGAAATGTCGACTTTGCTCTCAAGGCAAGTTATACTTTTCCTCGAAGTCGAGCTCAACTAGGTTCATTTTTTTTTTTGATAAAAACTAGGTTCATTTATGTGCTTCGGAATTCGGACTAAATATAAAATTCTCATTTGACTTTATAGCAATATTATTTATTAAAACTAATAAGGGTGCACTAACTGAACTCGGATCCTACCCAAAAGTTTTAGATTCAAATTTTTGTTGTGACAAAAACTCTATTAGAATGGGAGAGCCACATGGACCGACAAACCTAGGTATACAAATGGTCAACTAGGCTCCCAAATATAGATTAGTCATCAACAATGTCAGCACCAATAATATGATAACAAAAAATAAGAGTAATGCTATTTAATACGATAAGAATAGTACGAATAAGACTTCCAACTTAATCGAACTAAATTTTTCTTATCTTTTGTTTTAGATGAAATACTATCTTAATTAAAGTTAAATCAGTTATTTCATTATTTGATAAAATTTCTAGGTTCCAAAATATAGATTAGTCATCAACAATGTCAATAAATACTGCGCACCAATAATATGATAACAAAAAATAAGAGTAATGCTATTTAATACGATAAAAATAGTACGAATAACACTTCCAACTTAATCTAACTAAATTTTGGTTATCTTTTGTTTTAGATGAAATACTATGTTAATTAAAGTTAAATCAATTATTTCATTATTTGATAAATTTTCTAAGATTAAACACACTAACAGAAGAAATGTTTAAGAATCAAAACAAACAAACGAACAAAATATAGATTCATTAACCGAACTGTTTTAAGAAAAACACATCTAGAAGTTGTTTTGTAATAATATTGATATAAATTAAAAAACTTAAGAGCATCCGCAATAGAGAAACTCTCTCATTTGAGTACTTAAATAGGTCTCACATATACACATCACTGTTTTATAATTTTTTAATAGTAGCACTTAATAAGAATTTCATCTCTCCAACCCAGATCTCCAACAAAATTTATTAAATGGATATCACTAATAACTTTACATCACCATTTTATTAGTGTTTTAATCAAAAGTAAGACTGTAATCCACGTCAGAAGGAAGAGAGAGAAAATATTTCCGATATAGGAGTTCCACCCTAATAAAGACCCACTTCTTATTCAACTCTTAACAGATAAGAAGTCCTCGTTTGCATGGTGTAACAATCTCATCTCTCGTACATTCAAAGACCAAGATGGTTTACTTCCTCTTTACTATTTTAAACACAACTAGTGAAAACCCTTGCAGAGGGAATCGAATCTTTTGCTGGCGACCACATTGAATGTTGTCCATATCCCTAACCAGTCCACATGATGAAACACTCTCAAGTCAATAATAGGTGTTTATTTATTTATATTTATTTGTGTCTAGTTCTTGCATAAAGCTGAAATGCTGAAAGCTCTCACTTGTCGCATAGTTAGCTAATTAGCTTCATGTACAAGCTGCGCTGCAAGTGGCATTTTATTCCTTGACTATTAATAATATTTGTATTTTACTGGCCTCCTCTTTAGATAACATAAATAATAGTATAAACTTACCAAAAAAATAAATAATAGTATAAAAACAGAGATAAGAATAAACAGAGGAAACAGAGTCGAGCGGAAAAATAAGAGGACTTGAGCCTGAATGGTGTTGGACTCACTTTTTTAGGGTTAAATACGTTTTTAACCCGTATAAGATATGAAGATTTTATTTTTAGTTGTCAATAAATTTTCTTTAAATATTTGATCCTACTTAGATCTTCATTTGCCCATTTCTCACGACTAGAAGTGGGAATAGGCCGGGCGAGCTAGGTTTTGCATAGCCTGAGCCTGAGCTGCGTTGAAAGTGTTAGTCCTGAGCTTGGCTTGTGGCCTATCATAAACCCAATTTTTAGGCCTGGCCTGGTCTTTGTGAGAGTCTGACAATGCCTGATAGCCTGTTTAAAACTCTATTTCATAACTTTTTTATACAAAAACAAAACAATCTTTAAGTGATGTATACTTTTGTAAATAGACTAAGAAACTAATAGATTACTAAAATTCAGTTCTATTATATATGTCATCCAATTTAAATTCTATTTTATAATAATAACTTTAAATATGTCAAAAATTGATGTAGGTTAATAGTTTAAATTAATATAAAATATTAGCAAATTTATGATTTAATATGAAGTATAAAATTTAATACAATAATAATAATGGTAATAAAAGTTTGTTTATTTTTCCTTAAATAGACTGACCTGATAAGCTTAAAAGACTTTTTCAATGGCATGTATCCTGACCCTTTTAACTAAATTGGCTTTCAAAAAATCCTAAGCCTTACCTGTTTAAATTTAAATAAAAAGTCTAGGCTAACTTGGCCTTACGTAGACCTCTATCGAGCAGCGTGACCTATTCCCACCCTTAGTCGCGACATATATGTTTTCACTTTCGACTGAATGACTCACATGCTGCGCTGGCATTAGCTAAGTCACAACATTTCAATGATGAGGATGTCAAAGGCGATCTAATTGTTAAAATGTGTGACGTGACAAGTGTAGGATAGATAATTAGATTTGACATCCTATTTAATATTTTATTAATATTATCTTAATAAAAATATTAGGTTTTTTTAAGAAAAGGAAATATCAGGTTATCTAAAGCTTTATCTAGTTTGTTTTAAAGACCTATTGTAAATTGATTTAAAGCTCAGTAATTTACCTAATTGAAATAAAGTTAAAGTTAAATATGTCTATTTATAAAACATTTAAAGTTTAAAATAGTTATATACATTTGTTTCCAAAAGTCATCATGCTTTTTTGTCAAAAAAAAAGTTATCATGCTTTGCTATCTTTGATTGATTTTGATGTTATTTGATTTGTATTTATGCCAAAACATATTCCATTAAAGCTATGTTGAAAATGAAATAGTTGTCGAATATGTAACCAAAGACAAGGTACTCAAAAAGCATGATGCTAAGGTTTGACAACTCAACTAATTTTTTTTTGGCTTAACTTCTTGTTGGTATTCCAACTCAAAATTGAATGACTGCCTTGGGAATATTGGAATATACCTTGTAATTGTGTATTGTTTGTATTTGTAATAAGTAGCTGTCGAAATACTACCTAGTCGAAGTTATAGTTAGCTGTAGAAGTTGCAGTGTAATTAGTAACAGTAGAAGGTGTAGTTAGTAGTTGGCATATTGGGCCTAGTCGAAATATGGGCCTGGGCCTGACTTTAGGTTTTGTGTATAAATAGGGATCACTAGTTAGTGAATAATAATGCTTTTGATTGCCTTTTAACCTAATCCTATCACTTTACAGTCTCACTGTTTTATTGCTCCCTTTCCTCTCTCTAGCGCCGTCGCTCTCCCTTCCCTCTCCTGTCTGCTGCGCCGTAGAATCCCCAACAAACTGGTATCAGAGCTTTAAGATCCATGGCAGCGAGAGATAACTATGGTGGAGGTATTCCGGGGAGCCTCCCCATTTTCGATGGAAAGGACTTTGAGAGATGGTGTTCGCAGATGAAGGTGCTGTTCAGATATCAAGATGTACTTGACATCGTGAACGATGGAGTTCCACCCGTGGCAGTTGACGCCACAGAAGCGGTGAGAAACAGCCACAATGCGATGAGAAAGAGAGACGGAAAAGGGCTGTTTTTACTTCACCAGTGTGTCGATTCGAATGTCCTGAACCTGATCATCGACTGTGAATCAGCAAAGGCAGCGTGGGACATCCTCAAGAGCTCGTATGGCGGAGCAGACAGACTGAAGAAGATTCGACTCCAGTCGCTCAGAAAGCAGTTCGAAGCCCTGAAGATGTCAGAAGCAGAATCGATTGGCGAATTTATTACGAGGTTAGTAGCATTAACTAATCAAATGAGGGGAAATGGTGAGACTGTCGAAGAAGTGAAGAAGGTAGAAAAGGTGCTTCGATCCTTAACCGAGAAATTCGACTACGTTGTTACAGCCATTGAAGAATCCAAGGACCTAGATACATTGAAGTTAGATGAACTTCAGGGTTCCTTAGAGGCACATGAATTGAGGATAAGGCAGAGAAGTTCAGAGAGAGAAACTGAACAAGCCTTACTTTCATATTCCTCTAAGAAGAATTGGAAGGCAAGTAACAGGGTCGAAAGAGGTAGAGAAGAAGGATCAAGCAGTAAGCAGAATGATTTCGACAAGAAGAAGGGATCCTTCGACAAGAAAGGTGACCTGTCGAAAGTGCAATGCTACAACTGTCAGCAATTTGGGCATTATAGAAACAGGTGTAAAAACAAGAAGGTTTCTAGAGATGCTGAAGCCAATTTTGCGAGTGACAGTGACCCAGACTCCGACTCAGATGGGCTAGTGCTGATGGCAGTCGAAGATGAGATTGAAGATAACACTCATCTTGACGAAATTGCTGAAAGTAGCGAGCAGAACAGTGTGAACACTTGTATAAGTGGATACACTTGTAATGCTCAAAATACTTGTGCTATGTGTGTGTGGCAGGCCAGTCGAAACACTGGGGATACCTCCAACATAGCCAACAACGATGATGAGGAATTATCATTCATGACGACTATAGACCCAGAGTTGCTGTTGTTGAAACCAGATACAAATTCGACTGAAGAGAAGTGTGTCGAATTGCAGGTTGTCGAAGAACATTGCCTGAAGAGAACTGTCGAAGAATGTTGTGAAAAACCGACAACAATGGACTTAGAAGAAGTTCATGATCAGAGTGATCAGGATGTCGACGAGGTCGAAACTGAAGAGCCAGAAGAACCCATTGCTGTCGAACCTCTCAGAAGGTTGCAAAGGGAAAGGCAGAAATCAGTAGAGCTAAATGATTTCGACACAATCCCAGATTCTGCTGTAACTGCAGAGGGAGAGTTAACTCAATTCGAACTGATGGCTGAAGCAAAACCAGTGAGTCTGGAGCAAGCTCTTAGTCGAAAGGAGTGGAAGGAAGCTATGATTGATGAGTCGAAATCAATAGAGAAGAATGATACCTGGAAGCTAGTCGAACTTCCAGCGCAAAAGAAGGCAATAGATGGTGAAGTGGCCAAGGGTAAGGCAAAATTAGTAACCATTGAGAAAGAACCCTTGTATTGGGCACCAAGTATTGAAAGTTGCGGCCCGGTTCGACAGAGTGCGAAACAGCTCGAAAATGGGCAGAACAGATCGAAAAGTTGCAGCCCAGTTCGACAGAGTTCGAAACAGTTCGACAAGGGGCAACACAGGTTCGACAGGGTGTGGGCAAGATCAGGCAACACACTTTGGGTACATGGGTGCCGAATTCCTCTCGACAGGAAAGATTCGACAGAGGAACAAGAACTCTGGCTATATGTAGAGTTGACGCCTGGTGACTGGGGGCCAAAACTGAAGTGTCACTTAGTAATGACCAATGCATTGCAGAAAGGACAATTCGACAGAAACAATGACCAAGCCATTGCAGAAAGGAAGATTCGAAGAGCTGAGGACAATGCTTGGAATGATGTCACGTAGCAATACAAATTAGGAGGGAATATTGGAATATACCTTGTAATTGTGTATTGCTTGTATTTGTAATAAGTAGCTGTCGAAATACTACCTAGTCGAAGTTATAGTTAGCTGTAGAAGTTGCAGTGTAATTAGTAACAGTAGAAGGTGTAGTTAGTAGTTGGCATATTGGGCCTAGTCGAAATATGGGCCTGGGCCTGACTTTAGGTTTTGTGTATAAATAGGGATCACTAGTTAGTGAATAATAATGCTTTTGATTGCCTTTTAACCTAATCCTATCACTTTACAGTCTCACTGTTTTATTGCTCCCTTTCCTCTCTCTAGCGCCGTCGCTCTCCCTTCCCTCTCCTGTCTGCTGCGCCGTAGAATCCCCAACAGGGAATCCAATATAAGAAAACCAGATGGCCCCTAGATTATTTAATTAGATATCCATATTGTTGTATATTGAGTTGCTTTAACAATTTCAACATATTAGATTGCAGATTCCTTTAAACCCTAGGTGTGATTGTGTGATAGTGTATGTGTAGTGTGTTATTCCTCGTCGTAAATGTAGATATTTTGTTTTTCATTTCCATAAAATTTTTCCGTCTATATAATATAGAGTTTCTTACATTGGATTGTTGTTTGTTTTAGTTTTGTAATATATTTTCATGTTTGGTTGTAGTCCAAAGATTAGAGACAAATTTTATTTAATTCCTTGAAATATAGATTATGTAAAGACTAATTATAAAAATATGTATTTATTACGGGAATGAAAACAAAACTTAGGAAATTACAAGGATGAAAAAAAAATTAGGGACAAAAAACACAATCGGCGATATTCATAGAAACAAAAATCATATTTAAGCCTTCATTATGTTACCGCTTTAGTCATATTTACAATGTAAATGTGTGATTTAGGGGTGTCAAAAAAACCCGGACCTGCGGGTAAAACCCGTCACGGGTAGTTAAATGGGTACCCGCGGGCCAAATAAACGGGTATTTTGACTACCCGTCAATAAACTGTGATTTTAAGTTTTGAAGTAACTATTAACACCCTGTTTTTGTTAGTATGCACCCCATATGGAAGGTTAATTTTGGATGTGTATTTTATATATTTCGAAGAGAAATGCTATCAATACCCTCTTTTACACACTCTCTTCAACACTCACTTTATGATTGGTTAAAATTCATGTGGGTTCCACCACTTTGGAAATGAGACTCAATAATTTAGTGGAATCCACGTGAATCTTAACCAATCATAAAGTGAGTGTTGAAAGGGTCAGTATCGTCTCCATTAACTGAAAAGTTCTAGTTGGAGAAAGACGCAAAGAATATAATAATAATATTTTATAAATAATATTATTTCATTCTTTGTGTCTTTCTCCCTCCACCTGGAACTGTCTAGTTACTGGAGATGATCTTTTTACGTGTTGAAGGGATACTAACAAAGAGAGAGTTGCAAACATTTCTCATATTTTGAAATTTTTTTAACAATTTATATGTTGAGAAAACAAAAGTTTGGAAATAAATACTTTTGGGGGTTATAGTCTAGCAAAAAATAGTGGTGTTAATATAACTACATTTCATTTCATTCATAAGCATGAATTGCTAATTTCTTGACCATTTAACTTCTCAGGCAGAATGGCCCATAGATGTATCATACACATCAGATGACTATTTCATGAGATGGAAATACCCAACTTACAATTTCACCTTAGCAACATTTTGGACACCATTTTTAGTCAAAGCCAAGCAAGAAAATTCAGATGGTCCAACTCACACAGGTCTCTTCAATCTCTACCTAGATGAATTTGATGAGAAATGGACAACACAAATTGAAGATTTTGACTATCTAATTCTCAATGGAGGACATTGGTTCTACAAACCAATGATGTTCTATGAGAAGCAAAAAATCATAGGATGTCATTATTGTCTCTTAAATAATGTCACTGATTTAACCATGTATTATGGTTATAGAAAGGCCTTTAAAAATGCATTTAAAGCCATAAATAGTTTAGAAAATTTTAAGGGTATGACAATTCTTAGAACATTTGCACCTTCACATTTTGAGAATGGGATATGGAATCAAGGTGGGAATTGTGTGAGAACTAAGCCATTTAAGAGCAATGAGATGAGATTAGAAGGGAGAAATATGGAATTATATATGATTCAATTGGAAGAGTATAAAATTGCTGAAAAGAAAGCAAGAAAAAAGGGTTTGAAATTTAGGTTACTTGATACTACTCAAGCTATGTTGTTGAGACCAGATGGTCATCCAAGTAGATATGGACATTGGAAACATGAGAATGTTACATTGTATAATGATTGTGTTCATTGGTGCTTGCCTGGACCTATAGATACATGGAGTGATTTCTTGTTGGAAATGTTGAAGATGGAGGGTGTGAAATATAATGGAGTGAGACTAAAGACAAATTGATAGTGTTATAAATTATTATTGCCAATTTTTTTGTTTTGGAATTTTATAGTGAGAAAATTTATTATATTGTTGTAATAAAATTGAAGATTTTTTAGTAACCATGAGAACAAAAATTGAAGAAGTTTCATGTTTAAGAATGTTCTTTTTTGCTTTTTTTGACTAACTATAAGTTTCGGTATTCATTATGCACATTTGACACCTACACTAATACTATCAAAATTCTGAATTCTGCATACGCACAGGTATTTGTATAAATAGACTTAAACAAAATTTAATTACATTTTTGATATTCTTTCAAGTTATAAAGAAATGACGTGTCACAAATTTAGACTATATTTTTTATAGATAGTTTGGTATTTTTAATAGTGATTGCATTGATTAAATAGATACTTGATAGTTGATAATTAGTATTTTGATTAAATAGATAAATCAAAAAAATGAAATGTGAGGAGAGAGAGAGAGAGAGAGAGAGAGAGAGAATAGAGGTGGGAGAGATAGAGAGAAAATTGAGAAAGATAAGAGCGAGAGGAAGGTAAAAAAGTGGATTTTAAATGTGAGTTAAAAAACTTAAGAGATTGTGGGAGAAAGTGGGACCCAAAAATAAATGAAATAGAATAGTTATAAATTTCACCAACCACTTATTTTTTTTATATGTTTAGTTTTTTTTTTGACAACTTGTTATATGGTTAGTTGATGATTGATTTCTGAGATGATATTTTAGACATGGGTAGTTTGATATTTTTAGTAGTGGTTGAGTTGATTGAAGAGATACTTGATAGTTGAAAAATAGATACTTAATAATTAGTATTTTGATTAAATAGATAGATCTAAAAAATGAAACGTGGAGAGAGAGAGAGAGAGAGAGAGAGAGAGAGAGAGAGAGAGAGAGAGAGAGAGAGAGAGAGAGAGAGAGAGAGAGAGAGAGAGAGAGAGAGAGAGAGAGAGAGAGAGAGAGAGAGAGAGAGAGAGAGAGAGAGAGAGAGAGAGGTGGGAGATATAGAGAGAAAATTGAGAAATATAAGAGTGAAAGAGAAGTAAAAAAGTGGGTTTTAAATGTGAGTTAAAAAAGTTTAAGAGATGATGGGAGAAACTGGGATAAAAAAATGAAATAGAATAATTATAAATGTTCAAAGAAGCCCTCAAAAAAGTAAAAAGTTAAATGGGCAATTTGGTAATATCACGGACCCATTATTTTCTTATATAGTTAATTGAAACGGCACTTATTTACTAATAAAAAAAATGACACGTATTTAAGCGTCCACCTGGCCGCATGTCACATACTTTAATTCTAAAAATCAAATCAATAATTTCTTAGATCATATATCATAATAGTTTCTATCTTCTAGCTCCATTTTTTTGATAAGCAATTATTTATTGATAAAGCATTAGGGTCCTCAAACCCAATAAACATAGATATTAAATGTTGTTAATACATATATAAGAGGGTATTATTCCACCACTAAGAAATGGAATAGCTAGAACGACTACCCACTCTATAAATAAACCAACTCTAAGACAAGTCAAATTGTGAACAGCTCTCTAGGTCACCTTGCTGCCTTGACTATGTTAATTGCTTTACTTTACCATTTTATTACTTTAAAATTTTACTGTTGTGCTAGTTGATGGTACTACTCAGCTTATTTCCATTTCTGTTTGGGTGCATATATACGCCTACTCCAATTAATGCAAGTACAAGATTGAATACCATTTATTCCCTTCTCTCTATCTCTCTTTACAGTTACGCATAGAACCTGTAGATCTAGTCTCATTCTCTTTCTCTGAGTATCATTCCACCATTGATGCTCATTGATCGAGCTTCCTTCAATCCAAATACTGTTACAACTGGTATCAAAGCAACGCCTGGTTTCCTGATGACGACACGAAGCCAATCTCTCGCAGAGCTTGATCGGAAGATCGACGAGAAGCATAGGGAGGTTAACACCCAGATCGAGCAACTGCAGTTGCAAATGGAGACGAATCAAGAAGAACTTCGCAACTTACTCAGATCTCAGCTTCGTGGCCCTTCGCAAGCGGTACAGAGTAACGCGACACCACGAGGCCAAGCGGAGCCCCCGCCGACGAGACACTATGCTACACGACTGTCGAAGGTGGATTTTCCTAGATTTGACGGCAAGAAGGTTAAGGACTGGCTGTACAAGTGTGATCAGTTCTTCCTCCTGGACGAGACACCACCGGAGTCACGAGTTAGGCTCGCATCCATCCATCTTGAAGGGTTAGCACTGCAGTGGCACTTGAACTACATGCGTGGCCTGATTTGATCAGTACCCAACTTGGGTGCAGTACGTCGCCGATGTGAAGAGGAGGTTCGGTGATTTGTACGAAGATCCCCTCGCGGAGTTGATCCAGGTGAAACACGCAGGATCGATGCAGAATTACATCGATGAGTTTGAGTTAGCCCTAACTCAGGTGAGCATCCTACCTGAAAATGCCCTCAGTATCTTTATCTCTAACCTAGATCCCCACACCCAAGCTCATGTGAGAATGTTTTACCCGACTAGCATTGCTCACGCATCCAACCTGGCTAAACTACTTGAGACCAACAAGCCCACAACCCTGAAATAGAATCCTTTCAAACCTAACTACTCCACCATCGCCAAACCCCAAACAGTGACCACAGAATCACCTCTGATCACCAATAAACCTACACAGAAGCCACCATACACCAAACCATCCACTAAAACACCTTACACTAGAGCCCAATTGGAGGAGAGGAGTGCAAAAGGACTTTGCTGGTATTGCGATGAGCCTTTTACTCCAGGTCACCACCTCAAACATAAGGGTCCCCAAACACTGATGATGATGGAAGTAGAAGAAGAAGATTCAACCACACCAGAAACATCTGAGCCTCAGTGGGAACCTGTGTTGACACCAGTAGCTGAACCATAAACTCCACAAATTTCCCTCCAAGCCTTAACAGGATCAACCAATTACCAAACCATGAGAGTAAGAGGGCTGTATTACAAAAAGGTATTGCAGATATTACTGGATAGTGGAAGCACACATAACTTCCTTGACCTCAACATGGCCAAGAAGTTAGGATGCAAGCTGATTCCTGTACCTTCCATGTCCATAACGGGTGGAGGTGGCCACAAACTAGAAGCACTTTATGTGTGCAAGGGTTTTAAATGGTCAATGCACAATCAAGAGTTTGTAGCAGACATGATTGTGTTACCTTTGGCTAGCTGTGATTTAATTTTGGGCATTCAATGGCTCAGATCATTGGGACCAATCCTGTGGGACTTTGATAAGCTCCAAATGGACTTCAGTGTGCAAGGAAAGAGGGTAGTACTCAGGGGAGCAAAGACCTCAGGAGTGAAATTGATATCTAACAAGGCTATGACTGCAGCTATTAACCATGGAGCAGAGCTATGCTTCCTTCAAGTCCAACAGGACACTCCTCAGTTTGTTATCCCCAGCTGCACTCTGTCAACTGCAGGTAATCCCGATCCTTCTGTTAATAAGGATATTGAGTTGCTCTTAGACGAGTATCATGATATATTCCTTGAGCCTATTGAATTACCACCTTTTAGGCAAGGGTTTGATCATAAAATCCCTTTAAAAGGTGATGCTACTCCTGTAAACATTAGGCCATACAGATAGTCAATAGTGCAGAAAGATACTTTTGATAAGTTGGCAGGAGAAATGTTAGAACAAGGCATTATTAGATACAGTAATAGTCCTTTTGCATCCCCCACAGTGTTGCTTAGAAAGAAGGATGACTCATGGAGATTGTGTGTAGATTATAGAAGGTTGAATCACTACACAATTAAGGATAGATTCCCTATCCCTTTAATTGAAGATCTCATGGATGAATTGGCTGGTGCTGTTATCTTTTCTAAACTAGACTTACGTTCTGGTTATCATCAACTGAGGATGAGTGAAGGGGAAGAGTTCAAGACAGCCTTTAAAACCCACGGTGGGCACTTTGAGTATTTAGTGATGCCTTTTGGGCTCACTAATGCCCTTGCTTCGTTTCAGGCACTGATGAACCATCTATTCAAGGAATTCTTGAGGAAATTTGTTATTATATTTTTTGATGATATTCTGGTCTATAGTTCTTCCTTGCAGGACCATCTTCATCATTTAGCTATCATATTCAACTCTGTGAGAGCCAATCAACTATATCTGAATCAGAAGAAATGCCAATTTGGCACTACACGAGTGGAGTATCTTGGTCACTTTATAACTGAACAGGGAGTGTCCACGGATCCAGCTAAGGTTAAAGCAGTCTGTGAATGGCCTGAACCAAGGACTGTAAAACAACTCAGGGGTTTTCTTAGATTAGCGGGTTATTACAGGAGATTTGTGAAGGACTTTGGGAAGCTAGCCAAGCCTCTTACTGATCTACTCAAAAAAGAGTGTTTTGAATGGTCTAATAGTGCTACAGCAGCATTCCAGAACTTGAAGTTAGCTCTTACCTCTGCTCCAGTTCTGGCATTACCAGATTTCACCAAGGTGTTTGTGGTGGAAACTAACGCATCTGGGAGAGGAATAGGTGCTGTGTTAATGCACGATCATCACCCTATAGCATATATCAGCAAATCATTGGGGCCTAGGCAGCAGGCTCTGTCCATATATGAGAGAGAATTGCTGGCCATTGTGTATGCCATCCAAAAGTGGAGCACCTACCTTGCACACAAACCCTTTGTCATCAAAACCGATTAGGGAAGCATTAAATATATTTTGGAACAACGTTTGAATACTCCTTTCCAACAAGCTTGGGTGGCCAAAATGATGGGTTATGAATTTGAAATACTCTACAAGGAAGGTAAGGAAAACAAGGCTGATGATGCCCTGTCAAGAATTGAAAGAGCAGAACTATTAGCTCTAACTTTCAACTCTGTCACCATAGATTTACTACAGCAGATTAAAGACACCTGGTTAGCTGATTCAGATGTTGCAAAAGTTATACATGACTTGGAGACAAATGCCACTCCTCATAAGAAATTCACTTGGCAGGATGGGCTGCTTAGAAGAAAGGGTAAACTGGTAGTTGGAAATAACCCTAAAGTGAAGGGTTTCATTTCGCAATAGTTACATGATTCTGCCCTGTGGGGACATTCTGGGCGTGATAATACTTCTGCAAAGGGTGAAATCCCTTTTCTTTTGGAAGGGAATGACCAAAGAAATTCAAAATTATGTCAAGACATGCACTGTTTGCCAGAGAAGCAAGAGTGATCAAGCTGCTTACCCTGGCCTTCTGCAACCCCTACCAATACCAGGGCGTATTTGGGAGGATATCAGTCTAGATTTTGTTGAGGGACTTCCTAAGTACAATGGCAAGCAAGTCATCCTGGTTGTTGTGGATAGATTGAGCAAGCAGGCTCATTTTGTAGCACTGTCTCATCCATATACTGCTCTTGATGTGGCTCAGCTATTCCTTGACCATATCTTCAAGTTACATGGCCTGCCAAATTCAATTACTTCTGATAGAGACCCTGTATTCCTCAGTGAAGTATGGACAGAATTTTTCACTTTACAGGGAGTGGCCTTAAACAAATCAAGTGCTTACCACCCTCAATCCGATGGGCAGATGAGATTATGAACAAGGGCCCTAGAGACCTACCTAAGGTGCATGTGTCCTGAAAAGCCCTCCACTTGGGCTCATTGGCTGCCACTGGCAGAGTGGTGGTATAATACGAACTTCCATTCTTCTATTCAGAGTTCCACATATGAGATTGTGTATGGGCAAGCTCCACCCATCAACTTACCTTATCTGTCTGGAGAGTCATCCTCCTTGACTGTGGACAGGTCCCTAGTAGCAAGAGAAGAAGCCGTGAGATTGCTTAAGTTCCATCTTCACCGTGCTCAGAACAGAATGAAGCAGCAGGCAGATAAGCATCGCAGTGATCGTGAATTTGCTGTTGGAGACTATGTTTTTCTGAAGCTACAGCCGTACAGGCAATTCTCGTTGAGGAAGCAGGCTTTTAACAAGCTCAACCCTAAGTTCTATGGGCCATATCGTGTGCTGGAAAAAGTTGGCAAGGTAGCTTATCAGCTGGATCTGCCACCAGATACTGGCATTCACAATGTCATCCATGTTTCCCGGTTGAAACTCTGTACCAATCCTGCTGCTGCTGTAATCAAACACCCCTGCATACATACTGCTGATGTTGGCCATAAGGGGGAACCAGAGGCCATCCTTGATCGCAAGATGGTGAAGAGAGGACGGGTAGCTGCCACTAAAGTGCTTGTCAAGTGGAAAAATTGTGCTCCAAAAGCTGCACCCTGGGAATATTACTATGATCTTCTCAGGGATTTCCCCACATTTCACTCTTGAGGACAAGAGTGGCCTCCTAGGGGGGGTATTGTGACCAGGTTCTCTAGGTCACCTTGCTGCCTTGACTATGTTAATTGCTTCACTCACTTTTACTTTACCATTTTACTTTAAAGTTTTACTGTTGTACTAGCTGATGGTACTACCCAGCTTATTTCCATTTCTGTTTGGGTGCATATATACGCCTACTCCAATTAATGCAAGTACAAGATTGAATACCAATTATTCCCTTCTCTCTATCTCTCCTTACAGTTACGCATAGATCCTGTACATCTAGTCTCATTCTCTTTCTCCGAGTATCATTCCACCATTGATGCTCCTTGATCGAGCTTCCTTCAATCCAAATACTGTTACACAAATACACCAACAAGTGGCCAACCAAATAATGTTTCTTCCTTGTACATTCCTTGCCCAACCAACGAAAATAGTCCACAATGTTATGACAAAATGGTGATTGTAAGTCAAGCCACATATAAACCTTATTCCACACCCCTGCAGCAAAGTGACAGTTAATAAATAAGTGCATAGCAGCCTCACGATCCTCCCTGCAAACTAGACAGCAAGCTGCTCCTCAGTTGTGATCACATGTCGCATGAAAAGGAGATCCCTCGTGGAGAGGGAATTAGAGAACAACCTCCACCCAAAAATTATCACTTTAGAAGGAATATGAGTTCTCCACAATTCATTAAAAACAGAATCATTGATGTTGGCCGCTCCCAAGTCCATAGAGTTGTCAACTAAGTGATTGTAACATGATCTAACTGGAAAAAGGTTTGCTTGCACCCAAAGTCCAAATCAAAAAATCTTTCTAGCCAGGAACAGAGAGATTTCCTTTAAGATGTCTCTTAAGCAGTTAGCCTCCTCCATGATTAACTGATCACTCAAGATCCTCCAAGGAAATTGCCAATACCATCCACGAGAATGCCAAACCCCAGCTTTAGCCACTGAAATAGCCTTATGACCGCAACCTGCAAATAAGTTAGAAAAAATCAAATACAAAGGTTGATGTCCTATCCAATGATGGTACCAAAAATCTACTCTAGAATCACCACCCACCCACGTCTAACATAGTTCCGTTTAAATTCTATCCGTTGTGGCACATTTTCCAAAGAAAATGCCATCCACTCCTTTTTCTGACACATTTGACTGATTGTAAGTCGTTGATCATAAATGTTGATGGAATCTGAGCCGTTTAAAAATTCAAAAAAAATTAAACACGTTTGGTTGTCAAGGTACAGACAGGTTCGGTGAAGGAGAACCGTATCTAACAAAAATTCAAATCATGGGGTGTGACACTTAACTGGTTCGAAGGACTTGGTCTGGACTGGCTTGGTTTCTGATAGTCGTACCAAACAAAGTTCAAACCATGGGGTGTGTGTCAAAAGAAATCAGTCCCGGAAGGGAACCACTGGACGGGTTCGGTTGCCAGTCGCCGAACCCATGAAAATCTGGAGAGAAAAAAAAGACGGACGCGCTTGGAACTTTTTGCTTCATTAAGGGTATTCTGGTACTTTTGTTGTGTTTAGGGGTGTATGGTGAGTAGGAGGGGGTTGGGAAAAGCATGGCCTTCCTCATATGCTTCTTTTTTTCCTTCCCATTTCATTTGCTTTTGGAATTGGGCTTAGCCCATTCATTTTTTACTCACGTTTACACACCACACTTGACTACTCCACTCATTTAATCACTTTCACTTTTTTTCTTATTCCAACTCCAAGTTCTTTATGTTTGATTTTGGTTGGGTTTAAAAGAAGTTTTGGAATTGTTAAAAGATAGTCACTTTGGATCTAATTGTTTGGTCATTAAGAACATTTCAATTTCTTACCAAAAAAACAAGTTGTTAGTAATAGAGATATAGTTACTCAATATATAAAATAGGCTCTCATTGCTGTAATAGTCAATTGCCATTTGTAAAAGTCAAATAGTCAACTCTATGTACAGTCATATAGTCAAAGATGACTCAGCTTAACAGAGTATATAAACTCAAATGTAAACAGATTCAATTCAATGAAAATCATTCAACAGAATTCGGTTATGAATTCTGCAACTGACTCTGAGCTTTAACTCTAGCATGGTATCATTCGCATAGTTCGATCCTGGTTCCTTCTTCATCTTTCCGCTTCGCAATCTCATCACAGATCTGCAACACTTAAGTTCTTCAATGGCTACACCCGAATCATCGGTGGCTACGACCGCGACGCCCGATTCACCGGCTTCGATTTTCCAATCGAACGCTTCCTCCTCTCAATTCATCACCGGACCAAAGTTGTCCCTGAAATTGGATGATAAGGACTTCCTGTTGTGGAATCAACAGGTTGAGGGAGTCGTCGTTATGCACAAGCTTCATCGGCTCCTCGTTAAGCCTAAAATTCCACAGCAGTTCGATTCGATTGAAGATAAACTCAATAACAAAGTTTTTAAGGCTTACGATCGGTGGATCGTTCAAGTTCAAGCACTCTTTACATGGATTCTTTCGACTTTGTCTGGTTCTGTGCTACCTCGTGTGCTGAATTGCAATTACGCCTATCAGGTTTGGAACACTATCCACAAGCATTTCCTTGCACATCTAAAGGCGAAATCACGTCAGTTAAGATCTGAATTGAAGAACACGAGGAAAGGAACTCGTAGTGTTCACGAGTACATCACGCGGATTCGTGCGATTTTGAGTTCTCTAGCTGCTGTAGGTGATGTTGTATCTGACAATGACCTAGTTGACGTCGTGCTCGATGGATTGCCAGAGGAATACAACTCGATTGTGCTTATGGTGTTTTCCAAACCTGATGCACTAGATCTCACCGAATTGGAGTCGCTTCTCCTTGTTCAAGAAGCGCAGTTAGACAAATTTCTCCAAGAACTGGCTACTCCTGCTGTCACAACGAATCTTGCACACACCTATACGCGTGGTGGTCACTCAGGCAGATCCTCAGGCTCCTATTCGCAACAATCTTATGGCTATTCCAACTATCCTGGCAGAGGACGTTACAGTGGTCGTGGTCGTGGTCGCGACCGTGCTCGTGGTGGTCCTCCTCGCCCTATTTGTCAAGTGTGTGGCAAACCAGGCCACACTGCTATTGATTGCTGGCACAGGTATGATGGGAGCTACTCTGCTCCACCAACACAGACTCCTGCTGATGCCAATGCTGTTGCAGACACCACACAAGGTGCTACTTCATCCAACGCTGCTGCAACTACCACTGAGGGAACACCACAAGCCTTCTCTGCCTTCACTGCGCTTGAACCCTCCGCCAGTTCCTCAATAACCATTCCAGAAGATCTCCAAGGTCAAGGTTGGTATATGGATACTTGTGCTTCCCATAGCCTTATTGCTCAATTCACTTATTTACACCACAGCACAATTTACACTAGTCCTGAGAAGGTAACCATGGGCAATGGCCACCGTGCACCTATTCACTCCATAGGATCCACCACCTTACACACATCCACTAACCCTAATTTATCATTCAAACTTAAAACTATTCTGTTTGTACCAACTGCCACACGCAATTTAATCTCTGTAGAGCAATTCTGTGATGATAATCATGTGTTTGTTGAATTTCACTCATCCTTTGTTAAATCCCAGGATTCTAAGCAAGTCTTACTTAGAGGTGTTCGTGGAGCTGATGGAGTCTTTCTTATGCCTAGTTTGTTCTCTGTTCCTAAGGTGTCCACACCAACTGTTAATCCTTCTGTAAGTTCCCACTCTGTTACACATGCACCACCCACCACTACCACTCACAGTAAGGTCAATAGTTTTTCAATTTGGCATCATAGACTTGGTCATGCCAACATATTAACTGTAAAGACTGTTCTCACTCTCTGTAAGTCAATTGTACCTGTGAATGATATGTTTGTCTTGTGTAAATCATGTGCAGTAGGCAAATCACATCGTACACATGATCCACTCACTAACACCATCTATCACACACCCTTTGAGCTCATTCACATTGATTTGTGGGGTCCCTCCCCTTCACCATCTAGTGGAGGTTAATCCTATTATATCACTTTTGTAGATGCTTGCACAAAATTCACCTGGATTTATATCCTTAAAAGAAAATCTGATGCAATTACAACATTCCATCAATTTTACAAACTAGTCACTAACCATTTCACTTCTCATATCAAAGCTCTCCAATCTGATTCTGGGGGAGAGTTCAAAGCCTTCATCCCTCACCTTAACAACCTTGGCATACTTCATAGGTTTACGTGCCCCTACACCTCTCACCAAAATGGAACCGTAGAACGCAAGCATAGACAAATTGTAGAAAAGGGTCTCACTCTCTTAACACATGCTTCTTTACCACTTAACTTTTGGGCCCACAGTTTCACAAATGCTGTATACCTCATTAACAGGTTACCAACAAAAGTCCTACCCTCTTTCATTTCACCCTATCAAGCCCTATACAACAAACTGCCTGATTACACCACCCTCAGGGCCTTTGGTTGCGCATGCTATCCTCTTCTCACTCCCAATAACAAACATAAACTTCAGTTTCATTGTCAACAATGTGTCAACTTAGGTCCTTCTCCCCAACATCGAGGGTTCAAGTGTCTCAGCCCAAGTGGTCGTATCTATATCTCTAAGGATGTTGCCTTTCATGAGTCAGTCTTTTCCCTAATCTAGTCTGCTTTCACAGAGTCAATCATCACAGATTGTTCCTACTAACACAAGTGCCTCAAATCTTCTCCTCCCCACCACTCAACCATCAGTAACTCACCAATCCAACTCCACTGCACTCAATTCTGATCCTCCGGTTCCAGTCAGTGTTCACCTAGATTCTGTCCACCCTAACACTGCCAATGACACTAGCTCACCCTCCTTTACAGAGTCCACACCTGAACCACACTCTACACCAGCTCTAGATTCCCAGGCTTCCATCCCTGCACCACCAGTTCCAACCAAAACACACCCTATGGTAACCAGATCCCAAACAGGCCATTTAAAACCAAAGGTGTTCCTTGCCCATGTGGAACCTACTACAGCTAAACAAGCTCTAGCCCAACCACAGTGGACTGATGCTATGAAAGCAGAGTATGAGGCCCTCATGAACAATAATACATGGACTCTCACCACACTTCCTTCTCATAGGAAAGCAATTGGATGTAAGTGTGTCTTTAGAATCAAAGAGAACCTAGATGGTACAATTAACAAATACAAGGCTTGTTTGGTGGCCAAAGGCTACAACCAATTGCCTGTCCAAGACTTTGGGGAAACCTTCTCACCAGTGATCAAGCCTACTACCATTAGAATTATTCTCACCTTAGCTCTCACCTATGGTTGGGAAATTCAACAAATTGATGTTAATAATGCATTCATCAATGGTAGCCTTCAAGAGGAAATCTTTATGACTCAGCCTCCTGGCTTTGTATCCTCTGACAAAACATTGGTGTGCAAACTTAATAGATCTTTATATGGTTTGAAACAGGAACCACGTTCCTGGTATGAGAAACTTCAACAATCCCTTCTCAAATTTGGTTTTCAACATAGTAACTGTGATCATTCCCTTTTTCTCTACAACTGTCAAGGTGTCAAGCTGTATGCATTAGTTTATGTGGATGACATGCTAATTACAGGCTCCAGTTCTACTCTCATACATGATTTGATAACCAAATTACAGTTCCAATTTGCTTTAAAGCAATTGGGAAAGCCAGAGTATTTTCTGGGTTTGCAGGTGAAGTATCTCAGCACAGGTTCCATCATTCTGAATCAATCCAAGTACATTCATGACCTGCTGCATCGTGTTAATATGCAAGAATGCAGCCCCGTCTCTACTCCAATGATGTCTAATTGCAAGCTCAGTCGTCACGGCATTGATTCTATGCCTGGCCCTACACAATATAGGTCCATAGTTGGTGCTCTGCAGTATGTTACCTTGACCAGGCCTGATATTTCTTATTGTGTGAACAAAGTCTGTCAGTTTTTGGCTAGTCCCAGGGATTAAAAGACTCTAATTCACAGATAGTGAAAACTGAACTTATTGTATTCCATTGAGTGAGATGAATGTTATATACAATGTATCAATATCAGATAACCATCTAACAAACTTTAACTAATCATCTAACAAACTTTAACTATTCTCTAAATAGTGTAACAAACTTAATAACTAACTGTAGTCAACTAAATAAATGTAGTTGACCCTAAACTAACTGTAGTTTATTACAATAGTCATTTATTCTAAATACTTTTATACTCCAATACCCCCCCTCAAGCTGGAGGGTGTATGTTGTGCACTCCAAGCTTGGATAGAAAAGTATTGAAGGGTTGAGGATCCAAAGCCTTTGTCAAAATGTCTGCTAATTGAGATGATGATGAAACAGGCAGCAAATGGAACAGATTTGCCTGCAGTTTCTCACGAACCACATGACAATCGATGTCAATGTGCTTTGTTCGTTCATGAAAACTGGAGTTGGCAGCAATGTGTCTAGCAGACTGATAACTCATATTTATATGAGTTATTTATACTTATTCAGAGTTAAATCATGCAAGTCCTCTGGCAATAGTAGGTTGTTTCTAGTAAAGTTTCTGTTAGTTTATTGTTTTTAGTTAGAAAGGGGCTAAATTACAAGTTCTAGGCATTTTGGTGCCAATTGGCGCCTTTGTGAGCGTTTTGATGCTTCTTGTGTTTGTGCAGTAACCCAAACGTGGCAACGTCTCCCATCACGTCTGTAGAAGGACAGCAGAGCAAGAAAATAATATATCATTTTGGCGCGCATGTAATGATGGCCAGAGATCTGGAAATCTTCTCTCTCCTCAGCACTGACGCGGCTGACGCACTGTAGCAGTGCGGTGTCACTTCAGGGCAGAATCAACTCGCAAGCAAACTTGGAAGGTGGGGAATGACATCAGCAACATGTGACCCTCTTTTGACCATGGCTATTCTCTCTCTATAAAAAGGCAAGGGTGCAACATGCGGAAAAAAGACGACTCCATTCATCATCCACCTTCCTCCGTTATTCAGAGAGAGTTTTCTAACAGAAGTTCTGGACACAGACTTCTTCATATTAAATTCTCTCAAGGCCCCAATTTCCATATTCATTCGCAACCATTACTGTAAAGCTCAGACGTTGTAACGTCTTCACAGCGTGCATGAAGGAAGGCCCCTTAGGCGTATCTTTTGCGTTTAGTCTCCTTTTCTCTATGTACGGTATTTGGACTTTTATTCCTCTTATTTCTGTAAGGATGCTCAGCATGAGCTAAACATTGGTAGTTGGGTTGTTGTTTTGCATGTAATGAATCTCTAGTTTAATGTTATGATGTATTGATGTTTATGCGTTTTAAATCTTTGCATGTTAATATTTCCAAACTTGTTTTGAACTGATCACTTAAAATAAGTAGATTCATAGGTACAGACATGGTCTATGAAAAGAACTCAAAGATTTATGTGAATGAAAAGGTGCACTAAAGACATTTAGGCATTTTTATCTAAGTCTAGACATAGAATGGATAATAGTTCATAGGACATTGCTGTGGGTACTTAAAATACAGGACTAGGCCTACTTAGAACCTAGACATAGGAATTCTAGTACTTGAAGCTCTGACGTTTTGTGACTGAAAAGCACAGCTCTTTTGCAACAGCGTTCAAACGTTATAACGTCTATACAACATAACATTTGTACGTATTAACGTGTAAACGTTATAACGTCTGACTAGAGGAGATTTACTTGCATGCAGCAATCCAACTCATACTCTTCCATATTCACAACCACTTCTTATTTACTTGCTTCATTTATGTTCTTAGTCTTAATACCAACTTTTAGTGTCGATTTGTAACTTGTTTCACTTGTGTTTTAAAGACTTGAACTCTCAAAGTTAATCAATCCTCGTGGGAACGATCTCTTACTTTTTATCCACTTTATTACTTGTACGACGTGTATACTTGCACTGACATTGCGACTAGAACACACACGATCGCGAACAAGTTTTTGGCGCCGTTGCCGGGGATTGTATTTAAACTTTTATTGTTCAACAAGAATTAAAACACTAGGTGAAAGAATTCTGCTGTGTTGTTTGTTGTTCTTGTGAGTGAACAGGTAAACGTTACAGCGTATGCTTAGCTCCAGTTCAAGCTCTAGTTCAACAGAACCAGGGAGTGGATCTGAGCCTGAATTCTATCCAGAACCTGAAAGAACCTTCAGGCGACTAAGGAGACAACAAAGGTTAAGAAGGCAACAACAACAACAGCAATTTCAGCCACCAATCATGTCTGAACATGGTACTGGTGGTAGAAGCTCTAGAGGTGGACGCACTCCAAGAGGAGGAAGGCACTCAGATGCTGGAGGACGTGGTCGTGGACCACAAACTCATACAGAAACCTATGTTGATGATGAACACTGGCAGAGACAGCAACTCATCAATGCAGGGCCACAAGACATGGTCAATGACAGGGACATGCCTATGCGTGATTATGCCGTGCTCAATCCTGCCCATTTACAAACAGGCATTGCAAGACCACCTATTCATACTGGTCACTTTGAGTTCAAGCCAATGATGTTCCAAATGTTGCAGACTGCAGGGCAATTTGGGGGTTTTCCTCAAGAAGATCCTTATGCACATCTAAGGCAATTTTTGGATGTGTGTAGCAACTTTGTCATCCCTGGAGTCTCAGAAGATGCCTTCCGACTGAAGCTATTTCCATATTCTCTTAAGGATAAGGCCAAGAATTGGTTAAACTCCTTAGAGCCAAATTCAATTCATACTTGGGATGAGCTAGCTGAGAAATTTCTTGGAAAATACTTCCCTCCCAACAAAAATGCCAAGTTAAGAAATGACATCACTTCCTTCAAACAAAGAGAAGGGGAATCATTATTTGAGGCTTGGGAAAGATGGAAGGAATTACTAAGAATGTGCCCACACCATGGCATTCCCGTAGTTATTCAAATGGAGACTTTTTATAATGGTCTAGATCAACCCACCAGGTTTATACTTGATGCTTCATCAGGCGGTGTCATATTAAACATGTCTTTCTCTGAGGCATGCAGACTTATTGAAGACATAGCCACTCACAATGCCCATTGGCCTTCTGATAGATTCACTCCTGGAAAGAAGGCTGGTGTCCATGAGATAAGTGAAGTAACTGCCCTTTCTGCTCAGGTTGCTTCTCTGACCAACATGATTAAAAACTTGAGTACTCCAAACGTGGCAACGTCTGAAACACAGACTGCTGCAGCTATTGAGCCAACACCATCTGGGGGAGTAGAGTGTGTATATTGTGAAGGAGGGCATGTCTACGAAGAGTGTCCCCATAACCCCCATTCTATAAACTTTGTATCACATAACAAGGGTAACAGTCCCTTCTCCAACTTGTACAATTCAAATTGGAGAAATCACCCAAATTTTAGTTGGAAGAACAACAATTCTTTGAATGCTAGCAATGCTGCTCCTGCAATACCCCCAGGATTTCCCCCTCAACAACAAAAGCAGTATACGCAGAATAACAACAACAGCAATTTGGAAGCCTTGATGAAAACTTTCATAAGTGATTGTAGGGCAACCTTACAGACCCATGAGTCTTCAATCAAAACTTTGGAAAACCAAATTGGACAGATAGCCTCAGCTCTTACTCAAAGACAGAATGGATCTCTTCCATCCACAACTGAAACACCATCTTCATCAAAGTCAAATGGTAAAGATGTGGTAAATGCACAGGTAAATGCTATCTCATTAAGAAGTGGCACTGAGTATCCAGAACCATCTATGCCTAAGGAATCTGAGGTGCCAGACAAGGAAAAAGAGAAAAACAAAGGTGGAGAAAAAGAGAAGAATATTCCAGATATTGTGATGTCTAAGCCAGACGTTACAACGTCTAGTTCTGAACCAGGAATCAAGACTGTTCCAAAGCTTGTACCTGAATATCCTCCTCCACCCTACCCTGAAAGACTAAAGAAAGCTCATGAAGACAAGCAATTCAGCAAGTTCATGGAGATGCTGAAACAGCTACACATAAACCTTCCCTTAGTTGAAGCTCTACAGCAGATGCCAAACTATGCCAAGTTCCTAAAGGATGTCATCACCAAAAGAAGAAGGCTAGGGGAGTTTGAAACTATTGCTTTAACTGAAGAATGTAGCTTAATCATGCAGAATAAACTCCCTAGAAAACTGAAGGATCCTGGCAGTTTTACTATACCATGCTCCATTGGAGATTTTTACCTTGGCAAAGCTTTATGCGACTTGGGGGCAAGTATTAACTTGATGCCCAAGTCCATTTATGAAAAACTTGGTATAGGAACTGCCAGACCTACTTCTTTAAGTCTTACATTAGCTGATAAAAGTAGAGTTTATCCTGAGGGCATATTAGAAGATGTTTTGATTAAAGTTGACAAATTCGTTTTTCCAGTGGACTTTGTTATTTTGGATTTTGATGCAGATAAGGAAGTTCCTATCATCTTGGGGCGACCATTTCTAGCCACTGGAAGGACACTCATTGATGTGCAGAAGGGAGAATTAATCATGAGGGTCAATGACCAAGAAGTCAAGTTCAACGTCCTCAACGCACTCAAGTATCCAGAACCTAACACAGAGGAATGTTCCTTTGTGGTTGCCCTGGATCATGTGGTTCAAAAGCAATTCAATAAAGATAATGACCACTTGGAGAAGATTCTGGGCAATGATGAGATTCAAGAGTTGTTATCAGAAGAAGTTGATCCATTAAACGTTACAACGTCAACCACAGACGTTGTCACGTCTGACTCCCATGTACCCAGGGCGTGGACAAAGAAGTATGAATCTTTGGGGCAAGAAGACTCCAATCTCAAGAAGATAGTACCATCCATTGAAGAACCACCCACTCTGGAATTGAAAGTGTTGCCTGATCACCTGAAGTATGCCTTTTTAGGGGAAAATGATTCTTTACCAGTGATCATTTCTTCTAACCTCTCACAAGAGCAGGAAAATGATCTCATTAGCACCTTGAAAAGGCACAAGAAAGCCATTGGTTGGCAAATGGCAGATATCAAGGGTATCAGTCCCACAATCTGTATGCACAGAATTGTCTTAGAAGAGAATGCTAAGAACAGCATTGAAGGACAAAGGCGATTGAACCCGATAATGAAAGAGGTGGTCAAGAAGGAAATCATCAAATGGTTAGATGCAGGAATCATTTATCCAATTAGTGATAGCTCATGGGTGAGCCCAGTTCAATGTGTACCAAAGAAGGGTGGAGTTACTGTGGTGACCAATGACAAAAATGAGTTGATTCCAACAAGAACAGTGACTGGATGGAGGATATGTATGGACTACAGGAAGCTGAACAAAGCAACCAAGAAGGACCATTTTCCTCTGCCATTTATTGACCAGATGTTGGATAGACTTGCAGGCAAAGAATTCTATTGTTTCCTTGATGGTTACTCAGGATATAACCAGATAGCTATTGTGCCTGAGGACCAAGAGAAGACCACATTCACTTGTCCTTATGGTACCTTTGCCTTCAGAAGAATGCCATTCGGATTGTGTAATGCACCTGCAACATTCCAGAGGTGTATGATGGCTTTATTCTCAGATTTTATTGAAAAATCCATGGAAGTTTTCATGGATGACTTTTCAGTCTATGGAGACTCATACAAGGCATGCTTGGATAACTTAGAAGGAGTCTTAATAAGGTGTGAAGAAACCAACTTAGTACTCAACTGGGAGAAATGTCACTTTATGGTTCAAGAGGGAATTGTTTTAGGGCACAAGATTTCAAAGAAAGGGTTGGAGGTTGATAAAGCAAAAATTGATGTTATTGACAAATTACCTCCACCTACCACTGTCAAAGGTATTAGAAGTTTCTTAGGGCATGCTGGTTTTTACAGAAGGTTTATCAAGGATTTCTCAAAAATTTCCAAACCTTTGTGTCTGCTGCTGCAACGTGATAACGTCTTCAACTTTGATGAGCATTGTCATGAAGCCTTCCAGAAATTAAAGACTGCCCTTGTAACAGCTCCTGTGATAGTCACTCCTGACTGGTCCAAACCATTTGAATTAATGTGTGATGCGAGTGACTACGCTGTGGGGGCCGTATTGGGTCAAAGGTATGGCAAAATTTTTCACTCTATCTATTATGCTAGTAAAACTTTAGATGATGCCCAATTAAATTATACTGTAACTGAGAAAGAGTTACTGGCTGTTGTATTTGCTTTTGACAAATTTCGATCATACTTGGTGGGTGCAAAAGTTATTGTTTTTACTGATCACTCAGCCATCAAGTATTTGATTTCTAAAAAAGATGCAAAGCCACGACTCATTAGATGGGTTCTCCTCCTCCAAGAATTTGACTTGGAAATTCATGATAAAAAGGGGGTGGAGAACCAAGTTGCTGATCATCTTTCTAGGCTTGAGAATGTTGACGCAGGTACAGGTGCAGAAGAGATAAAAGAAAATTTCCCTGATGAAAAACTGCTGACAGTAGCCACAGTAGCTGAAGACGTTACCACGTCTATGACAATTTCTTTAAACGTTATAACGTCTGATGCTACTGCTCCCTGGTATGCTGATATAGTTAACTTCCTAGTCAGCAAGATTGTGCCTGTGGATTTCAACCATCAGCAAAGAAAAAAATTCTTCCACACCGTGAAGCACTATTTTTGGGATGAACCCTATTTGTATAAGATGTGTCAAGATCAGTTGCTTAGGAGATGCCTGGCTGAAGAGGAACAACACCATGTATTACAACAATGTCATGCATCACCTTATGGAGGACATTTTGGAGGAACCAGAACTGCATCAAAGGTGTTACAGTCAGGATACTATTGGCCAACACTTTTCAAAGATGCTCATGAATTAGTGAAAAGCTGTGATAATTGCCAAAGAACTGGAAACATCTCCAACAAGCAAGAAATGCCATTGACAAATATCCTTGAAGTGGAACTGTTTGATGTTTGGGGAATGGACTTCATGGGGCCATTTCCTATGTCTCATGGAAATTTATACATTCTGGTAGCTGTGGATTATGTGTCAAAATGGGTGGAAGCCATTGCATTGCCCAATAATGAGGCCAAATCAGTCAGCAAATTCCTGAAGCAAAACATCTTCACAAGATTTGGTACTCCAAGAGCTATAATCAGTGATGAAGGCTCTCACTTCTGTAACAAGCTGATTGAGAACCTATTGGCTAAGTACGGAGTGAAGCACAAAATTGCTACAGCTTATCACCCACAGACAAGTGGTCAAGTAGAAATTTCCAACAGAGAGATTAAAAGGATACTTGAGAAGATGGTTGGTCCAAACAGGAAGGATTGGTCCTTGCACCTTGATGATGCATTGTGGGCGTACAGGACAGCATTTAAGACACCATTGGGCATGTCACCATACAAGTTAGTCTTCGGAAAAGCTTGCCACCTGCCCATTGAACTCCAACACAAAGCTCACTGGGCACTGAAGCAACTGAACTTAGATCATTCAAAGGCTGGAGAAGCAAGGCTCCTTCAACTAAATGAGCTAGATGAATTCAGGCACACTGCCTATGAGAATTCAAAAATGTATAAAGAGAAAACCAAGAAGTGGCACGATCAGAAAATTCAAAGAAGGGAGCTAGTAGAAGGACAATCAGTTTTGTTGTTTAATTCAAGGTTAAAGTTGTTCCCTGGGAAGTTAAAATCAAGATGGTCAGGACCTTTCAAGCTGGTAAAAGTCTATCCTCATGGTGCTGTGGACCTGTTTGATGAGAAAACTAATTCCATTTTCAAAGTCAATGGCCAAAGAGTGAAGCATTACTATGGAAAACATGTGGTTAGGGACAAGACCACAGTGGCTCTCAACAACCCCTGAATGCAAAAAAGGGGATAGTCTGGCTGAAGACTCTTAAAGCAAGCGCTCTTGGGAGGCAACCCAATGGTTTTTACTAACCAGCAATTTTGTGTCTTTAAAAATTTTGTTTTGTGCAGGAATGAGAGCTGAAGCAGTATAAACGTTATAACGTCTCTGCGTGTCTAGGATGTTGTCACGTTCGCTGCCTGGGTAAAGTTTTAAATGAAAAAGAAAAGAAAATGAGTCAAGTAGTTTTCAAATGAAACAATTTTTAATGATTTTTTTTTGGACGTGACTGCCAAAGTGACCATGACGTCACTTCCAACGGTTACCCCTTTTTCCCAAACCCACGCCACCACCTACTTCGCAACTTCCCATAAAACCTCCCCAATAAACACACACCAGTTACAATCATCAAAACCACCTTCATACACTTTCAGAAACCGCAATCCTATCCCTTCTCCCAAATCCCAAATCCCAAATCTCAAATCTCAAATCCCCCACTCCCCAGAAAACTCATACAATCACCATGACTAAAACCAAGCAAGCTGCAGTAAAATCATCTGGTAAAGGAAAGAATGTCAACCCAAGTTCTTCCTCTGTTCCAAATCCAGAAATCCCCATTCCTTCAAAGAAGAAAGCCCTACTGCCAGAAAGGGGCTTCAACTTGGAAAACCCAAATCCTGACTTTCTCGCAACAGTGACAGCATTGGGATGGCAGAAATTTGTAGTTCACAGAAAGGAATACATTGCAACTCTGGTGCATGACTTTTACAAAGGAATCGTTGAAAGAACCGATGGAGAACTTTCAAGCACCTCCATCGTTCGAGGATAAGAAGTCAAATTTGGTGTAAGAGTCATAAATGACTACTTTGGGCTAGGTTACTATGGCAAGGCAGTTGAGGTGAAGCAAAAGACTTACGGAGTGGCAGAGATGACTGAAATCAAAGAGAGGATATGTGTTGAAGGAGCTGTGTGGGAGCGAAGAGGCGACCATGGAAATGAATTCAAAATTTTGAAGAGATACCTGTGTGATGAGGCCAGTGCTTGGTTTCATTTCATTAGGCATTGCTTGATACCCACTTCTCACACTCTCTGGGTTGATAAAGAAAGGCTGATTGCTATTGATGCCATTATGTCTAGGGATAAGATTGAAGTGGGTAAGCTCATCAACAGGGAGATAAACAAATGGCAGAACAGGAAGGATGGATACCTATACTTCCCTTGTTTAATCACTGATCTCTGCATGGAAGCTGGAGTAGAGATTGAAGCATCTGAGCTAAGAGAGGAACCCCAAGGGGCATTCTCTACAAAGTTCAAAGCGAGGCAGAGAGCTGCAGATGCTACCACGTCAGTTGATACTCAGACGTTACAACGTCTGGTAGACCAGCAAAACAGCCTAGCCAAGTTTGTCAAGGAGCAATTTGAGTGGCAAAAGAAGGTGAATGCACAAACAACAAAAGGCAAGATGGCGATTGAAGAACCAGCACTTCCAGATTGGATGCAAGAGGAAGATGAAGACAACATACTCCTATCAACAATGAACCCCAAGAAAGTGAAGAAGGAAAAAGTCAAGAAAACAAGAAAACCAGCCACAAAAAGAAAGAGCCCAGCAAAGAAAGAGCAAAAGAAGGTAAGTAGTGAGGAAGAAGAACTTAAATCAGCTGATATGGATAGCATCAGTGAGAGTGATGCAGAGGAATCAAAGAAGGTGAGTAGGGAAATCCTAAGTGATGATGAGGAAGAAACACATTCAGAAGAGAAAGGAAGTTCCAGTGATAAGACTGATATTGAGGCTGACTCTCCACCAACCCAAACACTCAAAGAACCAGACCAACCCACACCTCCATCACCAAAAGACAAACAACCCCAACCCTCAGCTAAAGCCCAACCCACCCATGACCAAAACATCCCCAAAACACCACAATCTAAACCTAAAGACCAACCTACTTCAAAGCCAACCCCCACTCAACCTGAACCAACTAAAGAGCCATCACAACCATCCATTCCAGAAGTAACCAGTGCAGACGTGACTACGTCTGAACCACCTGCTGTTGAAACTAACCCAGACCCACAACTCATTCCCCCACCCAAAAGGCAAAGATTCAAGACTGTGCCCACCCAGAGTCCATTTGGGAAGAAGAAAAGGCGTGAAGTAGCCGCTGCAAGTGAAGAAGCAAGACAAGGTGAAGAAGAAGAGCAACTAGTTGACCCTCCTGCAGCCAAAAGGCAAAAGTTGCAGGTAAAAAAGAAATCTGAAGCTGCTAAAGACAAGCCAGCAACAGCCACCAGTGCAGCATTTGTTGCTGCAAGTGGTTCAGAGAATGTTCCCGCTGTTGCTGCTGATGAAAAAGCTGCAGACGTTACAACGTCTCATGAGCCAGAAGTTGAAAAAGCCCAGGGGGAACCCAAAGAGCAGCAGCAGATTCACCCTGCAGAACTGGAAAAGCAGAAAGCATGGGAGGAAGCAAAGAAAAGAGTTGCTGAGAGCAGTGCAAAGATGCCAAAAGAAACTGAAATCTCAGTTGATGCTGGTGACGGTGAAGGAGAAAAGAAGAAGAAAGAAAAGAAAAAGAAGACTGTGCAAGCAAGCATCCCAGCCAGACAAAGTGGAAGGCTCAGGTCCGGTGCTCTGAACAAGTAAGTTAGCCCTCTTTTTAGCAGTAGTATAGTTATAGTTTGCAATTTCAGTTCAAATAGATAGCTGTCCAGACGTTACAACGTCTAGAGAGTTAGTAGTCAATCGTTGTTTTGTTTCTGTTTTGTGTGAATGTTCCTCTCTCATTTTTCAAATTCAGTGAGCAGTGGGGACACTGCTCATCTTTTTGTTTGGGGGGGGGAGGATCATTTTTATGTTTTGTGTATGCATAAAATCAAATGCAAAATCAGTTTACCTTCCCTACTCTATTAATCATCAAAAATGTTTCTCTTTGGGCTAAATCTAGTAATGACTATGTGTGACTTTGTGTGAGTAGCTAATGCATGCTTAGATGAATAGAATTGATTACTGCTTCCACACAAACTCTGTTTTAAGGAAAACCTAGTTAGCTAAGGACTATTTGATGCTAAAGCTAGTTTTGGTTGACTTTGGTGAGTGTAAAACTTGATTAAAAACTTAGAGTAGCAGTAGAAACAAAGTTTGGGGGTATATCAGGTTGTGCTAAGGCTGGGTGCAAAGATTGTAGGATGGTTAGTGCCTGTGTAGTGTGAGTGCAGCGTTGTAACGTCTACCCGTAACGTTATAACGTATGCCGTGTGTGTTTGTGTGTTGTGTTCTGTGTTATCAAACGTTGTAGCGTCTCTCATATACACGTTATAACGTCAACTCCAAAAAGACCAAAAAGTGTGTGTTGTTTCAAATAAGTGGAAAAATCCACATGTCCTCTGTGTTGGCTGCAATTTCCCGAAACAAATACTGGGTACCCCAAAAATCTCAATCCAAAATTGTCAAATCCAAAGGATCAAAAAGGAGAAAATCACAAAAACTTCAAACCAAAAGTGAAGAAAATCAAAAGAAAAGTTGCCCAGTAATGAGGGGTTGCAGCTGTGTGTGTTTTGCGTTGTGTGTTGTGTGAGTCAGAAAAGTAGTTTGCACTAATCTAGTCCTAGCACCCAAATTAAGACCCTTTGTCGTGCTTCAAATAACCCTCATGTCTTATGTGAAAATGTTAGCCTACTCTTTGTTTTGAAAGATGTTATACTCTCACCATTTGGAAACCACTCTTTCATAGGCTAGGGTAGCTTCTGAACCTAGCTAGGAAAAGAATTGATACAGAGATCACACACTCACTTTGGGCAGTAATGAATCTAGAATGTAATTGTGCATTGGTGCGTGAGTGTGTAGTGTAAGTCTGAAGAAACTAGCCCCTTGAAGAAAATTTTGATCAAAAGTAGATAAGCAGGGTGTAAACTGTTGGTGCATTTAGTTTCTTGCATCTTTTCATATGTTGTATTTCAATTGCTTGAGGACAAGCAATGGTTTAAGTTTGGGGGTGTGATAACTCATATTTATATGAGTTATTTATACTTATTCAGAGTTAAATCATGCAAGTCCTCTGGCAATAGTAGGTTGTTTCTAGTAAAGTTTCTGTTAGTTTATTGTTTTTAGTTAGAAAGGGGCTAAATTACAAGTTCTAGGCATTTTGGTGCCAATTGGCGCCTTTGTGAGCGTTTTGATGCTTCTTGTGTTTGTGCAGTAACCCAAACGTGGCAACGTCTCCCATCACGTCTGTAGAAGGACAGCAGAGCAAGAAAATAATATATCATTTTGGCGCGCATGTAATGATGGCCAGAGATCTGGAAATCTTCTCTCTCCTCAGCACTGACGCGGCTGACGCACTGTAGCAGTGCGGTGTCACTTCAGGGCAGAATCAACTCGCAAGCAAACTTGGAAGGTGGGGAATGACATCAGCAACATGTGACCCTCTTTTGACCATGGCTATTCTCTCTCTATAAAAAGGCAAGGGTGCAACATGCGGAAAAAAGACGACTCCATTCATCATCCACCTTCCTCCATTATTCAGAGAGAGTTTTCTAACAGAAGTTCTGGACACAGACTTCTTCATATTAAATTCTCTCAAGGCCCCAATTTCCATATTCATTCGCAACCATTACTGTAAAGCTCAGACGTTGTAACGTCTTCACAGCGTGCATGAAGGAAGGCCCCTTAGGCGTATCTTTTGCGTTTAGTCTCCTTTTCTCTATGTACGGTATTTGGACTTTTATTCCTCTTATTTCTGTAAGGATGCTCAGCATGAGCTAAACATTGGTAGTTGGGTTGTTGTTTTGCATGTAATGAATCTCTAGTTTAATGTTATGATGTATTGATGTTTATGCGTTTTAAATCTTTGCATGTTAATATTTCCAAACTTGTTTTGAACTGATCACTTAAAATAAGTAGATTCATAGGTACAGACATGGTCTATGAAAAGAACTCAAAGATTTATGTGAATGAAAAGGTGCACTAAAGACATTTAGGCATTTTTATCTAAGTCTAGACATAGAATGGATAATAGTTCATAGGACATTGCTGTGGGTACTTAAAATACAGGACTAGGCCTACTTAGAACCTAGACATAGGAATTCTAGTACTTGAAGCTCTGACGTTTTGTGACTGAAAAGCACAGCTCTTTTGCAACAGCGTTCAAACGTTATAACGTCTATACAACATAACATTTGTACGTATTAACGTGTAAACGTTATAACGTCTGACTAGAGGAGATTTACTTGCATGCAGCAATCCAACTCATACTCTTCCATATTCACAACCACTTCTTATTTACTTGCTTCATTTATGTTCTTAGTCTTAATACCAACTTTTAGTGTCGATTTGTAACTTGTTTCACTTGTGTTTTAAAGACTTGAACTCTCAAAGTTAATCAATCCTCGTGGGAACGATCTCTTACTTTTTATCCACTTTATTACTTGTACGACGTGTATACTTGCACTGACATTGCGACTAGAACACACACGATCGCGAACACAGACTGACTGGCACAATACAAAACAACAGGTGTTATGAATGGCAAGGATAGATCCTGCAGAATGTAGGTGAGCCATTGAAGTTCACAAACAGTTGAAGCTAGAGCCCTGTATTCTGCCTCTGTGGATGACCTAGACACAGTGGTTTGTTTCTTTGATTTCCAGGAAATGAGAGATTCCCCAAGAAATATACAGAAGCCAGTAACAAATCTTCTTGTCATAACAAGCCCAGTCTGAGTCACTGAAACCCCTTTAACTGCAGAGTGGATGAAGCTGGAAAAAACAAGCCTTGAGTAGGGGCATTCTTGATGTATCTAAGCACACAGTGTGCAGCTTGTAGGTGCCTTTCTCTAGGGTTGGCCATGTATTGGCTTAGCTGCTGTACAGCAAAGCTCAGATCAGGTCTAGTTGTATTTAGATAGAGAAGCTTTCCAATGAGGCGACGATAACTGTTGGCATCTGCTTCAGGAGAGTCTTCTGCTAAATCAAGATGAGGAGACTTAACCATAGGTGTGGATACTTGTTTGGAGCCAAATAGACCAGTCTCAGTGAGAAGATCCAATGCATATTTGCGTTGGCAAAGAGATATCCCAGTTGAAGATCTGGCTACCTCAATGCCAAGGAAATACCTCAAGGACCCTAGGTCTTTGATTTTGAAGGCAACATTCAGATTACTTTTTACAGAATTGATTTCATCAATATCAGTGCCAGCTAGAATCAAGTCATCAACATATATAAGAAGTACTGTGGAATTCCCATTATGGTATTTGGTGAAGAATGTAGCCAAGAGAAATAAGGAAAGTAGACAATTTTGCAAACCATTGTCTACTTGCCTGTTTCAGACCATATAGAGATTTCAGTAACTTGCACACTAGATTAAGAGATTGAGAATCATACCTTGAGGAATATCCATGTAGACCTCTTCAGCTAGGTCACCATGGAGAAAAGCATTGTTTACATCTAGTTGTTGAAGATGCCATGACTGACTTGCAGCAATAGCCAGCAATAATCTCACTGTTGTCATCTTGGCAACAGGAGAAAATGTATCTAAGTAGTCAATGCCCTCAGTTTGGGTGTACCCTTTTGCCACCAATCATGCCTTGTACCTTTCTATGGACCCATCTGCTTTGAACTTGATCTTATATACCCATTTACACCCTATTGTTCTTTTGCCAAGAGGGAGAGAAGTCAATTCCCAAGTATGGTTTTGTTCTAGAGCTTCTCATAACCAACCAAAGACTGAATGGGGTATAGAATCTTTGGATTAGTGACAACAGTGTTACATATAAAGTCATTGTAACGTATGGGGGGTTTAATGGTTCTAATTGGCCTTTGTGAAGCTATTGTGGTTGTGTTTTTTGGTGTATCTGTGGGAAGAGTATATGGTGTAGTGTCTACTATATCAGTTGGTTGTGAGGTTTGTAAGTTATCTGGTGTATCAGTTGGAGTTGTAACTGAATTATCTGGAGCATTGTTTGTGTTTGGATTTTCTGGGTCAAATGTGGTCAAGTCGTATGTGTTTGGAGTGGGAATGGAATTGGGTGTTTGTTGGTGGAGAGTAATATATGGAAATGTGTCTTCATAGAAGACAACATTTCTAGAAACAAAATTTCTCTGGACTTCAACTCCATTTGTATGTATCCTTTAATGCCTGGCTTATACCCAAGGAAGATGCACTTCTTTGCTCTAGGATCAAGCTTATTTCTGCCTTGTAGTAGAGTGGAAACAAAGCTGAGGCAGCCAAAGACTCTCAAATGTCTTAGATCAGGTATATGATGATGTAGCACTTCATATGGTGATTTGTTACTCAATACAGTGGAGGGCAGCCTGTTTATGAGATGCACAACATGTATCATAGCATAACACCAGAATACTTTAGGCAAATGTGACTTGAACATCAGGGCACGAGTTACATTCAATATGTGTCTGTGCTTCCTCTTTGCTACAACATTTTGTTGGGGAGTCTCCACACAGGTTCTTTGGTGCAGAATCCCCTTCTCTTGATAGTAATCTGTCATCATGAATTCCTGCCCATTGTCACTGCGAATGCTCTTCACAGAGACCCCAAATTGTGTGTGCACCATGTTGATGAAGTTTTTGATCAAGTCCCTTGTCTCAGCCTTGCTCTTCATAAGAAACAGCCAAGTGTGTCTTGTGAAATCATCTACAACGGTAAGAAAATACAAGTGACCATGGACAGATGGAGTGGAAAAGGGCCCCCATATGTCCATGTGTATTAGATAAAATGCATTCTTAGTTTTAGTATTGCTAATAGGAAATGGTAACTTATGTTTCTTGGCAAGATGTCATGAATCACAAACTTTATTATGAATGTCTTGTACATATGAAGAATGATTACAAATTTGCCTAATAACACTATGAGAAGGATGCCCTAGCCTATGATGCCATAAGGCAAATTTATCATATGCAATGTGATTACAAGCAGATTGGTTAACAAAATTCATATTACAAATGGGATCAGGACTATCACAATCTATAGTAAAAGCAGACAAGCATTTAGAGCCTTGATCAAGTACATAAAGTGAGTGGAACGCTCTAGCGTGCCCAATCGTACTCAATGAAGGCTTTTCCTGTATAGTACAATCATCATCATCAATAACTATCTTGCATTTCAAGTAATGAGACAATTTATAGCCAGAAGTGAGATTGAAACCAAACTCAGGCACATACAAGACAATGTGAAGGATTAAATCAGAATTAAACATAATGGTGCCAGCATATTTAGCATAAGTGCGTGTCCCATTAGGCATTCTAATGCTAACAGGGTGAATTTCATGATATGAATAGAACAAAGATAAATTGTTGCATATGTGATCTGTGGCCCCCGTGTCTACAATCCAAATAGAGTAAGTAATTTTACCTGAGGAGTCTTGTGTCATGTTTGATTCTATGATGTGGTGTACCTGACTGTCTCCCCCATCGCCATTCTTGTTGAGCAGAGCCATAAGCTTCTGGTATACCTCAGGGGTGATTCTCACTGATGATTCATTTGGTTGTGGTGCTGCATTCTCATTCTGTCCGTTGTTCCCTTCAGTAGACGTGTTGTTTGCCGAGCCCTCTTTGTCGCGGAATCTGAAACCTGGTGGGAATCCATGCTTGAAGTAGCATGTTTCCACCGTGTGTCCTTGCTTTCCGCAATATGTGCAAGTCTTGTTGGAATTGTTGTTGTTGCTTCTTCCAGGGAATCTTCCACGTCCCCTACCACGCGAATTGTTGCCTCCTCTTCCTTGGAATCCTTGATTTGATCCGGTGTTCGCCATTAACGCCGCTTTAGGAATTTCCCCCAAAACATTTCCATTCAGCTGTGTTTCTTGTTGTAATGTTAGGGCAAAAAACTTTGCTAATCCCCAGTAGTGGCCCCATCATCATGATCTGCGTCTTCACGGTGTTGTACTGATCATTGAGACCTTTCATAAAGCATATCACGTATTCTTGCTCACGATGTTTCTTAATGTTAGCATCTACCACTCCACATGCACAGGTGCTAATCGGTCTAAGAGTCTCAAGATCTTCCCAAATCACCTTCAGATCTGTGTAACACGTGTTGATGCTCCTTTCCCCTTGCTTGATTGAGTGAATCTCTTGCATTAAATCTGACATTCGGAAGGCATCTCCCTTCGAAAAACGATTCTTCAACTCATTCCATAAATCGAAAGCATTTTCAACATTTTCTATGCTTTGCGCTATTTCTGGTGCAACTGAACCAGCGATCCAAGCGACCACAGTTCCGTTACACCGTTGCCATGCTTCGTAGAGATCGTTAGTTGAAAACTGAACTTATTGTATTCCATTGAGTGAAATGAATGTTATATACAATGTATCAATATCAGATAACCATCTAACAAACTTTTACTAATCATCTAACAAACTTTAACTAATCTCTAAATAGTGTAACAAACTTAATAACTAACTGTAGTCAACTAACTAACTGTAGTTGACCCTAAACTAACTGTAGTTTATTACAATAGTCATTTATTCTAAATACTTTTATACTCCAATAGGGATACTCATTGGCGTACTGTGAAGAGAATTCTTTGCTATTTGAGGGTTCTTCTCACTATGTCCTGCTCCTGCAACCAGCACCTCTAAACACACCTTTCTCTCTTAGAGCCTACTGTGATTCTGACTGGGCAAGTGATCCAGATGACAGGCGCAGCACCTCTGGTTCCTGCTTGTTCTTTGGCCCTAATTTGGTGTCTTGGAGCTCGAAGAAACAAACACTTGTGGCACGTTCAATCACTTCTTGGGGAGCTGCAAATTACCACTCAGTTACCTCTGCTACTATGTGACAACCTCAGCGCAGTCATGTTGTCTCACAATCTAGTTTTACATGCTCGTACCAAACATCTAGAACTGGATATACACTTTACGCGTGAAAGAGTAGGTGCCAAGCAACTAACAATTCAGCATGTTCCTGGAATTCATCAACTTGCAGATGCTTTAACCAAGCCTTTGCCTGCACAGTCCTTTAAAGATCTCAGATTCAAGCTCAAAGTGGTCCCTTCATCAAGTCATCTGTTGAGCTTAAGGGGGAGTAATAGATAAAATAGGCTCTCATTGTTGTAATAGTCAATTACCATTTGTAAAAGTCAAATAGTCAACTCTATGTACAGTCATATAGTCAAAGCTGACCCAGCTTAACACTGAGCATATAAACTCAAATGTAAACAGATTCAATTCAATGAAAATCATTCAACAGAATTTAGTTATGAATTCTGCAACTGACTGAGCTTTAACTCTAGCAGTTAGTAACAATTACTTTAGGGTCTGTTTAGGAGTTTGGAGAGTATGAGAGGGGAGGACATGAGAGCTATAGTGTTAATTCTTTAATAATAGGGAGAAAAGTTATCCCCCAAATCTCCTTAAACCCCTCCCCTAGTTTATTTTTTTAACCCCTCCAAAATCCCCCAAATTTGGAGGGTTTTGGAGAAAACATTAGATAAAAGATATAGAAACAAAAGACATAGGAGTAATATTTTTTTCGTTTTAAAATTATTGAATCCCTCCATGTAATTTTTAGGATAGAAACTGAAAAGTCAAGAACATATCACGTTATTAAAGGACCAAAACGGACCAAAAAAAAGATAAAGGACCAAAGTGAAATCTGGAGCAAACATAAAGGACCAAAAGTGCTATTCTGCCTAATTTTTAGGATAGAAACTGAAAAGTCAAGAACATATCACGTTATATAAGAATGAATAACAATGACATGTGTCAGAGCAAGATAACATAACGTAAAATGTGAAAATTAGAAAAAATATGTCAAAGATAATGACTTCCCTCCAAAGCAAAGGCAAAAGGCATAGTTGTTGGAGTTCAATGAGATTCAGGTGGGTTGAACAACCAATAATTTCATGAGAAGAAATGACCCAAACTAAAAGTGTTCAAGAGCCCAATGATTGCTGCAACAATTAGTTCAAATATTTTGCAAGAAGCAAACAAAATCATGAGCTATATATAGCTTTGTATATGCTCAATTTATAACTTCATTTGGAGTGAACCTTTCTTTTTAGTCTTTCCAATATATGTTTGCTCATATTGCAATTTATATAATATAATTTTGATAGATATTCATCAATGTGTGAAACTGCATTTTTACATCTTCTAGTAGAGTATAAAAATAGTGAGCAATGGATAGGGTGGAACAATGAAACTCATGGTCTATGGTATACTGACACTTCAAAAGAGCTCGAAACCCCAACTATGATCGACGTCTACCTCCGTAGCTCACGATTCTGTGTCAACGTGATTGAGATAGTGATTTTATTTGTGTCGGGTAGGGAAGAAAAAAAATCGAAAAATGAATATGTTGAGTTTTGAGATACACATATTGTTTCTTACCTTTTTACTGAACATGTATTGATTAAGTCGCTTTCTCAAATGTGTGTATGTGGTCTAGAGCTATCAAATTGGGTCGTGTGGCCTGATAGGCTGACATGCACTACTAGGTCAAAATAAAAGATTAAAAAAAATATATGAGTATCTCAAAACTCAACATATTCATTTTTCCTTTTTTTCATGCCTACCCGACACAAATAAGTCATTATCTCAAAGGTGTGAATGTGGTCTAGAGCTAGCATGTTGGGCGTCCGGCCCAACTTGTACCACTAGGCCAAATCGTAACAGTGGACTGGGTTGGGCCAGACAATTGTCTATTAAGTTGTGCTTTTTTAGCCCGGCTTAGCCTTAACCCAACTTTTAACAAAAGGAAAGCTCAAAAATCTTCCAAAAAAATGTTGAAAAGCATGCCCAATCTGGCCCAATTGAGCTGGGCTTAAATGCCCCAGTTCTTCTACAGGCCTCTATTTAATGAGCCTAACCATGAACACTAACTATCGGATCGGACGTCTTATTGAGCTGGACCAAAAATGACAACATTGACGTGGATGACCTATAACATCTACTTATAGGAGGGACGTTGGTTGTCATTGAAATTTCAAAGTATTTTCAAAATCAGTCAACTATAAACCACATATTTCACTGTCTCACCCTAAAAGACTAAAAAACAGTATGAAAAACATTGTAGCTAAATTTAGCAGTTGTTTTTTTGCAAAGAGTATCTTAAACGGATACTGCAACCATTACAGTATACTATTGTCGCCAACTGTATATTTGTAGTGATCGAGATGGCACACTAATATTATGCTTTTCTCAGCCTTTTTAGCTAAGAAGATAAAACCAGTGGCGTATCTAGACCCGGGTCTAGAGTGGTCAGACTATTTAATCAAATAAAATTTTATATTATAATAATGGCAAAATTACATCAGAGGACATTTAAGTTATTTATTTGTAACAAGTTGACCCTTTAAGTTTTTTTTGTAACAAATAGGCCCTTTAATCGAATTTTGGATGTTGAATTTATGGGTTTTAGAGATGAATGCAAGGAGGAAGATGAATAATTAGAACCCTAAATTTGTTTTAAATAAAATTAAATAAAAATGACATGGATTAACGGTCCTATTTGTTAGGTAAAAGGTCAACGGTGTCAACGTTAGGTAACTTAAAGGGGCTATTTGTTACAAAAAAACTTAATGGGCCAACTTGTTACAAATAAATAACTTAAAAGTCCTCTAGTGTAATTTTGCCAATAATAAATAAAAGTAAAGACATAATTGTTCAAAATGATCAACCTAATGTCAATTCATGAACACTTCTTAATGCGTGTTGTTGTTGCTGGTGGAAGACTGGAGTTTTGGGTTGCGCTTAATGAGTTTTGCTGTTTTGGGCTTAATGAGTGGTGCAAATAGTAGAGACTAGGTTGGGGAGGAGAATGTGCAAAATAAAAAAATATAGAGTCAAAAAAAATTATAATAAGGGTATCGGTGAGATTTTTAAAAGGGGAGGGTGTGCAGCTGCACACCCTGGGCCCTATGTAAATCCGCCGGTGGATAAAACTATAGTCGCCAACAACTGTATTTCATTGGCGTTATCTAATTAATAACATTATTATTATTAGTAGTAGCTTAAGTCCAAGCTTCACTTGATTAGACTGCTTATCTTTCAGCAATTATATAGATAACGGATGTCTTACCAACCAAGCTTTGGACAAATTTTCTGGTTGTCATCAAACACTTTCAATGCCCCACTCACTAGAAGAAAAATTAGTTTATTAATCTCAAAAATGGTTTTCAAACAGAATTAAAAAATAATACAATCAGTGGCGGACCCAAGACCCTAGGTCAGGGGGTGCAAAAAAATTTCATTATTGTTCTTCGGGTTGTTAAAAAAAATCTAATATCCTCACTTAATTTACTAAAAGTAAGGAATCAAGTTATCTAACTTCACATTTATTTAAGAGAAAATCACCAAATTGGTCTCTAAGTTTACCCGTCATTATCTATTTAAGTCCTAAAGTAAGTGAAAATAAGAAGTAGTCTGTAAAAATATGTGATATCGGTAAAATTACTTCCTAAAGTTTTATAAATAGTCTCTTACGGAGTTTAATAAGACAGATTTATTAAAAATTGAGTGCAAATTTAAGAATACTAGTGCAAATTTAAAATTTCAGAGGGTTCAAAATAATTTTATATAGGAATACTAGTACTAATATTTTGTTTCCAGGAGGTTCAACTGAACCCCCTGAAAATAGTGTAGGTCCGCCACTGAATACAATACAGTTATACCGAACTTCAACCAAAAAGTGATGAAATGCTTTAGGGCTCGTTTGTTATAGTTTTTTTTCAAAAAAAAATAATCACTTTTTTTTAAAATAATCTAATTTAAAAGTTATCTATTTGTTTGTTATAGTTTTTTTTAAAAACAATGAGAATCTAAAAATAATTTAAAAAATGATTGAAATGAGAATTTGTTTGAGTAGCTTTTCGTTAAAAATAATTTTTTTAAAAAACAAGTGGTTTTTATTATATTACACAAACACAAAAAACATCTCATTTTTTTAAAAATTTTTAGAAACTAATTTTCAAATTATTTAATAATAAAATCACTTAATTTTTAATCCATAACAAACTAGGCTCTTAAATAGGAAATTTATAATGATTAAAATAATCTAATGATGCAGTCAAAATAAAAAATAATCTAATTATGTTTGTTTAGAAAGTTACTAAATAAAATTGGTAAAAAGTACTCTTAAGTCTTAAGACACTTGCATAGAGTGATCACTAATGAATTTGGATCAATGATTTAAATGACTGGATTACAAATTTTTGTGTATTATTAAAATTATTGTAGCTAATATTATACAAGTAGGGCTTATGGATACATCAATAAGAAATGTCATTATTATTACAGATATTGTGAAAGCAAAATTAAACCAAACTGATTTGTTGGCATTTTGGATGTGTTAGAATGCACTAAAAATACACAAATATAATATTCAAACTAAATAATAATATTTTATGCAGTCAGTCAATAAAAGATAGGACAATATGCTAAAAAATAATTATTTGTTGGGTTTTAGATAGATGTTTCACTCTCAACTACAAATATTTTATTCCCTTACCATCCACTTCCTTCCAAACTCTGCCAACTTCAAGTAACATTCTTTTGGAACCCACCATATGATCATATATTGTTTTTAATATTTTTGAAATGAAACAATATAATTGGACCAACACAGGTCAATAACTTATCTATTTTAATATTTTATTTTATTTTTAAATATTAAATATTAGACAAAAGTACCAGTTGAATCTTAACTATCTGTCGGCAATATTCTCATCCTATGAACAACCACTTTCTTCCAAATTTTACAAATAAAAGGTTTCATGTGCTTTTGCTAAGAACAATTACAATAATACAAAAGAAGCATTGATAATTTACTTCTTGTCATTGCTTTTTTTTGATAAGAAAAATATTGAACATCAATCTTTTCCTTAAGGGCAATGTTATGTTGTAACAATGTTCAAATTGATTAAGTTATATTTGGATTTTTTGATAAGAAAAATATTGAACATCAATCTTTTCCCTAAAGGGCCATGTTATGTTAATTATAGCAATGTTCAAATTGGCTAGTTTATATTTGGATCTTCTCACAATGCTACATAATAATTGGTTATGGATATGATGTAGCATTAATCATTTCATAAATAATATTAACACTAGGTACCAAAGCCAATAGTACTTTGTTTATATTTTAGTGTTGTAACACAATCATTGATATTTTAGAATTGTGTATTCTCTAACAAGTTGATTAACATATTAGACAATAATTGTTCAGAGATAGGATGAAAAAACAGGAATAAAGGAGACATCTTTGCTTTCCTTTGCTCTTCTGTTGGGTAGATATATACCATATTGCTTTTAATTTGATAAAGGCACCACTTACAGAACATAATGGGTGTAAACCAATGATTTAAGAACTGGGCTATTTCAGCCGATTGAATTCGGAATCGATTGAATTGGGAACCAATAGGTGATTTGAGCAGTTGAAAGTAATTGAACTATGACTTGAAGGTTTTGCTTGTTGGATCCCTACAATGATTCAATAACCGGGTCATTTCAACTGATTGAATTCGGAATCGATCGAACTGGGAACCAATAAGTCAACCAAGCAGTTAAAAGTAATTGAACTATGACTTGAAGGTTTTGCTTGTTGGATCCCTATAATGATTTAAGAACCGGGCCCTTTCAACCGGTTGAATTCAGAATCGATTGAACTGGGAACCTACGGGTGATCCTCCAGACAGTTGAAAGTAATTGAACTATTACTTTTAGGTTTTGCATGTTTGACCTCTACAGGGCCGACCCAAGGGGAAGGCGGCTCAAGCCCTACCTCTAAGCCCCACCTCTTACTAAACTAAAAATAGATGTATGTTGGATCTTACTTCTAATATAAAGACCTCAAATCTCTCGTACTTAGGTCTCACATTTCATATAATGGTTAAAAACAATTATAATAAGACTTTATAAAAGTGGAGACATTGCTCACTCTACAAGCTGATTTTGTAGAGTTATGTTAAGCCCAACCCAAATTTTAAGATGATATCAAAACTTATCCAAGATCCGTAGGGCCACCCACTATTGGGCCACTCGGGTCACACTTCAGTTGTCCAATCCTGTGCATGAGGGGGTGTTGAGAATCCCACGTCAGATGAGTTTGGTCGTATCCAAATTCTAAGAGTTTAGCCCTACCTTCTTGTTGTTGGGTTGGCTCTAAATCTGTGGTTTGATTCTTAAAACATTGGTGTAAACATAGTTTATTACCTTTTTGTAAGCCTGCTTTTTTACCAACTTGCATGAGGATAACCTCCTTAAACATTAGATCTACCTGCTGACATGTTTGCCAACCCCAAAAAGTAGATTAATAAATCCTTCTTACCATCCTTGGTTTGTTTTCTTTTCTTTTTGGTTTTATATAAAAGGAACTGGCAAACTCTATTAAACAATGAGTGAAAAGAGGACTTTCAGTCAATAATTTCCCCTTTGGAAGCTTTTAACATCTTTTAATTAATCAAATATAGTTGTTTATGAATTGCAGCCACAAAGGGTCATTATTACTTATTCATACATAATAATAAAATGAACAAAAGAAACAACTTAGACCATTGTTTTATTGTTTATAATAACAACATTGAAGGTGGGCATAGTAATAAAAAAAGTGAACCAACAATGTTGGCCTAGTGACTTGGACTACCCTAGAACACTTGGACTACCCTAGAACATAGGGGTCGACATGATGCTCCCAGTTCGATTCCCATAGTGAGAACTAGGTGTTGACCAATGTGAGATTTCCTTTTGTGCACTAGCAGAGATTAGTCTTTCGTTGAAAATACTGGGACAATCCGTGAGTAGTCGCCTAGTCGGTACAAACAGAAAAAGTTATAGAAAAAGTGAAAATGGGGCTACTTGTTTTTTTGCTTTTGTTATTTCTTTTCAACTCTATGTACACGTGAGAATATCATTAACAAAATATGAATAAAGACACTTTAACCAAATAAGTACATATCATGAATTAATGATAGTGATTTAGCAATAATATAGTAAACCTTCAAAAAAGTTTTAGTCATAAACTCAATTAAAGAACCTTGAAAAGTGAATCCTCACCAAAACATAAGAAAAAGAAAACTTCACATTTATATAAGCTATTCCAACAAAGTTTTCCATTCAGAAAATTCATCTCAGATTCTCAACCATGAAGAAAAACACAGCAAAAAGTGTTCTCCTTGTACCATTCACTTTTCTTCTTATAATGCTTCCTCTTACTCTAATGAGAAACTCATATCAACAACCTCCAATAATATCTTCAGAAAGAAAAGAGTGTAACATATTTTCTGGTAATTGGATTCCTTATTCTGAAGGACCTTATTACAACAATGAAACTTGTAATTGGATAATAGATCAACAAAATTGTATGAAGTTTGGAAGACCTGATAAAGAGTATATTCATTGGAGATGGAAGCCAAATGAATGTGAACTTCCACTTTTTGATGCAAATCAATTCTTTAAGGTTGTTAGAGGAAAGAAGATGATTTTTCTTGGTGATTCAGTTGGGAGAAACCAGATGCAATCATTGTTGTGTCTCCTAAGTCATGTAAGTCATCATCAATTCAAACATTGTTTTTTTTTTTTTGGCTTTTTTAAGATAATAGAAGCCTATGATTTTTGTCCGTGTTAGAAATGATATCATTCATATACTTTCACCTAAATATTTAGTTCATGGCATAGTATTAGAGCTCTGACTCCAGATTTAGATATTTAGCTTTATCTATGTCTTACTGATGAGAATTGATAGGAAATAGATAAATTTGGTGAGAAAAATTATTAATTAGTCAAATGTTGTCTTTTACTTAAGATTATTGTTTTTACAAAGTCAGCTAGAATTTATGTTTTTACATGTGCATCCTAATCCTATTGTATTCTATATTTTCCAATAAAAGTCGTATCGGATATGTATCGTTGTATCCTCTGCAGCACTGATATTTCTGGTCCGACACCCGACACATCAATTACTTGTATTTTTGAAAATAAAACCGGTGTCTGTGTGTCTATAACCGGTGTCTATATCTGTATCAGTGATTCGAAGGTTGTATCCGATAATTAGAGCCTCTATTATCAAATGGTTTAGACTTGTATCTCATGACACTCCAATGTCTTTGTTCTTAGCAATGTTTTGAAAAAACATTTGCAACTACGATATGAGCTCGCTTTTTATGTCTCTGCCACTGCAATGCGGTCACGATTGAAGTCAAATTTGACTGCGACCCGATTTGAAGTTATATCATTTGGTTCTTAGTTAACCATTCAAATATTATGACAAAAAAATTTGTTAGTGATCTGCTTTACATGCTTAAATTTCAAATCCAACTAAGATGAAGATAAAAATTCTAAAACATGCTTATATGTTTTTTTTTCTCTTTTTTGTTTTTCAGGTGTCTCAACCAGAGGATGTTTCTCATAAATATGCAACAGATGTGACATATTTCAAAAGATATTTCTATGCAGATTACGATTTCACCCTTGGAAATCTATGGTCACCATATTTTGTGAAATCAAGTGATGCTGACAAGAATGGTCATTCATACAACAGCATCATGAAACTATATCTAGATGAAGTTGATGAAGTATGGTCAAATCAAATTGAAAATTTTGACATTGTTGTAATCTCAGCAGGACATTGGTTTTTCAGACCACTATTGTACTATGAAAATGGTCAACTTGTTGGATGCAACAAATGTGGTATAGAAAATGTGACAGATCTAGCATACCATTATGGATACAGAAAAGCATTTAGAACAGCATTTAGAACATTAAATAAGGTTAAAAATTATAAAGGGGTGACATTTTTTAGGACATTTTCACCATCACATTTTGAGAATGGAGATTGGAACAAAGGAGGGAATTGTGTGAGAACAAAGCCATTCAGTAAAGAAGAAATGAAGTTAGATGGGTATGTTTTAGAGACATATTTAACACAAGTTGATGAATTTAAGGTAGCACAAGAAGAAGCTTCTAAGAGAGGTTTGAAGTTTTTAATGTTAAATACTACTGAGATTATGTTGCTTAGGCCTGATGGACATCCTAACAATTTTGGACATTCTAAGGATAAAAATGTGACATTAAATGATTGTGTTCACTGGTGTTTGCCTGGTCCTGTTGATACATGGAATGAGTTTTTGCTTTATATGTTGAATATTGAAAGTCAGAAGAGATCTTTTGGTTCAAAACTTGAGAGAGAGATTTAGAAATATATTAGATTTACAATGTTAATTAACCATATGAAAGATATTGTTTATTATTTAACTTTTTTGGGTTTGTAATTGCAAAGTATATTGTAATTTTTTTCATGTATTTATTTACACATAAGGGTAGGTGAGGGATGGAGAAAGGGAATACTTGAATGTATTTATCTACTATACGATACATAATAGCTTATCAAAAAAATCTACCATACATAATAACATATAGAATGTATATGCAATGTGATTTGTAATTTTTATATCATATTTGCTGTCATGTCTTGATTCTCAAACACTCTGGTAAGAGCACAACAGTGACCTGGTTTAAACTTTACACCTTGAACCAATGATTGGTTTATTATCCAGCAATTTATAACACCACGTTTTTACTAACATGCATCCCTCTAAAATAGAATGCTTTTAACTCAAGTTAGGTATGCCTTGGAGATGAAGTTTAAAGGAATTTGATCAAAACAAAAAGCTTTATCCAAATCTAAAAATTCTTGCAAATAATTAAAAATTTGTTTATCGTAAGATCAATATGCTTCTAGCTTAGATACTTCAGACATTGTTTGTTGTTGTTAAATGTTAATCACATGATTAGTCTTTGATGAGGCACCTAGAAGAACTTGAGAATTAGTTTACTCAGGATGTGAAGAAACCTGGTTGTCTCACATTTATTTGAATGATATAGACATTGACTGATCTTAAAGAATACAATTAAGATATGGGCAAGGTAATTCTGATTTCTATATCTCTAACTAAGCAATGAATTGAAGTATGAATATGGTATAATAAGCATTTTCATGGTACCCAAATGACAATATTGACTTGAGCATCAAAAATAGACATATGCGTAGGAATAGGAAGGAGTCATATGCAAGTTTTAGGTTGTAGAGGAGGAATGAGGCAATTAGCAGCTTCAAGAAAACCAAAAATCACGCAATCGCAAAAATTACGCAGTCACAGTCATACCATCTAAGCCCTCTGATCAAGATTGGATGGTTCATAATCTGACTCAACAAATCAGTACTAAAACATGAAATTAAAACATAGACTTTATGATCAACATCAATCAATTTCCTCACTTGAACTAGTTTACGCAGCTATCAAATCATCTTTTCTTTTCTATATTATGCTGTAACAAACAACTGCATTTTTTTTTCTTCTTCTACTTATCTTTTCTTTGGCTATAGCGCTGCACAGTTCGCACAGATGTTCATCGATCAAAGTTCAATGCATTAATGAGCACAAACTCCTTTATATATATAGATACAAGGTATATTCAGTAAAAATAAAAAATAAAATGTTCAATCATGCATAGTAAAAAGGAAGATATCATCACTTAATTCAGGTCAAAATGATATCCTGATAAATACCACTATGTTTAAGGCTAAAATATAAAGCACAAATGCCGACCTAAGTAGCATAAGTCTCTGCTGGCTTTCAGTTCTGCCTGCAGAATGGTAAGGAAGCCTCTGGTGACCACCCTCATAGTCTGACAAACCATGTAGCTTATCAGACGAGCTTTTAACAAAACGATTCCTGGCAATAGCATTGTTCACCTCTGAATTGTTGCTTTGCAGTTGTCGCCATTGCCCATTCAATCTTTCCAGCTCCATCTCTTTCATGTGAATTTCACTTAGTAGGCCCTCAGCTTGTGTCTGAAAGCAAGAAAAGAAGATGGATTATTAGACACTTCTCCAGAATGTAACTAGATAACGTAGAATTAACATGCAGATAATCATTCAAACAGTTACTATATGGCCATTGACTAGAATTTTTGGTTTCCTGATAACAAGAAAAAATGAAAAGCAATATCATGTATGTAGAGCATAAACTGTGAAGTGTAGAAAGTACCTGTTGAATTGCTAGTTGCTCAAGTAGGCCGTGAAGTTGTTCTGTGGCAGTATACGCTCTCCCAGAGGCGGCCTGATCGGCGACGTTTCCGTTTCTAGTTCTCAACAACTCGCGCAATTCTTGCAGTATCTCGTTTGGCAGCATGACGCTAGTGTGGTCGGGAGGAGCCCCTTGTGCACTGGACGCAGTATCGCCTACGTCGGCGGCGTCGCCCTCCGGCGTCTGCTGTCGCTAGGGAATTGCGGCCATGTTTCGTGGGTGCGGGGAGCCACGTGGTCTGCCTCGCGGAGCCATGTCAGTCAGGATGGGGATGTAGTCGCTCCCACTGTGGTCGCCAATGAACCGGACTCTTCTCTGAGCGATCGGTCCTCTTGTTGCAGTAAGTATATTTGTGCTAGTGCTGGCTTGGAGGCTTGGTGCCAGGTGTTGAGGTCGTTTCTGTATGAAGGTTGGTCGCGTGCAGAGCTTCCTCGGGGTGTACCTTGCGATGGCACTCCAACGCCCAAGTCAGTGGGGTGATCTTTAGAATAATAGTATTGGTCAAAAACGTACCACTCATGTGATGTCAGAGACTCTTTATATAGTACTTGGGGCACTGTAGACGGCCGTCGGATCCTGCGAGAATTCCTCTCCGCCGTAGATTTTCCCATCGTGGGCATGAGGTGGCACCTGGTCGCTATTGGGCCGCTCGCGCAGGCCCAACCTTCTTAACGGGTCGCGACCCGATCCAAATCGTTGTGTAACGCTGGCTGCTTGCTGGGCCGCTCGCCCCGGTCCAGAACAAGATTGGAACAAAGGAGGGAATTGTGTGAGAACAAAGCCATTCAGTAAAGAAGAAATGAAGTTAGATGGGTATGTTTTAGAGACATATTTAACACAAGTTGATGAATTTAAGGTAGCACAAGAAGAAGCTTCTAAGAGAGGTTTGAAGTTTTTAATGTTAAATACTACTGAGATTATGTTGCTTAGGCCTGATGGACATCCTAACAATTTTGGACATTCTAAGGATAAAAATGTGACATTAAATGATTGTGTTCACTGGTGTTTGCCTGGTCCTGTTGATACATGGAATGAGTTTTTGCTTTATATGTTGAATATTGAAAGTCAGAAGAGATCTTTTGGTTCAAAGCTTGAGAGAGTGATTTAGAATATATTATTAGATTTACAATGTTAATTAACAATATGAAAGATATTGTTTATTATTTAACTTTTTTTTTTGGGTTTGTAATTGCAAAGTATACTTTAATTTTTTTTCATGTATTTATTTACACAAAGGGTAGGTGAGGGAATGGAGAAAGGGATCATTGAATGTATTTATTTACTATACATGTAACATATAGAATGTAAATGCAATGTGATTTGTAATTTTTATATCATATTTGCTGTCATGTCTTTCCCAAACTGGTAAACTTTTAGGCCTAGAAGCTCAGTTGTCTTAACTTGCAAGTAAGAGCACAACAGTGACCTGGTTTGAACTTTACACCTTGAACCAATGACTGAATAAATTATGAGCAACTAATAACACCACGTTTTTACTAACATGCATCCCTCTAAAATAGATAGCTTTTAAATTAAGTTAGGGATGCCTTGGAGATGAAGTTTAAAGGAATTTGATCAAAACCAAAAGCTTTATCTAAATCTAAATTTTTTTGCAAATAATTAAAAGTTCGTTTATTGTAAGATCAATAAGTTTATTTACTAGTTAATTTCGTCAAGTTGATTGAATTTCCTGGATTAAGTTTTCTTTGTTTAATTTTTGTTTGCTCAATTTAGTTATTAGTCTAGTTTACTTCAATTCGCTGTTCATTTGTTAGCTTAGATACTTCAAACATTGTTGTTGCTAATCACATGATTAGTCATTGATGAGGCACCCAGAAGAACTTGATTAGTTTCACACTCAGGATGTGAAAAAATCTGTTTGTAACATTTATTTGAATGATATAGACATTAACTGATATTTTGAAGAAGACAATTAAGATATGGGAAGGTAATTGTCTTGGGGTAAATTGCCAATTTCATGAGACAAAACAATGAATTATATGTTCCTACAATGAATGTTAACCTTGCTGTCAATATTCAATGGGCGAATGCTTTCTGAACAATAACTAGGAAGGAATCATATACAAGTTTTAGGTTGTAGAGGAAGAAATGGGGAAATTTGCAGCTTCAAGAAAACCATAAATCACGCAATCGCAAAAATTACGCAGTCACACACAGTCATACCATCTAAGCCCTCTGATCTAGATTTAATGACTCATAATCTGACTTAACAAATCAGGTCTAAAACATGAAATTAAAACATGGTCTGTCTGATCAAAATCAAAAATCTAGACTCATGACACAGTGATAACGTGACCGCAGCAAATCCATTTCATCACTTGGACTAGTGGATTCTTTTTCAAACACCATATCTCACATCATCTTTTCTTTTCTATATTCTGCTATAACAAACAACTACTTTTTTTCTTTTATCTTTTCTTTTCTATATTCTGCTATAACAAACAACTACTTTTTTCTTTTATCTTTTCTTTCACTATAACCCTAGCCGGTTCGCACAGATGTTAGACTGATCAAAGTAAGTTCAATGCAAATCTCAAAAAAAAAAAAAGTAAGTTCAATGCATTAATGAGAGTTAACTTCTGCTCAAACCCCTTTGTATATATACAAAAAAGGTTCAATCATTCATGCATAGTAAAAAGGAAGATACCATCTCTTATTTCTGGTCAAAATGATATCCTAATAAATACCACTATGTTTAAGGCTAAAATATAAAGCACAAATGCCGATCTAAGTAGCATAAGTCTCTGCTGGCTTTCAGTTCTGCCTGCAGAATGGTAAGGAAGCCTCTGATGACCTTCATAGTCTGACAAACCATGTAGCTTATCAGAGGAGCTTTTAACAAAACGATTCCTGGCAATAGCATTGTTTGCCTCTGAATTGTTGCTTTGCAGTTGTCGCCATTGCCCATTCAATCTTTCCAGTTCCATCTCTTTCAGGTGAATTTCACTAAGTAGACCCTCAGCTTGTGTCTGAAAGCAAGAAAGGAAGATGGTTTATTAGACACTTCTCCAGAATGTAACTAGATAACCTAGAAGTAACATGCAGATAATCATTCAAACAGTTACTATATGACCATTGACTAGAATTTTTGGTTTCTTGATAACAAGAAAAAATGAAAGCAATATCATGTATGTAGAGCATAAACTGTGAAGTGTAGAAAGTACTTGTTTACTTGCTAGTTGCTCAAGTGGGCCGTGAAGTTGTTTATCCAATGTCTTCTCTCTTTGTACTGCAGAACAAGATTGTTTTAGATTCAAAATAGTACTTGCAAGTTGCAAGATACTTCTTAAGTGTGTGAAATTAGTGGCAGCATTAACACAACAACAAAAATAATAACAAATAACATTTAGGCCTTGCGAAGCTACAGGGATTTCAAAGTTAATGAATGAGTGTCGAATGATTCTCAGAGATGGAAGGGATTGAAGTCTATCCGACTAGGTTCTTTCTTTTTAGCTTATCAGTTTGAAAGAACTTATTTACAATAAAAAGTAGAAACAGGGGTATAAGGAGTTTTCCTAAAGATGCAATTAAAAGAAAGAGGAAATGAAAAAAAAAATACATGAAATCAAAAGAGCAGCCTAGTCCATTTACATCATCCAGGTGAACTTAAATTCAACTATACTAAAAATTATATCTAGAGTAAAAGTGCAACAGAAATAAACATAGGGTAAGTATCAAAACAAACAAATAAACAAACAAACAAACAAAGGCCATCATGCTTTCAGATTCAAAAATTAACATTTATAAATCAGTAAAAAAATTCAAAATATAAGAATGTTAAATTAACATTAATTGTAGATTAATAATTATCATTATATCATATACCTTTTAAAGCAACATAACTAGTAACTACAGTAAGATACCTGGGCAAGCATCAAATCAGGTGTTAAATGTCCCACTTTCATGGAAAGGGAGGTCCCTGATTCATATCTTTAATCTTTCCTTCCCAAATAAACAACAACATATATATCCACATAGAACAGAAGATATAGTACCTGGAGAAGGCTGTTTAAGTGCACTTTCCTGCACTTCTGCCCATTTCTTCTCCAATGCTTTTACAGTATCCTCCATTGAACTCTGAAAAGAAATAAAGATTATAAACCTGACAATGATTACTCAAATAGTTAATTATCACTTTTGTTCCCTAAAGCAATAATCAGATTAAGTCTGAAAGTTCACCATGGGCTATATTAATCTCTAAATGGCGAAATTATACCCAATGTCTCTAAATAGATTTAGTTAACAAAATAAGTTATTGAATGTGTTGATTTGGTCCTCAAGGTTCCTAGGGTCTAATTTAACTTATGAAATGCAGATTCAAGAACATGGCATAATTTCCATAATTCATCAATTAAGATGACCAACACTTGCCACTTGAATATTGTTAGACCCAGTATAAATGGGTGGTTCTAAGTGAGTTAGTTTTAGGTGGTTGGGGAAGGGTGGTTATTGAGTGGTTAGGGGAGTTTGTTATAAGTGGTTGGTAGTTATTAATTTGTTAGGTCATTCCCTTCTATTCTCCCATGTAGTGGAATCCTATAAATAAAGGATTCCACCCCTTTTAGAGTTTCTTTTGTCATACCTAAAGTTTAGTCGTGACCGGGTGAGGCCAGAGGGCGGGGAGCCTATTCTCCCTATTGTAATTTGTAACCATTTCATATCAATAACATTCTCCTTTCTTTCCCTTTACATTCTTTTCCGATTCTTGAATGCGTCTAATTTCTAATTAGCTAGCGAACGTTAGGTTGGTGGCCTAACAAATATTCTGGGGACATTTTGTATATATTTACTCATAAAAATGACTTATGACATGTTAATGATTTGTTTTCAGCTAATTTTAATAAACCACCTAAATAGCGTTTGAATAAACATTTAATTAAACTCCCTAGTAAAGCATATTGAATAAGCATTTAATTAAGCTATTTATTCAAAGATGCTCTGACTCGCACAATATTGGGAAATATGCTATGGTTAACATTACAAAAGACAATTGTAGGATCAAGGAAACAACAAACCAGTTCTTGCTCTTCTTTTCCAATTTGTCTAACATAGCTGTTCTTGCAGGGGATCGCAACACAGCCTTCAACAGACTCAACAGGCTATGGACAACAACAACAATAACAACAACAGTAGGACTGGGATACCATGCCCGAAAATACCCAACTAACAACGACAACAACAACAGCAGGACCGAGATACCATGATCGAACAGGATACCTTGTCCGATAACGCCCTACTAACAACGGCAATAACAACGGCAGGACCGAGATACCATGCTTGAATGGGATACCTTGCCCGATAACGCCCTACTAACAACGACAATGCGCAGGACCAGGATACCATGCCTGAACGGGATACCTTGCCCGAATGGGATGCCTTGCCCGATAATGCCCTACTAACAACAACAACAACGACGATTTGACGACAACAAGATGGACATACATGGACCTAATCAGACGCGATATCGTACAACGACAACGACGACGACAATGAGGACGACGATGACAACAACAACAACAACGACACCTATCATTAGGTACGGCTCGGCCTGACCGGTCGGACCGGGCGAACCAGGAATCGGAGGGGTCACTGGATCGAGCCATGCTATGGATCGGAAATGCACCGACTTGGTGGGAACCGCCATGACCCGACAGCTTTTGGTGAAAACCGGTGACCCAGTGGGTTTTGTTAAACCGGGATGAGGTTTTGCATGTTTCTTAAAAAAAACGCAAAAACAATGCCGTTTTAAGTCATTAATTTATTATAAAAAAGGTAAAAATGAAATTAGAAAGCTAAGAGAAATGAGAAGAGTAGCCTTTTTCTCAATTTCATTTCAAAGCTGTAACACCCTAATATCTCTAACAGGTAGAAATATTAAAATGCACAGTTCTAACATACATCAGAGATACATATCCTGTTTATGATATTGAACACAACTAAAAATTTCAATAATGGATACCAAATGGTCAAATCCCATAACTTAACATTATCCAGAACAAGTCTTGGTTTCCCTTTTTATCCGCACAACCTAGTGTTCAATACCATTACAGAAAAGCGGGAACAATACCATAACTTAAAACATATCCAAGTCATGATATCAGATATAAAGAAAACAAGAAAAAGATAACAAAATCGAAGACTAGATCTTCGTTGCCTTCTTAAGCACGTCGTCTATTCGTGCTTCTTCGCCTTCCTCCTTCCCTGTTTCTCTATAAAAACAACAACAATTAAAGGGTGAGATGATATATCTCAGTGAGTTCTACCGTGTCCCCTAACTACGCTCACTGTTCATTCATAAAAACCTTTCATTTTTGCAATTCAATCATATGAACTACAATTCCTTTCTTTCTTTATTCGTAAATCAATATTGTTAATTTTTTTTCAATTTCCTTTGCAGGTGTATTGAGAAGTGTAGGAGGTGTGGTAAACACACAGCCCACTTTGCTCTTGGCCCAGTCCACTTCTTTTCTCTTCTTTCAAACAGAGCGACCCAGTTGGGTCCTGCGGCACCCACGAACCGAAACAATAGGGACACGCGGATCCTTGCTGACCCGGAGTATAAAAGTGTCTTTTACAGTGAAACCCTACTCAGGTTCACTGTTTGTTCTTCGCTGTGCCTCTTCTCTCTTCTCTCTGAAACTAGGGTTACGATGCTCTTGCACGATTCGTGTGATTGAAGCTTTGTAACTTTGGAATCTTGATCAATGATGAACTCTGGTGATGATGATACACAAAAATCACCTTGATTGTGTACTGAACCAACCCTTCTGAGGTCAACACTGCACACCAGCTCTTGATGGTTTCGGTTCTGGGTTTCGTGAGTTTGAATCACTCAAACTCACTCAATATTTCCTTCGGTAAGTTCAAGATACTCACTCTTCACTAGATTTCCTTAGATTCAAGCTTTACACAAAAACCCTAATATTGATTTCTATGTTTTGCAGGTTGTGTTGCTAGGGTTTGCCTTTCAACACAGATCGAAGGTAATAACTAGTGATCTTGCTCTGTAAATTGTTGTTTTACCTGATTCTGACTCTTAATCAGTTACTGATCTTTGCTCTTGCCTTGCATGTATTTGATCTGCTGGATTTGAGTCAACCCTAGTGATTTCACCCTTGTGAAATCACCCTCAACAGAAACCCTAAGTAAAGGTAGTCACTTCCCTTACTTGTTCCTGTTCTTGAAAGATTTTCTTTACAACTTAATCACTGATCACCTTGTTTTGCTTGTGTAATCTGAGTATGTTGCTGGAGATGAATCTTGATGTGTTCACACCTTTGAATCACACCAAAAAACTGTAACACAGAGGTACTTCTCCCTCTTTCTCACTCTTAAACTCTTTCTTGCTATGATTAGAATTGATTCACACCTTGAATCAAAACTAACCTTTCTTCCTCTTTGATCTGCAAGGTACCAATTCACCTTGATTGATACACAAACCTTCAAAGCTTGAAGATGCCTAGGAGCTTACGTGAATACAGGGAGTTGTAGACTTAGAAAAATAGAATTGAATGTAAACAAAACTTGTAAAACTTTATTTTTCTGAATGTATTATTTACACAATGTACATAGGTATTTATAGATACACATAGAGTCACAAAGTGGACAGGTCAGTTAGGAGGAGTTAGTTAGTTAGGCCTAACAAACTCCTAACTGAATAAACCACATAGGCTATTGTACATAACAAACTTTCTTTCTTTTAAACTATGTATAACTAGTTTAAAAGTAGTTATAGGTTGTATGTGAAAAGCTGGCTTGTAACAGCTATATTTTGAATAGACTAGCTGTTTAGACTAATTGGGTTTGAAAGATTACCAATTTCAACACCCCCTCTTAATCTAGAAAACCCTAAGTCAGCCTTAGTAAGCAGCTTAGGATAGCTTAGGTAGAGAGAACTCTAAGTACAGAACAAGCCTCTGTTAGGACTATTTAAACAAACCCTTAGAACAAGCCTCTAAGGATGACTTTAGATGGTGCTCTTTAGTCAAAAGCCACCACACCTAACTCTCTCCTAAGCCTCAAGAAATTGTCTCCTTTGAGAACCTTAGTAAAAATGTCAGCCAGTTGACTTTGTGTTGAGCAGTACTCAACATTTAACTTGCCTTTAGATACTTGCTCCCTTAAGTAGTGATATCTAGCCTCTATGTGCTTAGTCCTTCCATGAGAGCCAGGATTTTTAGCTAAGTTCAAGGCTGATTTGTTGTCTATCATTAGAGTAGGAGGTTGAGTAAGATCCACTTGTAGTTCCTTAAGCAAAGTCTCTAGCCAAGCAGCTTGAGTAGCAGCTCCACAGCCTGCAATGTATTCTGCCTCACAGGAGGACAGAGCAACAACATTTTGTTTCTTGGAGCTCCATGAAATTGGGGCTCCTTGAAACTTAAACAAAAAACCAGAGGTGCTTCTCCTATCCAATTGGTCACCACACCAATCAGAATCAGAGAAACCTAGGAGGATATTTTTCCCTAAGTTAGAGCCCTTAGGAAAAAATATCCCATAGTTAGTAAAACCAGAAATATAACGTAGGATTCTCTTAGTGGCATTCAAGTGTACCTGCCTTGGCTCACTCATGAATCTGCTTGTCATGCCTGTTGCAAATAGTATATCAGGCCTACTATGACAAAGATACCTTAGTGACCCTATTATTTGTCTATATAGGGTAGCATCCACCTTAGTATCTCTGTCACAGTTCTCCTTACTGAGATTAGATTCTGCAGGATTACTAGCTGAGTTACAGCCCAATAGATCAAACTTAGTGAGAATTTCAGTAGCATATTTGGCCTGATGTAAGATAATACCCTCTGGTACCCTTAGAAACTCAAGACCCAAAAAGTATGACAATCTGCCAAGATCTGTCATTTCAAACTCACTATGCATAGATACCTTGAATTTTTCAATCTCACTAGGATTACTCCCAGTGACCAACATATCATCCACATACAAACACACAATTAGAAGATAGGTGTCAATACTACCTTTAGTGTAGACCCCAAATTCACTAGTGCATTTAGAGAACCCAAGTTCATTGAAGAAAGAGTCAATTCTTTTATTCCATGCCCTTGGGGCTTGTTTGAGACCATACAAGGCCTTGTGTAACAAATACACATGTTCTTCCTTACCCTTACTTTCAAAACCAGGAGGTTGAGAAATGTACACTGTTTCTTCCAAAGGACCATTAAGAAAAGCTGATTTGACATCCATATGGAATAATTCCCAGCCCCTGCTCACTGCAAGGGCAGTAACTAGGCGTATTGTCTCATGCCTAGCTACTGGTGAAAATACTTCTGTATAGTCCACCCCCTCTTTCTGTTGGAAGCCTCTAGCAACCAACCTTGCCTTATATTTCACTATGCTACCTTTAGGGTCTAGTTTCAATTTGAAAACCCATTTTACACTTATAGGTCTCTTCCCTTTAGGTAACTGTACTAAGGACCAGGTACTATTTTTCTCAATAGATTGTAATTCTCCAATCATAGCTTGCTTCCAATCTTTACTCTTTAGAGCCTCTGTATGATTGATAGGTTCAGCACCAGCCACCATGGCATAGTGGATGAGATCACCTTCCTCATTCACTTCACCATCAGTGACCAGTTCATAGTCTTCTAAGTTTCTGGGAATTTTCCTTTGCCTTTGTGCCCTAGGTAGAGCTTGCTGATTAGCAGTATTTTCTGTTACAGCAGGTTCTTCAGCCTGAGGAACTTGATCTTCAAACTGTTGTTCCATTTGTTCTGTATCTGGTATGCCTTCATCCTCTTGATGAGGTGTATCAGATGTAGTTATAGACTCTACTGGATTTGTAGAGATATCCAAGTTGGTCTGCTCAGAAATTTCCCAATTCCAGCACTTGTCTTCTAGGAAGTTTACATCCCTAGATATAGTAATTTTCTTGGTTGTAGGATCATAGAGTCTATAGGCCCCAGTAGGATTGTATCCTATTAGGATCATAGGTTTGCTTTTATCCTCCAACTTCTTCCTTCTTTGATCTGGAACATGACAGTAGACCAAGGACCCAAACACCTTGAGATGGCCCACACTGGGCTTTTCTCCACTCCATACCTCTTCTGACACTTTGCCTACAATTTTCTTTGTAGGACATCTATTCAATAGGTAGGTGGCAGTAGTAACAGCTTCTCCCCAGAAACTGTTAGGTAGATTCTTTAGCTTGATCATAGATCTAGCCATATCAAGTAGACTCCTATTCTTTCTCTCAGCTACCCCATTGTGTTGAGGGGTATAAGGTGAGGTAACTTCATGTAGAATCCCCTTATCATTACAATAATTTCTGAACTCAGTTGAGGTGTATTCTCCACCTCCATCTGTTCTTAGAGTCTTTAGTTGTTTTCCAGACTGTCTTTCAGCCATAGCATGAAACCTTTTGAACTGTTCCAGTGCTTCACCTTTAGTCTTTATCAAGTAAGTCCATAGTTTTCTTGAGAAATCATCTACAAAGGTGATAAAATATTTGTTGTTACCAAGTGACAATTCATCAAAAGGACCACATATATCAGAGTATACAATCTGTAATAGATCTTTAGCCTTGATTCCTAGGTTAGACTTGAACTTCTTTCTTGGCTGCTTACCTACTAGGCATGTAGTACATGTCCCATTGGACATTTCAAACTTAGGCAGCCCCTTAACTAGACCTTTAGTGCTTAGGTTAGTTAGGCTTCCAAAGTTTAAATGGCCAAACCTCTTGTGCCAAAGAACACCTTCAGAATCAGTCACTGCACTTAAGCATTCTGCTTGTGTAGTGCAGATACTGGTTCTAAAGGTCCTATTCTTAGCCAGAGGTGTAGTTAGCACTAGTCTCTCTAGGTTATCAAACAAACTCAGTTTTAGATCTTTCATGACTATTGAAAACCCTTTCTCAACTAATTGACCTAAACTGATCAAGTTACAGCTAATACCAGGAACATAAAAAACATTTTGGATAGAGACTACCTGACCATCTTCCTTGTGAAATTCAATATTCCCCATACCTTGAGCTGTAATTGAGCTATTACTTGCACACTTAATTGTAGTCTTGATGTTAGGATTAAAATTTACCAGCCATTCCTTATGACTTGTCATATGGTTTGAACAACCAGAGTCCAGATACCAAATCTCAGAAATAACCCTGCCATCATTAGTAGTTACAACTAACACAACATATTCTTCATCAATATCTAATTTGAAATTACAGTTTTCAGGCATATAGTTATTAGTTTCAGTTATATCATTGTCCTCTATAAGAGTACTAAACACTACATGGTCTGAGTCAGACTCTGAATCTTCTTTGGCTACCTTAGCCTCAACTTCAGAGTCTTTCTTCTTAGATTTGGACCAGCATTCTGTGGCATAATGCCCGTACTTATCACATCTGTAGCATTGGATGTGACTCTTATCTTTCTTAGCACTACTAGCCAAGTTAGATACCTTTTTAGTTGATTCACCCTTAGGTTTTGACTTACCTCCCTTACCTCCTTTACCTTTAGGATGGTTAGGTTTACTTTTATTACCTTTAGGGCCTTTCTTACCCTTGTAGCCTGTGAACAGAGCATGATCCTCATCACTGTCTTCATTCATCAGGTCCAATCTGATCTCTTTTGCCTCCAGCCTGCTCTGGAGTTGTTCAACTTTGAGATCCTCCACTTTGCAGGTGTCCTCTATGCTGTTGACTGCAACATAAAACTTTTTTGTCAGTGATCTGAGTATTTTTCTACAGATACTCTCATCTGATAGGGTTTCACCATTCAGATGCATTGCATTTGTGATTTTCTTAACCCTTCCAAAGAAGGTAACAATGTTTTCATCACTTTTCATCTTCAGGGCCTCATAGTGGCATCTGAGGGCCTGAAGCTTTTCCTTTTTAGTTTCTGCAGCCCCATTGTAATAGGCATCTAGAGTGTCCCAAGCCTTCTTGGCACTTTCAACATCCCTTATCCTATCAAAATTGGCATCATCTAGGCCAATCTGAATAAGGTGGAGAGCTTTATAGTCCTTCATCTCATCTTGTTCAAACTGCCTCTCTTGTGCTGCAGTGGCATCTTCTGTTAGAGGTGTTACTCCTTCTCTTACGATTTTGAGCACTCCTTGACACCCAAACACAGCTTTCATTTGATGGCTCCACCTGTCCCAATTTGTCCCTGTCAGAATGGGGACTTGTGTGCCAAAACTGGGATTAGAAGTTATATCTTTGTTTGCCATCTGTACACACTTTACACAAAACTGTCAGTAACAGGGATCCTACACAGTTTACAACTGTGTAGTTAACAAGATAGGGAAAAAGAACTTAAAGATTTGTAAAGATTTAAAAGAAACTAGAGTAAAGAGTAGAATTGCCCTGGATTGTTGCTGAAGCTCTGATTATACCATGTTAATTTTTTTTCAATTTCCTTTGCAGGTGTATTGAGAAGTGTAGGAGGTGTGGTAAACACACAGCCCACTTTGCTCTTGGCCCAGTCCACTTCTTTTCTCTTCTTTCAAACAGAGCGACCCAGTTGGGTCCTGCGGCACCCACGAACCGAAACAATAGGGACACGCGGATCCTTGCTGACCCGGAGTATAAAAGTGTCTTTTACAGTGAAACCCTACTCAGGTTCACTGTTTGTTCTTCGCTGTGCCTCTTCTCTCTTCTCTCTTCTCTCTGAAACTAGGGTTACGATGCTCTTGCACGATTCGTGTGATTGAAGCTTTGTAACTTTGGAATCTTGATCAATGATGAACTCTGGTGATGATGATACACAAAAATCACCTTGATTGTGTACTGAACCAACCCTTCTGAGGTCAACACTGCACACCAGCTCTTGATGGTTTCGGTTCTGGGTTTCGTGAGTTTGAATCACTCAAACTCACTCAATATTTCCTTCGGTAAGTTCAAGATACTCACTCTTCACTAGATTTCCTTAGATTCAAGCTTTACACAGAAACCCTAATATTGATTTCTATGTTTTGCAGGTTGTGTTGCTAGGGTTTGCCTTTCAACACAGATCGAAGGTAATAACTAGTGATCTTGCTCTGTAAATTGTTGTTTTACCTGATTCTGACTCTTAATCAGTTACTGATCTTTGCTCTTGCCTTGCATGTATTTGATCTGCTGGATTTGAGTCAACCCTAGTGATTTCACCCTTGTGAAATCACCCTCAACAGAAACCCTAAGTAAAGGTAGTCACTTCCCTTACTTGTTCCTGTTCTTGAAAGATTTTCTTTACAACTTAATCACTGATCACCTTGTTTTGCTTGTGTAATCTGAGTATGTTGCTGGAGATGAATCTTGATGTGTTCACACCTTTGAATCACACCAAAAAACTGTAACACAGAGGTACTTCTCCCTCTTTCTCACTCTTAAACTCTTTCTTGCTATGATTAGAATTGATTCACACCTTGAATCAAAACTAACCTTTCTTCCTCTTTGATCTGCAAGGTACCAATTCACCTTGATTGATACACAAACCTTCAAAGCTTGAAGATGCCTAGGAGCTTACGTGAATACAGGGAGTTGTAGACTTAGAAAAATAGAATTGAATGTAAACAAAACTTGTAAAACTTTATTTTTCTGAATGTATTATTTACACAATGTACATAGGTATTTATAGATACACATAGAGTCACAAAGTGGACAGGTCAGTTAGGAGGAGTTAGTTAGTTAGGCCTAACAAACTCCTAACTGAATAAACCACATAGGCTATTGTACATAACAAACTTTCTTTCTTTTAAACTATGTATAACTAGTTTAAAAGTAGTTATAGGTTGTATGTGAAAAGCTGGCTTGTAACAGCTATATTTTGAATAGACTAGCTGTTTAGACTAATTGGGTTTGAAAGATTACCAATTTCAACAAATATATGAACTACGTGCATTTATAACATTTAACTTACATTCATATTGTAGCACAACACCGACTGCCCCAAGACTAATCTCGGTGAACCCCACTACCCATTAGTACTTTCCCTAATGGTATGATTTTACAGGGCCTAGGGTTAAGGGCTCATGACTTCCCTCTCCTAGTGTGCTAACCTTGGGGTCGTCACCCCGACTCGATATAATTTATATATCGTAACCTCATATCAGTCTATTCATATATATATATATATATATATATATATATATATATATATATATATATATATATATATATATATATATATATAACATTCAGTTCCTTTCTTTATCAAGTATAAGCCATAATTCGTTTTAATTTTGAAAACGCATAACCCCACACGTATTCTAAAGTTCGGTTCTTCTAGACATTTTTAATTTCCAAAACATTTCTTCAAGACCAAGTTAATCATGTTTAAAACCATGTTAATATGAAGTATATAACATCCCAATTGGTTGAGAAAAGGTTTAGAAGTAGTTTGGAATAAAAAGGAGCGACGAAACGGTAAAATTGCAATTGAAACCCGTAAGATACGCACGGTCTGTGCTTAGGAGCAGTGGCGTATCTAGGACCCGGGTCTAGAGTGGTCAGACTATTTAATCAAATAAAATTTTATATTATAATAATGGCAAAATTACACCATAGGACATTTAAGTTATTTATTTGTAACAAGTTGACCCTTTAAGTTTTTTTTGTAACAAATAGGCCCTTTAATCGAATTTTGGATGTTGAATTTATGGGTTTTAGAGATGAATGCAAGGAGGAAGATGAATAATTAGAACCCTAAATTTGTTTTAAATAAAATTAAATAAAAATGACATGGATTAAAGGTCCTATTTGTTAGGTAAAAGGTCAACGGTGTCAACGTTAGGTAACTTAAAGGGGCTATTTGTTACAAAAAAACTTAAAGGGCCAACTTGTTACAAATAAATAACTTAAAGGTCCTCTAGTGTAATTTTGCCAATAATAAATAAAAGTAAAGACATAATTGTTCAAAATGATCAACTTAATGTCAATTCATGAACACTTCTTAATGCGTGTTGTTGTTGCTGGTGGAAGACTGGAGTTTTGGGTTGCGCTTAATGAGTTTTGCTGTTTTGGGCTTAATGAGTGGTGCAAATAGTAGAGACTAGGTTGGGGAGGAGGATGTGCAAAATAAAAAAATATAGGGTCAAAAAAAATTATAATAGGGGTATCGGTGAGATTTTTAAAAGGGACGGTCCGTGCTTAGGAGGCGCACGGTCCGTGCTCCCTGTAAAAAAATTTCAGCATGTTGCTGCGAACGGGACGCATGGTCCGTGCTCCCTGTGCAGAAACAGCATTTACACTACATTTTGACCGTTTTGTAATTCCGATCGATTCCAAACCAAAACCCAAACCGATTCCAACTTAAAAACAGTAAATTCCACAGCATATACCAGTCCAAACAATCATAGCAATCCAAATTTCAAAATCACAATCAAGTTATAAATTGAAGAATAAACCGACATTTTTTTTCCCGAAAATGGTTTTTGATACTCTAAAATTGTTTCAAAACCGAAACACCACTTCATTCAAGAATTTTAACACAATCGAACTAAAGTGTAAAAACCCTAAACGTGAGTAAAACTCACCTATCGTGATGAAAATCACGAAACTCCCCGAACCTTCGAAATTCACCCGACTCCGAAACTTCCCGAAAGTGTACCGAACTCGCTCAAAACTTCAAAACCGAAACCCCACAGCTCCAATTTCGAATCCTAGGGTCCCTTGCTACTGAGCTTGCTTCCAACTTGCTCTAATCAACAATGTAGGTTCAAATATTTGCCGAGGACCACTCCCAAGTTCCCAAGAGCAACGTGCAAGGCTTGAAAAGTTCAAAGCTTCACTTTGAGCTTCAAGGTTCAACAATGGAAAAAGGAGCTGTAGGAAGAATGAGCATCTGAATTTAGTACCAAAAGAAAGAGAATTGAAAAAGGAAGAGAATAGAGGTAGAATTTCTTACATGCGTTGATGTTGAATGGTGTTTCTTTCCTCTTCTTCCTCTCCTTCTCTTCGCAACTCTCTTCTCCCTCTCTCTCTATTGTTTCTAATTTTTCAGCAAATGGTGAAATGATGAGAAGTGGAGCTGGAGTGAGGAGTTAATGAACTGAGGGTACGATTTTAAAAAGGGTGAAAAAGACCTAAATGCCCTTGGCTTCCTAACTCTCACTTAAACTCATTTTCTAACTACCCATTTATGCAATCATAAATACAAATATGTAACTTAGCAATTTAAATAGCATTTTCATAATCTTAAGATATTTTGTTGTCAAAAAAATAATCTTAAGATATTTAGGACTTGATCTATTATTTCATCGAATGAGCTATCGTAAAGGTAATGCAAAATGACTATATTACCCTTATACTCTAATTACTCACTTTGACCTCAATTTTAACTAAGGAATCAAACAATAATTCATGGGCCTCACATAATTTAGCAAATAATTTTTGCTTTCATAATTCTAACACGTCCATGACTCGACTTATCATTTACTCGAATAATAAATTGCTAGTTAATTTCGTAAATCGAAATTAACCGAACTAGGGATGTTACAAAAGCCTTAATCCAAATAGCCAAAGAGAGACTGAAAATCGAAACACCCACCCAAAGTTCAAAGTCGAATTATATGTATGTTCTTTGAATTATTTGTATGTCAATGGCATTGTGGGATTGTTAAATTTGTGGTGGATTTTTTTTTAATCTTTTTTAGGCATGATGTGTAAGTTTAGCAAATTAAGTTTTACAAGTATCAAATTTATATGTCCTGAAAATATGAGAATTTTTTAATTGGGACCGGGTCTTGGTCATGTGATTCAACTGTCGACTCATCGGACCGATCTTTGACCCAGTGACTTAGTACCTTCACCGAGTCGGTCATCAGTCTGAATTTCAACTATTACCGGATTTGATATCCCTAGTAGCCAAAACCGTGACACATTGATAAGCTAAGGTTCCCTTTAAACAAAAATGATGGATTTTGAATGCCTATAACTATTTGAATCCTGTATAGGACTTGTGCTTATAATTTTTTTCAATTTATTTTTTTTACGATATTTTTTCAATTTATATGATGGGCTATGCCTATAATCACATTCACGTATAACTTACCTTAAACTTCAAAAATCATTTAATTTTCTTTAGAAAGAGAAGAGAAGTCATCATTAATAATAAATATGTGGGAAAGTGTCACCTGATCGTCGATAGAAAGAGAAGACACCTTTGTATAAATCATTAATGAGAAAGGAAGCGATAATGTGGAGGAAGCAAGAGGAAAATTGAATCAAGACTGCAGATCGAATCGAAGCAGCAATTCAAAGCAACGATTTGAAGGAGAATCAGAAATCAGGGAAAGTTCGCAGATCAAAATAAAGACTGTGAGGTAGAAGGTTGAAACCAGAAACGATTATGGCGTTTCAAGAGAGAGAGAATGCGATTTTCAGAGAGGAGAAAAAACATAATAATGGAAACTGGAAAAGTGATTGCAGCGGTAAAAAGGAAATAAACTGAAAACTGAAAAGGGTGGGGCTGCCAGCGACAAATGTCGCCACCAACAACTGTGGTGATAAATGTCCTAATAAAAATGGAATCAATTAAGTCAGATTAGCCAAAAAGAAAGGAGGAGTCAGTAGCATGCAAGAACTAGGTGTTTGGGAAAGAAAATCAAATAAAATAGGAATAATAATAATAATAAAATTTAATTTCGGTTTTCAAAAAAGGACTATAATAAGGGCCAATGAATATCAGACAGAGGGAGGAGAAAATAATTCGCAATAAAATCATCTAACAGAGGGATTAGTGGTTTTTCACTGAAACCCTAATCCGAGAAAACACACACACACACACACACACACACACACACACACACACACACACACACACACACAAGGAGATTTGAAGGACGAGAAGCACTAACAAGCAGTAGAGACTTCTTTTTTTTTTCAGAATCTTGAAGAGAAACAGGTTAGTTTTCAAGAACAGTTTCAATATGGAGATGAAGAAAGCATAAGTTATTTTTCGTTTATTTTTAGATCTGTACAATTGTATGCATTCCTTGTTTTTTTGCTTTGAATGGTGTATCAGAAAGATGAACTACAGAGCCAAATAGAGAAAAAAAACACATCAAAACGTACCTCGAACACACCACCACATCAATTGCCGTAGGCGCTGTAGCCACCGCAAGCTCTGCTGCGGTTAGGCCCCTTCGCATGCTTTCCCTTCCTTTTGGCGACCCTTTGTTCGTACTAATGTTGTGGGAAAAGGTGATGTGCAAGTATACACAATCGCAACAAGTAATAAAGGGAAAGTAAAGATCGTTCCCATGAGGATTGTTGAGTTTATTTCTATATTTAAATTAGTAATTTAGCTAGTGGGAAAAACAAGTAACAATAACAAGTTGTCAACAAGTATTGTGAATAACATAAATGTAAATAAACAAGTAAAGATAGATGATAAGTAGAAATTCAGAATGAGAGTAGTTGGAATGCCTTTCACTATGTAAATTCATAAAAATAGTTTAATTTCTGTTTGACGCGATAGCATTGGGTGTTGTGGCGTTTGATGTGTGCCTAATTTCTAAATAAGTTCACCACTGTATATTAAGCTCCCACAGTATTCACCCTATGAACTATGCTTTCCTACGTCTAGGTTTAAGCATGAGTTGTTCTTAGTGTCCTTAAAACAACCACTCACCCACATTAATTCTTGAGTTCGATTTATAGACCATATCTGAACCTATAAATGTACTTATATTTAGCTGATCAGTTCTAAAATAAGTATTGGAAGAAGTTTCATGCAAGGGTTAAAATACTAACATCAAACATTACATTAAAACTATTAAAATATCATTACATAACTACAAGCATCCAACTACAAGAGATTCAGTTTATGATGAGCAACAAGCACAAGAAATAAAGCTTAAAGTTGATACCTAAAGCCATAAAACCGAAATCACAAAGAGAAGAAAAATACTCCAAATGATGACAGCCCCTGTGATGCTACAGCATCGCTCACAGAATCGCCTGATGCTACAGCGTCGCACACAGCACTGCAGAATTTCGACTTTTTATTGTGAAAATAGAGCTTGAGCGAAAATGGAGTGTAAGAGAGTTATTTTTAACTCTCCTCTCTTCAGACCAGCAACTCCATGATGAAGAAGAAGAAGGATGAGACTTCTATATAAAGAAAATATCTCCTAAAAAGGGTGACAAGCTGTAGCGACCAAAAAATCCGGAGGATCTCTCGCGTTGAATGAAGTCGCCATCAATGTTTAATTATAAGGGAAAACATTGAAAAATTCCTTTTAAAAGAAGATGGTCTTGAAAACCAGATTTTGGGTTCGGGAGTCGATTATGCGTGGGGAAGGTATTAGCACCCCACAGCATCCTTTCAAAAAAGGTTACCTCTAACACTACAAAAAAATTGGGTTTTAGCGACGGAAATTTCCCTCGCAAAATGAGCAAAATCCGTCGCTAATGACCGTTAGCGAGGGAATTAGCGAGGGACCTGTTGCGTCGCTAAATTGCTCCTCGCTAATGGGATTAGCGAGGGAATCTCAGTCCATCGCTAATTAGCGACAGACCATTCCGTCGCTAATTAGCGACAGACCATTCCGTCGCTAATTCCCTTGCTAATGGCAGCCACGTGGGAAAATTCAGACAGCCACGCGTCCACGTTCCCTCGCTAATTCCCTCGCTAATGCCTAGCCACGCGTCCACTTTCCATCGCTAATTCCCTCGCTAATGCCTAGCCACGCGTCCACTTTCCCTTGCTAATTCCCTCGCTAACGCCTAGCCACGCGTCCACTTTCCCTCGCTAATTACCTCGCTAATGCCCATTTGATTGTATTTTTTTTTATTAATCTGCTTTTATACCTGTTTATTTTATTAATAAATAATAAAATCTAAACTATATAAAACTGTTTAAAATTAAAATTCTTCAATAAATAAAAATTACGAGAATAAAATTTGAATCCACAACACTTAATCTGAAATGTTATAACAAAAACGTTAATCAACAACACTAAAAGTTGCCTCCATCAGACTCCTCAGCTTGCTCCTCATCTTGCTCCTCATCTTGCTCATCATCTTCCTCCTCATCTTCCTCCTCATCTTGCTGCTGATTTTGCTGCATATTCTTAAAATACTTTAACATCATCGCCTGCCTACGGCTCACCTTCTCAAAGTTTTGCTGCATCTTTTTCATCGCCTCAGAAGAGGTCCTGACCTCCCGTCGAGTATCGTGCAGCTCCTGTCGAGTAGACTGCAGCTCCTGCTCCATCTGCCTCATATGCTCTGAATCTGCAGGAGTAGAAGCTGGTCGACTGCGTCTTCTGCTGCTCCCGGCCCCAGACTGGCCCATACATGGAGCCAAGGGCCCCGTACCATACAGGTGACCCTTAGACCAACCAACTGTCTTTTCCCAATGTTGATTTGCCAGATCTATCATCTCAGGAGTAAGTTGGCCAAGTGCTTCAGGGTCCCAGCTCCCCTGAGTTAGCTGAGTCATGAACTCATTTACTTGCTCCTGTTTTGAGTAACCACAAATTAGCGCTCCATTCTGACAAAGCAACATTATATAATACAAATCAATTTGTATATTTACCTGAGTTATCTTGGAGCGCTCATGAACATACTCGCCAGTGCCTTTCCTCACATGGGTGGCTCTATGCAGCTCAGGAGCAGTGATAGGGCGTCCTGCCTTTTTACTCTGTAAAATGAAACACATTTTCAAAAATTGCTAACTAATTAAGTAATGTAAAAAAACACACAGATTTGTAAAATAATTTACCAATCTAGCAGCATGCTGAGCCTGGTTGATGGACCCGCCGCAGTGAAGTGAGCCACCCTTTTCTGAGTTTCTATTGTTTTTGGCGCTTGCAGCATTTTTCTTGAAAGTCTCACATTTTCTGCCATGATAAACGGATCATAAAGTTTATACCTTCCATTCATTCGAATGTCCACGGTATTACATTTTGGATTCAATTTCATTCCTCTAACCGATGGATCAAACCATCTACAAAAAAACAAAACTATTCTCTTTTCATAGTCTAACGGTGGGCATTCAAGTTCATATATGTGTTCGATCACACCGTAGTAGTCATTTTCACCTCCTCCTGTTTCACCTTTAACATATACCCCACTATTAATTGTTTTTTCCCCTCACTCCATGATTGGGTGTCAAATTTGTAACCGTTAACTAAGTACGTGTGCCACTCGGTCACCTCAAGAAAAGGACCATCACCTATACCCTCAATTCGTAAGAATGCACTGAAAAGAATTATTATTACTCTTTAGATTGAAAGTTGATCAAAATCTGATTTAACATCATACAGTATAGATTAACAACTGAATTGGAGCATACTTACTCTAGATATGGTTTAACTTCAATGCAATTGATCAAGACATGAACATGTGCTGATTTATGCTCTTTATCTGATAAGTAGTTGGTTGACTTCTTTCCCGAAGGGCGACCAGGTTTGATAAACACAGATAAAGTGAGCGGGTGTCTTTCTTCTTCAATCTCCATTTCATTTCTATTATTTGTTGACAACATAAAGTTGTTGAAATAATGTGAACAAAAATAAATTGTTTCACGGTGTAGATAAGCTGTGCAGATCGATCCTTCAACTCTAGCTTTACTTTTCACCGATCGTTTATAATCACCCATTAATCTATTTGTTGAACGAAAAATACTTCATTAAACTAATAATCATACTAATTAAGATAATTTTAATAAAATGTTGAAATAGATAATTACCTCTCAAATGGATACATCCACCTATAATGAACTGGTCCACCAAGCCTCGCTTCATACGCAAGGTGAACCGGTAGATGCTCCATGGAATCAAAGAAACCAGGAGGAAATATTCTCTCCAACTTACAAATAATGAAAGGAATATTCTGCTCCATCTTAATAAGATCATCCCTTCTCAATGTTGAAGAGCACATATTTTTAAAATATTGACTCACTTCAATAAGTGGTTCCAAAACACACTTTGGTAATGAATTAAAAGCAATTGGAAGCAAACACTCCATGAATACATGACAATCATGACTTTTCATCGCATACATCTTCCCGGTGTTCACATCGGCACATCTTGCAAGGTTAGAAGAATAACCATCTGGCATCCTCAATTCTTTCAACCATCGACAAACATCTTTCGCTTCATATGGTGTTAGGCAGTATTTAGCTTTGGGTTTTAACATCTTCCCATTAGGCATTTCCACCAAATTCAAATCAGATCGATGTTTGCTACAATAAAGAGCAGAATCCAATCTACCCTTATTATTGTCTTTGGTTTTATCTTTCACATTCATCACAGTGAAAAATATGTTGTTGTTATACCCCAATTTTGTCCGATCATTTATCGCAATTGTTTTAGCTCTCGTGTCACAAGTCTATATCATTACGAGAACGACATTTCGAGCGCTGTCTTGTTTTAATTTAGACCGGTTTGTCTAATTGGGCCAATTCTTAGTAAATGGGCCTATGTTCGGTATTTTGGACTTAATTTAGTCCTTTTGATCAAAAAGCCATAAAAATAATAATGAAATAAAATCAGAAAATAAAAAATATATATTACAATAAAGTATCTAAATAATATAAAAAGCCCAAAAATACAAAAATATCACCAAAAATATACAAAAATAAGAATAATCCAAAAAAATAGAGAAGAACGAAAATAATAAAAGGAGGTGTCAGTAGCATTAACCTTCAGCCCAACAAGTTGCTTGCCCAACAAGTCGACTTGCCCAGCAAGTTAACTTGTCCAACAAGTCTCTTCACCTAACCCTTCACCTATAAAAGGAGGCTCTGTCCACAGTGAAAAACACCACAGTGATTCAACAAGAACACTGAACACATTCTCTCCCTCTCCTAGCGAAGCTCTCGCTCTCTCTCTCTCTCTCTCCCCCTCCCTTTTTTATTTTTCTAGTTTTATTTTTCTTTTAATTAGTTTATTTTTAAATATTCATGATAAATATTTTTCACTAGTTGCACTTTTCACTTTTTCTTTTTTGTTAACTTTTCGTTCATATTCAAAACAAAAACAAAATATTCCTTTTCCTCTCATAAATAAAGAAATATTTTCAAGATCAAAATAGGGGACTAAGTCGACTGTACAGTCGGGTTAGTCTGCTTTTTAGGTCACTAATGAACCGTTACGGATCATGTCCTAAAATCCCTGTTTAAAACAAACAATTTCTAAGTCAAAATAAACACAAACATATTTCTTCCCACAAATCAAATTTTCAAAACAGGAGATTAAGCGGACTGTACAGACATTTTAGGACGGATGAACCGTACGGATCAAGAGTCCTAAAACCCCTGTTCAAACAAAATCAAACCACCACACATCAAACAATCTTCCAAACTTGAAATAATCCATTTTCACAAAGTAGGGGACTAAGCCGACTGTACGGTCGGGTTAGTCATCATTTTAGGACAAATGAACTGATCACTCAGGAGTCCTAAAGTCCCTAAATAAAATATACCAACAAACAAAATTTTCTACCAAGAACTACGTGTGATTTGATTCTCCACCATGAGATACGTAGGAGTAGAGGGCGGCCAACCTCTGTCAATTGCACTAATAAAAACCCTTTTTCAGTCTTTTCCTAAATAATCTAAATAAAATATCAATTTTCTTCTTTCTTTTTAATTCACAATAAAAGGGTAAAAATAAACATTTTTAAAATTAATATTCTTTCCTACAACTAGTTAGCAGGTAACCTTCATTAGGAAGGATGTCGTGGGGTGCTAATACCTTCCTCACGCATAACCGACTCCCGAACCCTTATCTGGTCTCAAGGACCCTTATCCATTCCAAAAGGGATTTTCCAGTGTTTGCCCTTAAATTAAACTTTGGTGGCGGCTTCATTTTTGAACCTTCGAGGGATCCTTCGGATTTTTCGGTCGCTACAGCTGGCGACTTCACTGGGGACATTTAGAGAGTCAAACCTAGTCTAAATTAGTTGCAGGATTAGTCGTTAATTTAATGTTTATTTTTACCCTTCCATTTCTGTCATTTATTTTCATTGCATATTATTCGTTTGTGATATGAAAACCCTAGGATAGAAGACCACTTTTTGTATATATGTTTGTTTGTTTTGCAGCTTGGAGGGTATTCTTGATATTTTGCTCCTTCACACACTCCACTATCACACTTTTTCACACACGTGAGAATAGTCCTGTACCCGGACTGGAGAATAACCTAAGTTAGAACAAGACTACGTAGTGATGGCCTACTGGATGTGCGTCCTGTTGGGTGGTCACGAAAGTCTCACCTAGAGTTTGGTCCCTCTTAAGAATGCTGGCACTCCTAATAGCTTGCCTATTGTTGTTGATCAGTGTTCTTAATTGGGGTCGTTGGCTCTAGGAACCTTATGTAGGACTCTTTAGAGCTACCCTTTGAAAGGTTCACTTAACAGACAAGCCCTAGACCTATTCTCTAAAGGAACCCTCGTAGGACACAAATGAGCCTTATACCCCTGCATTCAAACAAACACTGATACATTTTTCCGGTCTTCTAAAAAGAAAAAATTCAAAAAAATCAAATTTTATTTTTGCAAGTTATTTTTTAGAAACATATCTCATGCATTTGCATTTTCATCATTCATATCCATCATCATGTGTTATTCACCCATTACATTTTATTTCATAATTTAAAAAAAAAAAAACATGAGCATACTTTTTGAAAAAATTTGATGAGAGATGAGACGTTCTTGCAAATACATTTTAATTGATTGTTCTTCCTTGAAAAAGTTTAACCTACTAAATTTCAAAGAGGTCGAACTTAGCTAAAAAAACTCAAGGTGTTTCAAGGCACTCAATTTTCAAAAAATTCAATTTTGCAGCTCGTCCGCAATTTTTGTCAGCAAAGCGTTGCATCTCATCCATCCCATGATAAACGATCAAAATAGTCCATTTTGTTAACTAATGTGTTATCAAAAATTCTTCTATCATGTCTCTAACTATGTTAACTCTCTGTGAAGCATTCGTATAGTGAACTTGTATGCGATGTGCATTTGCTCTTGTTTGAGTCAGTTAGTATCCACACATTTCCATCCTATCATCATCCCTTGTTCATGTCCAGTCTCACCCCGACCATTCCATAAAGTGCATATTCTCCACACAAGTTCTTAGTTGAGTCTTTGGTTTTGTTCCCAATGATGAAATTTCATAAACTAACACTTAGATCCTCCAAACTGGGGCAAATTTGTGATCACTAGATATCTTGGCAACATTGTATTCCCTTGGTGCAAGTCCTTTACCAAAAAAATAATCAAAAAAAGCTTGTTAGGTTGAAAACTCGCGAGAGCAGCCTAAGCAAAAATTAGGACATATAAAAAGAAATAAAGAAAAAGAGCAGATATATAAAAATAAATAATTTTTTGTCCTTGGGTTAGCCTTTGAGAAAACAAGCAATCGTGATTTGAAATGAAGTTTGGTCATCTTCTCACATCCTCAAAAAGCATAAAAAAACATACCCTTCGCAACCGACTTTGAGCCAAAAAATCAAAAATCTTCCAACCACCCTAGACAATGATCTGTTCCCCATTTAAAGATGGTGCACTACTTTCTTCAGTTTATTCAGCTCAAGAGAAATAGGCCGTCAAAGAATGAGAATCGTATTTCAAACAAAAAAAAAGAGAGACAAAGGTCTTGAATAAAAAGACGGCATAAATCTTTGGGCTGATACATCATATCATGAAGTGCACCACTAAATAAAAAGATCATTTGTCTCATCAATCCACAAACACTTTGAGCCCAATCAACCTTTCTTACATAAATCCCTAACCATTGGTACATTACCCACGACCATTGGCCCCACTACAAACCTTTTCTTTCATGAATCCCTAACCGTTGGCCACGTTACAACCCTAAACAAGTCCATTCTGATCGATGACTGATTGCTTTCGTTTTCTTAAAGTTTTAATTTTAGGACAATTGAGTTTATTTATTTGCAATATGTTTGCTCAAAAAAATATATGACAAAAAAATAAAGCCAATAAAAAAAAAGAAGCAAAAAAAAAGGAAAAAAAAAGGCTTGCGCTCTAAGATTATTCAAGTTGCGCTGATGTCAAGACAAGGTTTAGTGATCACCAAGTGAAATTTTCATCATATCCAAAAGTCAGGACTATCATAGTCCATGTGAGTCATCTTAAAAGAACCAAAAGTTTATATTAGGACCATCACCTAGACCCCCAAAGTGGGGCAGTCCCTTCACCTTTCATGCTTCTCGAACTTGGGGAAATTGCGTCCATCCCATTCATATACGACATCCAATCCATATAGCCATACGACCAATTCCAAAAACCCACAACCCTAACTCTGTCACCTTTCACAACCCCACTAAAAGCAGCCATTTGAAATACCATTCCAAAGTGGAGCAATCCTGTCGCCACTCACTCCACCTAAAATCAGGGAAATCCGTCCTACACCCATCTCTTCCCTTTGTCATATTCACATTCATACCGGGGCAATTTCTCAACCCACCATCCTAAATACAGCTTTTCGCAAACTCTAGTCAGGGCAACCTTGTCCTTGTCATAGTCGGGGCAACACCAAACGCCATGGGTTGAGACAAAATCTTTTGCCTTCCACCTCTCATTCCAAAGTCACGGCATCACCAATTCATAATTTCCTCTACACCCCTAGTTGTTGTCACCACTAGACAGGGGTAAGTTATGCATTCACCGTCATCAACTATGAATTAGGGCAGTCCCACATTTCTAGAGTTGGGGAGAGCCAACCTTTCATGACTTTGGCAAAAACCTACCATTCACCCCCTCACGTGTCATATCTGTCCATACCCCGAGTCAACTGACTCATTCATCTGTATTTGCATTACTCTACATGTTCACTAACACAATGCTTCAAAGAGAGAGAACACAAGTTACTAATATGAAGTTGGAAACTCACTCAGTTAACTTTGTGGACCTAAAATTCAATCGTCATGGGACATCATAATCAAATGGAAGAACAATGTGAACGAGCTCGCAAATGCAATCAAATACTTTTGTGCATCAGTGCATGTGAATGACAACCTTGAGGTTGCCACGTCTGATTTCAAACCTTTTTCCAAGGAATGATTACTTCTCTGCCTCTCGCATCAAAAGTCTCATTTCTCATCATTAAAAAAAAATCTCTCTGCAACTTCAATAAATCATAGCATAAATCATTCCATCATGCAACCATGCATTTCATCGTAGCACCTGCATTTAAGCAGTACAATTGCATTCATATCATATCTATATCCGCATACAATCGTTTGTCAACTTTCTCATCCCATCAAGTTCAACACCCATGGTATACCCATTTCATTCATCATCCCACCAGATACCAATCATTGCACGTTCGTCACATGTATAACATTGATTGCTTCGATAGATGTGGCAAGTGCCGGTCTCATCCCTTGCCAAAAGTTCTTTACATCACTAATCAATATCATTATACCATGCATTCACGTGTTTTCCTTTATTCACCATGACATTCGCATCAAAGCATTACATTTGCATCACATCCGCACTTTGGATTTCATACACCCATTATATACTAAGAAAAAAAAGGAAAGGCAAAAAGCAAAAAGAGGAAAAATCGCTCATTCCATTACATTCATCATTAATCAGCACAATCACATTCATATCTTATCTGCATTCACATACGTTGTTTGTCAACCTCCATGTTCCACCAACTTCGACTCACATCATCCGCCACGTTTCATTCATCCCATCGGACACCTACCATTTCGCATACCCATATTGCACGCATCCATCATCCATCGCATTTTTAGACATGCCAAATATAGATAGTTTTTCCCTTCTCAGGTAAATGCATTCATTAGGTATGTCCTAGGCAAGTACGCCATGTGTCAATCCCAATACTTTGTTTCCTCAAAGTCAGTGCTACAAGTAGTGGTCTCATATCACAATTCAGAGTCTTGGACCCCCAGCGGTTCCTCAAAGCCCCAGTGCACCTTCAGACCTTCAATGGCCATTCATTACAGATCGCACGTCGCGTTATCGAGCAACCGACGGATCATCCGACCCCAGGTCCATCAGTTCAGTTCGACCCAGTATGTCAAAGCCACGACTTCAAACTCTACCTTCAAGATCACTATGTTGCCACTGAGCGCGACAGATCACCCGACCCCAGGTCCTTCAGACTAGCTGTGTCAGCCTAAGACATGGTGGACGTCCTTCGAGGTGAGCAAATTAGGTCAACGACCTGATCTTGCCCCTCCGGCCGCTCGAAAAATGCCACCCCCGAGCATACCATTTTACTAGTACCATTGCTAGTTTGTGCTCTTTTGGACCCTCAGTGGTCCTTCAAAGCCCCAGTGCATCTTCGGACCCCAAATGGTCCTTCAGGGTTTAGGCAACCCCTTGGAGCCCCAGTGCTCCCTTAGAGCCCAAATGCTCTTTTAGAGCCCCAGTACTCCTCCAGATCCCCAGTGATCATTTCTTTATTGTTCTCGGTTAACACGCCAAGTGTTAATCGTCCCTCTTTTCCCTAACTCATCTTCCCCCTAAGCGGACAAAATTAGCGTCTATTCTATCTTTATTTTTATTTCTACTACGAAAATCTGAAAGCCATTCAACTTTTCTAGTAAAATATAAATAAAGAGGGGCAGCTGTTATACCCCAATTTTGTCCGATCATTTATCACAATTGTTTTAGCTCTCGTGTCTCGAGTCCATATCATTACGAGAACGACATTTCAAGCGCTGTCTTGTTTTAATTTAGACCGGTTTGTCTAATTGGGCCAGTTCTTAGCAAATGGGCCTATGTTCGGTATTTTGGACTTAATTTAGTCCTTTTGATCAAAAAGCCATAAAAAAAATAATGAAATAAAATCAGAAAATAAAAAATATATATTACAATAAAGTATCCAAATAAAATAAAAAGCCCAAAAATACAAAAATATCACCAAAAATATACAAAAATAAGAATAATCCAAAAAAATAGAGAAGAACGAAAATAATAAAAGGGGGTGCCAGTAGCATTAACCTTCAGCCCAACAAGCTGCTTGCCCAAAAAGTCGACTGCCCAGCAAGTTAACTTGTCCAACAAGTCTCTTCCCCTAACCCTTCACCTATAAAAGGAGGCTCTGTCCACAGTGATAAACACCACAGTGATTCAACAAGAACACTGAACACATTCTCTCCCTCTCCTAGCGAAGCTCTCACTCTCTCTCTCTCTCTCTCTCCCCCTCCCTTTTTATTTTTCTAGTTTTATTTTTCTTTTAATTAGTTTATTTTTAAATATTCATGATAAATATTTTTCACTAGTTGCACTTTTCACTTTTTCTTTTTTGTTAACTTTTCGTTCATATTCAAAACAAAAACAAAATATTCCATTTCCTCTCATAAATAAAGAAATATTTTCAAGAACAAAATCGGGGACTAAGTCGACTGTACAGTCGGGTTAGTCTGCTTTTTAGGTCACTAATGAACCGTTACGGATCATGTCCTAAAATCCCTGTTTAAAACAAACAATTTCTAAGTCAAAATAAACACAAACATATTTCTTCCCACAAATCAAATTTTCAAAACAGGAGATTAAGCCGACTGAACAGACGTTTTAGGATGGATGAACCATACGGATCAAGAGTCCTAAAACCCCTGTTCAAACAAAATCAAACCACCACACATCAAACAATCTTCCAAACTTGAAATAATCCATTTTCACAAAGTAGGGGACTAAGCCGACTGTACGGTCGGGTTAGTCATCATTTTAGGACAAATGAACTGATCACTCAGGAGTCCTAAAGTCCCTAAATAAAATATACCAACAAACAAAATTTTCTACCAAGAACTACGTGTGATTTGATTCTCCACCAAGAGATACGTAGGAGCCGAGGGCGGCCGACCTCTGTCAATTGCACTAATAAAAACCCTTTTTCAGTCTTTTCTTAAATAATCTAAATAAAATATCAATTTTCTTCTTTCTTTTTAATTCACAATAAAAGGGTAAAAATAAACATTTTCAAAATTAATATTCTTTCCTACAACTAGTTAGCAGGTAACCTTCATTAGGAAGGATGTCGTGGGGTGCTAATACCTTCCTCACGCATAACCGACTCCCGAACCCTTATCTGGTCTCAAGAACCCTTATCCATTCCAAAAGGGATTTTCCAGTGTTTGCCCTTAAATTAAACTTTGGTGGCGGCTTCATTTTTGAACCTTCGAGGGATCCTTCGGATTTTTCGGTCGCTACAGCTGTCAAAGAAATTCTTCTCGATGTGCATAACATCAAGATTGTGCCTCAACAAATTATCTTTCCAATATGGGAGATTCGAAAATATGCTTTTTTTGTCCAATTGTGCACCTGTCCATAACCATCCAGTCGGGTGAGCGCCCCTACCTCTGTGGCTTGTGGCAAATCCATAACTCTGCTCCGGATTTCACCTGATGTCAACAAAGGCGGTGGTCCATCTGTTTCAACTGCCCCTTTCTTGAAGGCCTTCTTGTTTTTTCTAAATTTATGATCTTGCGGTAAGAATCTGCGATGCGAGTCAAACCAAGAACTCTTGCCCCCGTACTTTAGCGTAAACGCCTTTGTGTGTTCCATATAGTGGGGACATGCCAATTTACCGTGAGTCCCCCAACCAGACAACATACCATAAGCAGGAAAGTCGTTAATTGTCCACATCAATGCGGCTCTCATCATAAAATTTTTCTTTAGTGCTGCATCATATGTCAAAACACCCCCCCACAATCTCTTAAGATCATCAATCAGAGGTTCCAAAAAGATATCAATATTAGCTTTTGGATTGGATGGACCAGGTATCAGACAAGTCAAAAACATATATGGTTTAGTCATGCACATCTCAGGAGGAAGATTGTAAGGGGTAACAATGACTGGCCAACAAGAGTAGGGTGACGCCGATGCTTGGATATATGGAGTAAACCCATCAGAGCACAAGCCAAGCCGAACATTACGTGGGTCTGAGGCAAAATCTGAATGAACTTGATCAAAGTGCTTCCACGCTTCACCGTCGGATGGGTGGCGTAAAATGTCGTTTGAGGTACGCCTATTGTCATAATGCCATGTCATTTTCTGCGCAATTTCGGTCGATGCAAGCATTCTTTGCAACCTTGGAACTATAGGCAAATAGAACATCGACTTTACAGGGATAGGTTTATAATTACGTTTTTCCCCTTTACGATCATGATAACTTGGCTTTCCACAGAATTTGCATTCAAGTAGCTCACCATCATTTTTACCAAATTCGTTGTTGTAAAACAACATGTGCCCTTTCTCACAACAATCAATCTTCTTAAATTTCAATCCCAGCTTCGAAACTAACATCTTTGCTTCATAATAACTTTTTTGGCAAATTATCCTTATTAGGTGTCGCTTCCAACATCATTTCAGTTACATAGTCTAAACCCACCTCAGAAATATTACTCATGGACTTGAGAGCTAAAAGTTTCACACACATAGATAATTTTGACTGTGGCGAGCCTTCAAACAACGGTTTGTTTGAATCTCTTAACAAATTATAAAATTTTTGTGCTTCTTCATTTGGAAGTTCATCATGATCGTCATATTGAGGCTCATCAAATGGCACATTCACCCTGAGACCATCACAAATCATGTTTTCCATCGACTCAAAAAATTTTATTACGTGGAACACCAACACCAGAACTGCTTGAAGCCCCTACCTCAAAATTTTGACGTCGTTGTTCTCCATGGTCCACCCAAATCCAATAATTAGGCCTAAACCCCCATTGATACAAGTGCTCCCTGATTTCATTATCGGTCCTAATAGGTACACCGTCGCATTTTAAGCATGGACATCTAACCCCCTTTTCCCGTTTAGCCAATTCATGTCGCCACGCTACCACAAGAAACTGTTCAACCCCAATTACAAAAGATTCCTTCAAACCCGCTCTTCTCGGATATAACCGATCATACACCCATTCACGATTAAATTCATACAAATTCATCTACACACATTTAAGAAAACGTGTTAGATTCCCTTAACATTCCCAATAATCTATCAAGTTGGTGGCATCGATATGATCTCAGTGGAGATGATTTCGAGCCGAATATGGGGGTTAAGGACAGATCAGACAAAACCCTTTTCCATATAAGTAGTGAAGGATCGAAGTTATTTCTAACTCCCAACCTTAAAATTGTTAGTATCGCCTCGCAATTATCTCAATGGAGATGATTTCAAGCAAAATATGGGGGTGAGAGACGGCATCACCTCACCCTTTTCCATCAACAACACACAGTCATCTAACCTACGGTTCATGAAAACAACAATTAATTTATTTTGGAAACTAACCGTTATGAGATTGAGGTCCGGTGCGGTATGTGGTTCGGTGACGGTGCGCACTCCGGTGTGGTTGTGAGACTTCAAACACCAACAATTTCAATCCTAAACCATTTCAACTTCAATTTCAATAACTAACTTCAATTTCAAGTATTAATTTCAACAACAACTTCAATATCAACTTCAATTTCAACTATTAATTTCAATTTCAAGCAAAAAACATAAATCAATTCACTATTAATTTCAATTACAATAAAACAACTTCTTCAATTTCAACAAACAACTTCAATTTCAACTTCAAATTTTTATCCTACACAATTTCTATAAATCCTAAACTTAATCCTAAAACCTAAAACACAATTTCAATTTCTACCCAATTTTAATTTCTAATCCTAAACACAATTTCACTAAAATAATATCAAAAATTAATTTTACAATATCACAAAACTAAATTCACTAAAATTACCAAACAACAATATCACAAAATTAATTTTACAAATCCTAACAAAACAATATCAAACAAAATCAGTTGGTAAAAAAAAAATCAAAATCAGTAAAAAAAACCTCCAAAGGTAGAGCTCCGGTGGTGGTGAGGAGGGCGAGCTCCGGTGGTGGCGAAAACGGAGAGCTCCGGTGAGAGAGAGGTTCGCGTAGGAGAGAGAGAGGAGAGAGAGCGACGTCGCGTAGGAGAGAGAGAGAGAGAGAGGAGCGACGGGTGAGCAGTGGTGTGGTGGCGGTGGTGCGGTGGTGCGGTGGTGGTGGGGTGGTGGTGCTGGAAATGGTGTGGTGGGGTTGGGGTTCGTGAGAGAAGAGTGAGGGAGTGAGAGAGAAGTGGAAACAGAGAAGAGGAAACAAAGAGAGGAAAAGGGATCTGATTCTATTTAATTGGGGTTAGCGACGGAATTTGTGAAGGACTATTCCGTCGCTAATCCCTTCATGCTAACCAATGTGGAACGGTCAAAAACATTAGCGAGGGACCAGTATTTCCGTCGCTAATCGCTTCGGTTTCCGTGCTGTTCAGATTTCAGTTTCCCTCCAAACAATTAGCGACGGACTGTTCCGTCGCTAATGCACTAATTTCCGACTCTAATTTTCAAAAAAACGAAGACCCTTATTCCCTCGCAAATTCCGTCGCTAATGTCAGTTTTAGCGAGGGAATCATATTCCGTCGCTAATGTCCGTCGCAAATAACGTTTTTTTTTTGTAGTGTAATTAAATGTGCCAAAACTATATTAACTTTGAAAATATTTATTTCCCTTTTATTATGAAAACGAATGAAAAGACTTAATGAAAAGGTTTGTTTTCTGTGCTTGACGAGAGTGTGCCCCCGTTCCTACGTATCTCCAGGTGCGATGGAGAAATCAAAGCTACGTAGTTCTTTAGTTAGAAAATGTTTGTTGGTTGGTATTTTTTAATATAGGGGTTTTAGGAATGTGTGATTTGTGTTGAAGGACCACTGGGGGTCTGAAGGAGCGCTGGGGCTCTGAAGGGCCGCTGAGGGCTGAAGGAGCGTTGGCGCTCTGAAGGACCGCAATTCACTTATCCTAAAATGATGACTAACCCGGCCGTGCGACCGACTTAATCCCGTAGTTTGAAAATAAGATTTTTGATTTTTGAAATGAAAGAGATGTGTTTGTATTTTTTTAATTTAGAAATTATTTATTTTAGATAGAGATTTTAGGACCTGATCCGTACGGTTCATTCGTGGTCCTAAAAAGCTGAATAACCCGGTCGTACGACCGACTTAATCCCCTATTTATATTTTGTGGTTTTTTATAAAAAATTAATTAAGAAAGAAAGGTAATGGAAATTGTTTATTTTTGCGCTTGACAGGGGCGTGACCCTGCTCCTACGTATCTCCTGGTAGAGAATCAAAGGCTACGTAGTTCTAGGGTAGAAAAAGTTTGTTTGTTGGTGTATTTTATTTAGGGAATTTAGGACTCCTGAGTGATCAATTCATTTGTCCTAAAATGATGACTAACCCGACTGCACAGCCGGCTTAGTCCCCTACTTTGTGAAAATGGAGCTTTTTGAAGTTTTGGAAGATAGTTTGATGTGTGGTGGTTCGATTTTATTTGAATAGGGGTTTTAGGACTCTTGATCCGTACGGTTCATTCGTCCTAAAACGCTGACTAACCCGGCTGTACGGCCGACTTAATCCCCTATTTTGAAAAATTGATTTGTGGAAAGAAATGTGTTTGTGTTTATTTTGATTTAGAAATTGTTTGTTTTAAATAGGGATTTAAGGACATGATCCGTAACAGTTCATTAGTGACCTAAAAAGCAGACTAACCTGACTGTACAGTCGACTTAGTCCCCTATTTATATTTTGAAAATGAAATATTCATCTATTTATTTTTATAGGTTTTTTGTAAAAGAAAATAATAAAAAACGCAAAGAGAGGATGATGTAGTAAAATGGGGTGCAGTTTGCAGAAAGGGAGTTGTATTGTTAAAACTGGGTGGTGTAAATAACGAGCCCAGTTCGTTTCTGTGAACTGGACTGGGTTTTAAAAGATGGGCTTGCTGGGGGCGCTGTATTAACGAAAACGAGGGATGCAGGAAGTAAACTGAAATAAAAAAATAAAAATTAAAATGAAATAAAATAGGAAGGGGTATAAAAGGGAAAATTAGGTTTTTTTGGTGACCTAATTTTCTTCCCTTCCTTCGTGCGCCGCAGCGGCCATACCCTGGTGAGAGAGAGAGAGAGAGAGAGAGATTCTGTGAGCTTGAGAGAGAGAAAGAATGGGAATCAGAGAGAGAGAGAGTGCTGAGAAGGGAATACGATAGGGAGAGAGTTACGCGAGAGGGAAACAAGAAGGGGGCAAGGCGAGATGGAGAGCGGGTTTGACGGAGGAGGAGGAGGCGATGACAGTGATGATGGTAAACCGACGGTGAGAGGGACAAAAGGGGGAGAGGTGGTGTCATACCCCAATTTTGTCCGGCTTAGGTCCAAACCCTAACTTTCAACACAAAAATTACATAGTAGATTTAATTTATTTTTCTTGTTACAATATCTTTAATTAAAAAAACGAAAATAAAAAATAAAATAGATAAGAAATAATACAAATAACAAAAGAAAATAAAAAAGGGGAGGTGCAATAAAAGATTATTATTACAAAAAAGGAGAATGTCCATGTACATGACTTGGCCCAAGAATGCCAAAGTTACAAAAATACAAAAATAAACCAAGTACCCAAAACTGCAGCTACTTTGCAAAAGTGATTTCTCTCTCTTCGGACATCATTTCGACGATCCGACCGGTGAAAGTGAAGATGGATGTCTCATGAACTTGGTGTCAAAAAACAACGATGATCCAACGGTTAACGAATCCAGAATCGCACTTGTACGGTGGCTGGTTTGAGAAAAACGGGAGTTGTTTTTTCTACTTTTTGCGAAGGCAATTTCTCTCTCCTCAGACCTCGTTTCGACGATCCAAACGGTAGAAGTGAAGATGGATGTCTCATGAACCTGGTGTCAAAAAACAACGATGATCCAACGGTTAACGAATCCGAAATCGCATTGTCAATATGGCTGGTTTGAGAAAAACGAAAATTGCTTTTCTATGTTGTTTTAGTCCCACATTGCTTGGGAGAAACAAGAACTACCTAGCCTTTGGCTATAAAAGAGATGGAGATGCAAAGGCTATGGACATGGGTGATTGATGGGGTAAGTGATCTTTTGGGCTAGCATTTGCAGTCCATTAGATTAAAAGCCTGTCTTTAATTCTTTTGGACTAGCTTTTGCAGTCCGTTAGATTGAAAGCCCGTCTTTAGTTATTTTTGGGATGGCCGTTGAGGTCCTTTACTTGGTGGTTTTCGGGTGAAAACGGACCAGATAGGAGTCCGGTTCGCGGTTGATATGGTCAGATTGCTCGGTCCGTTTCGGCGTTGATCGCATTGATCAGCTGAAGGTTAGTTTTGCATTTATTTATTTAATTTATTTATTTATTTATTTTTGTATATATTTATTTATTATGTATACTGTTTATTTATGTACATACTTATTTATTATTTATATTGTTTATTTATCTATGTAAATAATTATTTATTATTTATTCATTTATTTATTTATATGTATAGTTATTTATTTATTAACTTTACGCTTTATTAATTGTTAGTGTCGTCCTTAATTTTTTTTAAATACACAAATTATTTTATAAAAATTTCAAAAATATAAATAGGGGATTAAGTCGACTGTACAGTCGGATTAGTTAGCTTTTTAGGACTACAAATGAACCGTTACGGATCATGTCCTAAAATCCCTATTTAAAACAAACAATTTCTAAATTAAAATAAATACAAACATACTTCTTTCCCCTAGGTAAAGCTTTTTCTCACCAACCTTTTTTTTCAAAATAACAGATTTTCTTTTCCCTAAACGAGAATCAATCCAATTGCGAAAACTCTTCAAAATCAAACTTTGTTAAGTAGTCTTGCGAAGCCTTTGCTTGCATGATTATTAACAATGAGGTACCAGTGGCGATCACTTGGAGCCTTTGCTCAATTGATCATCATGAACGCCTAATTTTCCTAAAGATTTTCACTAAATCAAAAACTTTGTCTGTAGTCTTGCGAAGCCTTTGCTTGCATGATTATTAACAATGGAGTGCTAATGGTGGTCACTTGGAGCCTTTGCTCAATTGATCATCATGAAAGCTCGATTTTCACAATTAAACAGGATAAAAAACAAAAACCTTTTTCCAAACAGAGAAGAACTACGTAGCTTTGAATTCTCCATCGCACCCGGAGATACGTAGGAGCAGGGCCACGCCCCTGTCAAGCGCAAAAATAAACAATTTCTAAAATTAAAGAATACAAACAGATCCCCTTCATTTCAAAAGCAAAAATCTTATTCTCAAAGTAGGGGATTAAGTCGGTCGTATGGCCGGGTTAATCATCGTTTTAAGATAGGTGAACTGTGGTCCCTCAGAGCCCCAGCGCTCCTTCAGCCCCCCAGTGGTCCTCCAACACAGATCACACAGTCCTAAAACCCTACATTAAAAAACACCAACCCACAAACATTTTCTACACACAAGAACTACGTAGCTTTGAATTCTCCATCGCACCGGGAGATACGTAGGAGCGAGAGGCTAATTCTCGTCAAGCACTTCTTTCTAAAAACCCTTTTTCCTCCTTTCTTGCCAAAAATAAAAATTTTATTAAGTTCTTTAATTCGTTTTCAATAAGAAATAAAGAGGCAAAGTAGATATTTTTTTTTGAATCAACACTTAAAACCACACATTTAATTAAAGGTTCCCTCTCAGTAGAGAGGACGTGTGAGGTGCTAATACCTTCCCCGCGCGTAACCGACCCCCGAACCCAAAACTCTCAATTTTCAAAGGCCAATCGCTTTCTAAAAAGGTTTTCCTAATATTTTCCTTAATAAATATTGGTGGCGGCTTCATTGTCTTAGGAAAAGTTGTGAACGAGGAAGGCACTCCCTCGGGGACTTTTTCGGGCGCAACAGCTGGCGACTCCGCTGGGGAAACCAAAAAAACATTTTTTTTTCCAAAGTGGGTCAAGCCTAATTAATTAAATGTGTGGTTTATATGATTGATTTGAATATCTTGCTTTGCCTCTCTTCTTCTTCCTTTTTCATAAGCATGTTACGTCCATGTGCATTCTTCTTCTATGTTTGTTTTTGCAATAGATAATTACTTTTTTGCTTAGTTCTCTCATGCATTTCTTCCCCTTTCTTATCATGTCCCCTTCTTCTCTGCTCCCTTTCCTATGGTAAGCACATGCATACTTCCCCTTTCTTATCATGTCCCCTTCTTCTTTGCTCCCTTTCTTGAGGTAAGTAGTGCATTGTTATGGGCACCCTAGATTAGTTTATATTGGATCGATATTGAACCCTAGGATAAACAACATGCTATTTGTCTGGACTGCTCTGGATTTTCATTTGCAGGTGGGGAAGGGTAGTTATTCCTAGGTGTTGTGCCCTCGACACACACTTCACATCCTATACTTGTGAGCATTGAGTGGGGCCTAAAACCCAAGGTCTGAACAAAAACCTAGGAGAGTGGGAACGATTAGTGACTGCCATTCGTAGACCTTTGTCTGTATGGCTCTTATGAAAGTTCCGCCCAAGAGTGCGCTTTGTCATGATGCCTCACACTCGGTAGCTTTCTACGATTGTGGGTGCCATCATGAGAGAGACTTTAGCTCTTGGTTGCCATTGTAAGGAAGTGATTAGAACCTACTTGGGAGGATTACCCCTTTCGTCGACTTTAGACCCTAGGATTCCCACCCTTTGTAGGACACGGGGGCACGCCTTTGTTTGTTGCATTAGTTTAGGCATTCCTTTTTCTTAAACTCTATTTCAAAATCGTAGAAAATAATATCCTTATTTTCTTACCCTCTTTTTATGTAAATGACACATCATTTCGCATCCACATCATTTCGCATTCACATCGTTTCGCACCATTGCATTTGCATCTAACAAAAGTTTGAAAAAAAAAAATTCATCTTGCATCTAACAAAAGTTTGAAAAAAAAAATTCATCCGGCAACGGTGGTGGACGCAGTGGCTCTGACGGTGAGAGACGGGAAACAGAACTGAGAGAGAGATAGGGACACGGCGAGGAGAGAGAAGGGCGTGAGGTGGTGTTCGTGGTGAGAGAGAGGCATTCAATGGAGATTCCCGTGACTGGTGATGATGGCGATGTTAGACTATCTGATAACATTAGAGGGAGGGGGTGAATAAGGTTATGTGCAAAACTTGAATTCTTTTTTGGTTTAAAAAAACTTTTGCAATGCTTGTTTAAATCAAATGCGAAATCTGAGATTTAAACTTATATGATGTATGTAAGCATGCAGATCAGGCACAGTGAAATATTATTCTAATGTTACTATTTTCAATATTCACTATAACCAGATATTTATAACTAAACTGGAAGATCAGGCAAAGTGCAATATTACGCTATTATCAGAGTTCAGGATAGACGGATATTATAGGCAGTGTAACAATAAGCAGATCGGCGCAGTGATAGTATAAACGGATATAAACAGTAAATAAAGTAAAGAGAGAAGGATAGAGATACACCAGGAATTTAGCGAGGTTCGGGATAAAAGGCCTACGTCCACGACCCGAGCTGACAACCACTATATGAAGAATGTTTTACAAACGGGCAACTTCAAATAGCAAATCTCAATTCCCCCGAACTGAGAACCCGAGCACACAGCTAAGGATTTCAACACCGCTTCAATCTCCTGATTGAACGACCTAAGAGCACCTCCCAGGATTTCAATACCACTTCAATCTTCCCTGATTGAACGACCCAAGATTACCTCCCAGGATTTCAAACCAACTCAATCTCCTGATTGAGAGACCCAAGAAAACTTCCCAGGATTTCAAACCAACTCAATCTCCTGATTGAGAGACCCAAGAAAACTTCCCAGGATTTCAAAGTGACCCCAACAATAGTAGATTACAATATAGAAGCTATGATCTAATCACCTCAGATAATATGACAATATAATAGCTGAGAGAGATGAGTGACTAGATCTATAAGAAATGATATGAAAGTGATAGCTCTATTTTTCTCTTTCTCAGATCTAGAAAATGTATGTGAGAAGAAGAGAGATTTGTTGTAATTTTTCGTGTGGTTGAGTGAGTTGAAGAGTGTGAAGCACCTCCCTATTTATAGGTTTAGGAAAACGTAGAAATGATTTATGATGCATAAGAATCGATTTATGTGAGAAGGCAAATCATAGTATAATCGATTCTTTGCTTTTAGAAAACATAGGAATCGATTCCTTGGGCTTTAGAAATTAGTAGGAATCGATTCTTGGACTTCCTGAAATGATAAGAATCGATTTCATGCTTGGTTAAAATAAGTGGGAATCGATTCTTGGCCTTTAGGAGAGCTTGAAAATCGATTTCAAGGCCTTTGCAAAATAGTAAGAATCGATTCATGGCTTTGGCTTATGTAGAGGTGTGAATCGATTCTTTGTTTCAAACATAGGATAAGGAAATCGATTATTGGCCTATAGGTGAGCCTAAAATCGATTTCATAGCCTTTATAAATTAGTATAAATCGATTTTTGGTCATTTGGAACAAAATAGAAATTGTTTTTTGCTTTCCACAAAATCGTTTTTAGGTTTAGGGCTTTGCCATGCATACATAAAATATTTTCCAAAGCTTGCCATGCATGCATAACATATTTTCCAAAGCTTGTTTTGATGCATGATGCATGTTTTCAAAAATCATCTCTCAGCTATTAAAATGTCATAGACCTTAAGTGATAGGACCTTACAATGTGTCCTAAAGAAAGCGGATAAACAATTAGGTCTTCATATTCAAAGGTGGCTTCTTCTCCAAGCTGCTCCACTTTAATGCTTCCTGCTTTTTGATTCCTGTCCTGTACTTTATTCAACTTGAACCTGTACTTTCATACAGCTGAAACCATTAGTAGAAAAGATGTAATTTGTTATCATTCAAAACAAAGAGTGTTTGTCCTTGGTTCAACAAACTCCCCCTTTTTGATGATAACAAATTACATTATGCATAGGGAGGCCATAATCAAGAAGCAATGGCAGAAGCTCCCCCTAAGCATACACATAAAATAATAAACAGCACAGCAGCAGGATAGCAGCAATTATTTATTTCTTCCTTTTATCTAATAACATGCATATTTTCTCCCCCTTTGTTTTCAGCAAAAAGGAGGGGGGTGAGCACATAGCATATGAGATAATCACAAACAGACATAATCACTTTGTAAACTAGCAAAGGAGCACATAGCATATGAGATATCAGAAATAGTAGTTCATGCTATGCTCCCCCTTACTTGGTGATCCCCCTTAAGAATTTTAGAATGCAAGGCTTTAGCAAAAAGAGGGTGGATCATCATGGTTTTAAAAATATGATACCCAAGATAATCATCCTTGGTTCAACAATATAGGTATCATTTTTAACATCAAAAATATGTTGCATCAAAGATCTAGTATAATAGCACTTGAGAAAAAGCTTTGATGCATACAAACAATTCACATAAGTGTTTTAATACTTGATAAATATAGTTGTGTTTTCCTTACCCACACAACCTTTACCTATTAAGCAGATTTATAGTTGGTATACATTACAGATTCACTAGCTTTGTTTCTCAAGTTCAAGAATAGTGAAGCATTACCAGATTCATGAGCTTCGTGTCTCAGCTATCAAGGTACCAACCCCCTATACCTTGAAGCATACCTGCACAAAAAAATCAAGTAGGAACTTTTGGTACCCATTTCTCTTTGGGTCCTTTGGGGTTAGTTATCAAGGAGGTTTTCACAATCCACCTTGGTTTCTTACAGGCAGGTATAAGGGGTATAAGGGTACCAAGCTCACATAATTTACGGATAGGGATTCTAGGTGAGCTATGGTTTCCCTTTTGACAGTAGGTGCATGAGAAAACAATGGGTTTATAACTTGAAGTAGATGCAACAAAAGTTAATTTCTTGTTTAAAATGGAGGAGGTGGAATTTCCTTTGTACCCAATTCCTCTCCTATCAACATATTGATGTTGAGAGTGAAGCAACTGAGTCAAGGTCTTTGCACCAACCTCAAACTTTTTCAATGTTTCTTTCAAAAGTTCATTTTCAACTTTGGCATTTTCAAAATTTTGTTTAAGCTCACAAAACTCAAGGTTGACAGATTTATGCAGTTCATTCTTTAATCTATCTACTTCATTTTCAAGTGTCTCAATTTGAGTGAGCATGCTTTTGTTGCTCTTTGTCAATTTTTTGGATTTTAACAAGAGAGCTTCATGTTCAAAATAGAGAGCTTCAAAAGCCTCACTCAAATCTTGACTACTACAGCCATCATCAAGTAAATCATCATGCATAGAGGAATCAGAAAGACTAAAAGAGTTAAGGCCTACCTTAGATGAGTCATTTGCCATATGACAAACACCATTTGCAATTTGTTTTTCTTCGTCTGTGTCACTATCAGTGCCAAGACAATCCCATATAGTAGCCTTAGGTGTTTCACATGCCGTGAGACAAATGGCATTTGCAACCTCCTCTTCTTCACTGTCAGTATAGTTGTTCCATGTAGCCTTCTTAGCTTTCTTGGATTTCTTTGAGTTATTTCTCTTTTCAAGTTTGTTGAATCTCATGAATTCTTCAAATAATTCAGCCATGTCTTCATTATCAGATTCTTCATCAGACTCAACCTCTTTCCTTGCTACCTTAGGTGTTTTAGCAGCAAGAGCAAGAGATTTTCTTTCTTTTACCATTTCTGCTTCTTGATCTTTGTTAGCAGCAAATACAACCTCAAAGGCTAGAAGTGACCCGATAAGATCTTCTTGAGGCAGAGTACCAATATCCTTAGCTTCAGTGATTGCACATGTCTTTGGAAAGAACTCACTGGTTAAGGAAGCAAGGATCTTCCCATTTATATCTTTTGTGGAGTACTTCTTCCCTAGAGCCCTCAGGTTGTTCATGATCAGATTCAGTCTCTGGTGCATAGCTGCGACAGACTCACCTTCTTTCATTTTGAAGGCTTCATATTCAGAAGTGAGGATTCTGATTTTAGTATCCTTCACTTGGCTCGTACTGACATGTGTAGCTTCCAGACAATCCCAGATTTCTTTTGCTGTTTGACACCCTTTTACTCTTCCATACTCTTCTTCACAAAGTGATAGGTGAAGAATATTCATAGCCTTGGCATTTTGAGATATTTTGTCAAGCTCAGATTTTCTCAGCTCGCTCAGATCGATGGTGTAGATGTCTTCAATTAGAACTTCTTCTGCTTTGCCGGTGGCTTGACTTTTTGTAGTGTCTCCATCAGTACCACCTGGTTTTGTAATTTTGATCTTCATAGGAATCAGTGGTCCATCAACAATAATCCTCCAAAGGGTGAAATCTATAGCCTGCACATGACATTTCATTCGACTACTCCAATAGTCATAGTTAGTTCCATCAAACAGGGGTGGCCTATTGAAGGATATCCCCTCTTTCATAAAAGAACCCATGATCACAGATAGATAAATAAAAATTAATTTGCGAGATGTAAAGCTCTATATGCAATTTCTAGCTTTGATACCACTTGTTAGACTATCTGATAACCTTAGAGGGGGGGGGGTGAATAAGGTTATGTGCAAAACTTGAATTCTTTTTCGGTTTAAAAAAACTTTTGCAATGCTTATTTAAATCAAATGCGGAATCTGAGATTTAAACTTATATGATGTATGTAAGCATGCAGATCAGGCACAGTGAAATATTATTTAATTGTTACTATTTTCAATATTCACTATAACCAGATATTTATAACTAAACTGGAAGATCAGGCAAAGTGCAATTTTACGCTATTATCAGAGTTCAGGGTAGACGGATATTATAGGCAGTGTAACAATAAGCAGATCGGCGCAGTGATAGTATAAACGGATATAAACAGTAAATAAAGTAAAGAGAGAAGGATAGAGATACATCAGGAATTTAGCGAGGTTCGGGATAAAAGCCCTACGTCCTCGGCCTCCGGCTTTGCAACCTTTGGACTTTGCTGACAACCACTATATGAAGAATGTTTTACAAACAGGCAACTTCAAATAGCAAATCTCAATTCCCCCGAACTGAGAACCCGAGCACACAGCTAAGGATTTCAACACCGCTTCAATCTCCTGATTGAACGACCCAAGAGCACCTCCCAGGATTTCAATACCACTTCAATCTTCCCTGATTGAACGACCCAAGATTACCTCCCAGGATTTCAAACCAATTCAATCTCCTGATTGAGAGACCCAAGAAAATTTCCCAGGATTTCAAACCAACTCAATCTCCTGATTGAGAGACCCAAGAAAACTTCCCAGGATTTCAAAGTGACCCCCACAATAGTAGATTACAATATAGAAGCTATGATCTAATCACCTCAGATAATATGACAATATAATAGCTGAGAGAGATGAGTGATTAGATCTATAAGAAATGATATGAAAGTGATAGCTCTATTTTTCTCTTTCCAAGATCTAGAAAATGTATGTGAGAAGAAGAGAGATTTGTTGTAATTTTTCGTGTGGTTGAGTGAGTTGAAGAGTGTGAAGCACCTCCCTATTTATAGGTTTAGGAAAACGTAGAAATGATTTATGATGCATAAGAATCGATTTATGTGAGAAGGCAAATCATAGTATAATCGATTCTTTGCTTTTAGAAAACATAGGAATCGATTCCTTAGGCTTTAGAAATTAGTAGGAATCGATTCTTGGACTTCCTGAAATGATAAGATTCGATTTCAGGCTTGGTTAAAATAAGTGGGAATCGATTCTTGGCCTTTAGGAGAGCTTGAAAATCGATTTCAAGGCCTTTGCAAAATAGTAAGAATCGATTCATGGCTTTGGCTTATGTATAGGTGTGAATCGATTCTTTGTTTCAAACATAGGATAAGGAAATCGATTATTGGCCTATAGGTGAGCCTAAAATCGATTTCATAGCCTTTATAAATTAGTATAAATCGATTTTTGGTCATTTGGAACAAAATAGAAATTGTTTTTTGCTTTCCACAAAATCGTTTTTAGGTTTAGGGCTTTGCCATGCATGCATAAAATATTTTCCAAAGCTTGCCATGCATGCATAACATATTTTCCAAAGCTTGTTTTGATGCATGATGCATGTTTTCAAAAATCCTCTCTCAGCTATTAAAATGTCATAGACCTTAAGTGATAGGACCTTACACTGTGTCCTAAAGAAAGCGGATAAACAATTAGGTCTTCATCTTCAAAGGTGGCTTCTTCTCCAAGCTGCTCCACTTTAATGCTTCCTGCTTTTTGATTCCCGTCCTGTACTTTATTTAACTTGAACCTGTACTTTCATACAGCTGAAACCATTAGTAGACAAGATGTAATTTGTTATCATTCAAAACAAAGAGTGTTTGTCCTTGGTTCAACAGGCGAGACGGTGGCGACGACGTACAGGCTTCGACGGAGGGGGGCTTTCGGTGATGGGTGAGTGACGGTGGTTTGAGTCGAACGGCCACCGTCTACGGTGGTCGGACTCTAAGGAGGTGAGTTTCGCTATTTTGTTTTTACGGTTCTCTTCTTCTCCTTTCTGGTTCTGATCTTCTTATTTTTTGATGTTTATTGTTTTTTTGGTTTCTATGGGAGTTCATGGCCAACGGCGACGTGCTTCGGGGGGGAGGTTTGGTGTGGCTGACGGCGTAGTGGTTACGAAGGGGAGGAGAGGATTGGCTACGGTGGTGTTTGGTGGTGTGGGTGGCGACTGTCGCCGGAGCTCACGACGGCGGTGGTGCTCGCCGGAGACAGTGGTGGTGGTCCTCTCTCTCCTATTTTCCATATTTCATTCTCTCTTCCTTTCGTTTCTGATTTTTCCTCTCCCTGTGTTGTTTCTCAGAATTGTTCTCTCTCCCTTACGGTTGCTGCTCGCCTCCTTTTATAGAGGGAGCGGTTGTTTTTGATCTGCTGTATATTTGTTGTTTTGTGTCCATGGTACAGGTTAGTGGAGCAGAGGAGCAGCAGCAGGGTAGTGCCTGCAAAGCTGTCCTGTTGGAGCAAATTGGGAAAATGACAAAGGAGCAAGAAGAAATTAGCATTGGCCTAATTCTTCAAATGGCAGCAACAGTGCTGCATCTAGCAGGGGCGCTCCTGCCCCTTTTTTATTTTATTTTGATTTTAATTTTTGTACTTTTTTGTATATAAATTTCGTCTATACATGTGTACTAAAGTTGACTTTGTAAAAAACTGATTATAAAAATAAAAAAAAATTTATTCACAATCTGATTTTTATTAGATTTTTATAACAAAATTAAACTGATAACAACGACGATAAACATACGTACACGACGAGACGCGAATGCGTGTCGGCAACGAGAATACGCGAATTTGCGTACCAAAATAAACACTTGTACACAACGAGATGCGAACATCCGTCCGCAACGGGGACAAAAATGTGTACATTATTAACAATAGCACACGCACATCAATGAGAAGTAACACGCCTATACACGACTGGGAACGACACACATAGACGAAGAAAACAATACTTTGGATTTTCTAATAAACTTTAAATTAGCTGGTCAAAATTAGGGTATGACAGCTGCCCCTCTTTATTTATATTCCGTAGATAAACTGAAGGGTTTTCATAGTTTGAATAGAAATAAAGATAAGACAAATGCTAATTTTGTCCTTTTAGTAGAAAAGTGTAGAGTTTGAGAATTATAAGAGAACGGTTAACACTTGGCGCATCGACGAGAAAGGAATAAAGAAGGACCACTGCGGGTCTGAAGGACCACTGCGGGTCTGAAGGAGCACCGGGGCTTTGAAGGATCACTGGGGATATGAAGGAGCACTAGGGCTCTGAAGGACTACTGGGAGTCTGAAGGATCGATGCCCTGAAGTGTCGACATAATGATCTGAGGGTCTAATTCGATGTCGATGCTTGGCGCATTGATTTGAATTAAACTGAAGGACAGGTGGGTCTGAAGGGCCGCCTGGGCCTGATGGACCAAGATGGTCTGATGGACTGCAACTAGCTATGGTACTAATAAAACAGTCTGAGGGTGACCTACGTCGATGCGGCCGTGAGGGTCAAGATCAGATTTAGAACTTATATGTTGACCACGAAGGATGTCCACTATGTCTTAGGCAGACACAGCTAATCTGAAGGATCTCTGGGGGTCTGAAGGATCTGCCGCGCTCAGTGGCGACGTTAAAATCTGAAGGTAGAGTTCGAAGCCGTCGCTTTGACGTGTTAATTCGAACTGAACTGAAGGACCAAGCTGGTCTGAAGGATCTATGCCAGACTCTGTGCTAACACTGCGATCTCGTGTTTGATATAAGATTCAACGCTTGTCGCATTGACTTAAGAAGTGGAAGTAATTAGGATCGACACTTGAAGTCGATTAGAGAGCAACGGGTCATATGCATGTAATGTATGCGTCTATAATGATTGATTTTAAGTGGAATGAATGAATGTAATGAGTGATTTTTTCTCTTATTTGCCTTTTTTGTTTTTTTCTTCTTTTCCTTTTTTTTTTGCTTCTTTTCTTGATGCAAATGTAATGCTTTGATGCAACTGCTATGGTGGATAAAGTAAGACACGTGAATGCATGGTACAATGATATAATTTGTGATGTAGAAATATTTTTAGCAACGACGAGACTGGCTCTTGGCACGTCTATCGAAGTAAAAAATGTCATGTGTGTGCATGCATGCAATGTCATGTATGTGCAATGTGGGAACAAATGAACTACAAAGGCCCATGAACTGTGGATGCTGAAGCTGATCGAAAAAATTAATAAGCAGTATATGTGAGTGCAGATGACGTGCAAGTGCAAATGTAATGCTTTGATGCAGGTGCCATGGTAGGTGCATGTTTGCATGGTGGAATGAAATGTATGGTATGATTTATTGATGATGCATTTTTGTGGTTTTTGAGATGAGGAAAAGATTTTTTTATGCGAGAAATTGAGAAGTGGATGCTTTGGAATCATCACTTATTGGATGCATGGTTGTATGGCGGGATGATTTATGCTACGATTTTGTTGATGATGCAGAAAGATTTTTGTAATGATGAGAGATGAGGCTTTTGATGCAAGAGGCACAGAAGTGAATATTTTGCAATAATTGTTCCTTGGAAAAAATTGGATTTGATTTGAATTCAAGCTTTGGCGATCTCAAGGTTGTTATTTACAGTCACTAATGTTCAACCGAACTTGACTGTATTTACAGACTCGTTCACGTTCTTCTTCCCTTACGGTGTCCCATGATTGATTGAATTTTAGGTCCACAAAGTTAACAGAGTGAGTGTTCAGCGTCACATTATTAACTTGTGTTCTCTCTCTTTGAAGCATTATTTAGTAGACATGTAGAGTAGAGCTAATACAGATGAATGAATCAGTTGACTTGGTAAGACGGATATGACACGTGATGGGATGAATTGTAGGTTTTCCCCAAAGTCATGAAAAGTAGGTTTTCCCCGCTCAAGAAATGTGGAACTGCCCTGATTTAGACTACCGGTGAAGGTGATCGAATAGTCTGCCCCTGCCTAGTGATGACAACAGTAAAGGGTGTAGAGGAAATTATGAATTGGGAACGCCATGACTTTGGAAATGAAGGGTGGCAGGCGAAAGATTTTGTCTCAACCCTTTGTTTGGTGTTGCCCCAACTATGACAAGGACAAAGTTGCCCTGACTAGGGTTTGTGAAAGGTTGTGTTTAGGGTGGTGGGTTGAGAAATTGCCCCGGTATGGTCTTATGGATGTAAATATGACAAAGGGATGAGATGGGTGTAGGGCGAATTTCCCCGATTTTAGGTGGAGTGAATGGCGACTGGATGGCCCCACTTTGAAATTGTATTTCGAATGGTTGCATTTAGTAGGGTTGTGAAAGGTGGCTGAGTTAGGGTCATGGGTTTTTGGAATTGGTCGTATGGCTATATGGATTGGATGTGGTATATGAATGGGATGGACGCTGGAAAATTTCCCCAAGTTCGAAGCATGAAAGGTGAAGGGGCTGCCCCACTTTGGGATTAAGGTGATGGTCCTAGTATAAACTTTTGGTTCTTTTAAGGTGACTCCCACAGACTATGATAGTCCTGGGTTTTGATATGATGAAAATTTTAACTTGGTGATCACTAAATCTTGTCTCGATATCAGTGTGACTTGAATGAATCTTGGAGTGCAAGCCTTTTGAGTTTTCTCTTTTTCTCTCTTTTTTTCCTTTTTTTTCATTTTTTTTGAACAAATATATTGCAAGTAAATAAACTTATTGTCCCAAAATTAAATATTTGAGAAAACGAAAGCAATCAGCCATTGATCGGAATGGACTTTATAGGGTTGTAATGTGGCCGATGGTTAGGGGTTTGTGAAGGATAGGATAATTAGGCCTAATGAAGTATTTGAGATTTTATGAAATGAGGGATAATTAGGCCCAATGAGGTGTTTGAGGGTTTATGAAAGAAAGGGTTTGTGATGTGGCGAATGGTTAGAGGTTTATGAAAGAAAGAGGTTGTAAATGGGTGTTTGAGGGTTTCAGACAATGATCTCTTATATGTTTAATGGTATGAAGTATCAGCTCACAATTTCTACTACTTTTGTTTTTTTCTTCTTTCCAGGATTTGTTTTCAATCCTCTCTTTTTTGAATTTCACTTTCTTTTTGTGATTTTTTCTTTCTCTTTCTTTTGAGTAGAGTGAGCTGATAAAAGTGATACACCATTTTTGATGTGGAATTGATCATTGTCTAGGGTGACTGAAAGATTTTTTTGATTTTCTTTTGGCTCAGAGGGGTAGTAAAAGGTATTTCTTTTTTGGATGCTTTTTGAGGATATAGAAGGCCGGCGAAACATCATTTCAAATCATGATTGCTTGTTTTCTCTAAATTAACTCTAAGATAACAATTTATTTATCTTCACATATATGCTCTTTTTTTTATATATGCCCTAATTTTTGCTTAGGCTGCTCTTGCGAGTTTTCAACCTAACGGGGCCCTTTTTTTTGATGATATTTTTTAAAGGACTTGCACCAAGGGAATACAACATTGAAAAGATATCTAGTGATCACAAATTTTCCCCAGCATGAGGGCCTAAAATGTTAGTTTGTGGAATTTCATCACTGGGACAAACCAAATAGTTAACTGAGTACATGTGTGAAGAGTATGCTCCTTATGGGATGGTCGGGGAGGGATTTGATATGAACAAGGAATAATGATAGGAAAGATATGGACACTAACTGACTCAAACAGGGGTAAATGCATATTGCATACAAGTTCACTATACGAATGCTTCACAGATGTTGAACCAAGGGCAAACACTCTTTGTTTTGTATGATAACAAATTACACCTTATCTACTAATGGTTCAAGTTGAATTAAGTACAGGACATAAAGCAAAGAGCAGGAAGATTAAAATGGAGCAGCTTGGAGAAGAAGCCACCTCAGCAGTTCAAGACCTATTTGTTTATCCGCTTTCTTTAGGACACTGTGTAAGGTCCTATCACTGAAGGTCTATGACTTTTAGTAGCTGAGAGATGAGATTTTCAAAACATGCATGGTGCATCAAAATAGTTTTGAAAAATATTTTATAAAATTGCATGCATGCATAAGGTGGCACCTAAACCATAAAACGATTTTGTGGAAAGCAAAAAAAAACAATTTCTATTTTGTTCCAATGGCTATGAAATCGATTTATACAATTTATATAGGCTATGAAATCGATTTTAGGCTCACCTATAGGCCAAGAATCGATTTCCTTATCCTATGTTTGAAGCATGTAATCGATTTCTACATATTCTCAAGCCAAAGGTAAGAATCGATTTCCTTCTATTTCAAAAGACTATGAAATCGATTTTCAAGCAATCCTATAGGCTATGAATCGATTCCTCCTCATTTTAAACAAAGTCAAAATCGATTCCTAACCTATTCGGGATGTCCTGAAAATCGATTCCTACCTATTTCCAAAGAAACAAACAATCGATTCTTCTGTTCTCCATATGTAAAGAATCGATTCCTCTAATTTTTAACTAGTCATATAATCGATTCTTATGTCTTCTAAAATGATAAGAATCGATTCATCAACATTTTCACTTCATCAAACAATCGATTCTTTCATTTCATTAAAAATGTTTTTCAGATCTACGCTTTCCTAAGCCTATAAATAGGCAGGTGTACCTCACTTTCAAAACACACCTCACAACACAATTCACAACTCCTCTCTGCTTCTCACATACATTTTCTAGATCTGAGAAAGAGAGAAAATAGAGCTTCAACTTTCATATCATTTTCTATTTTCCATATCACTCATCTCTTAGTCACTATACTGTCATTATATCTGAGGTGATTGGATCATAGATCTCTATTTGTATTCGTTACTCTATTTGCGGGGGTCACTTTGAAATCCTGGGATTTGTTCTTGGGTCTCTCAATCAGGAGATTGAGTTGGTTTGAAATCCTGGGAAGTTTTCTTGGGTCTCTCAATCAGGAGATTGAGTTGGTTTGAAATCCTGGGAGGTGATCTTGGGTCGTTCAATCGGGGAAGACTGAAGTGGTATTGAAATCCTGGGAGGTGATCTTGGGTCGTTCAATCAGGAGATTGAAGCGGTTGAAATCCTTAGCGAGGAGCTTGGGTTCTCAATTCAGGGGAATTGAGATTTGCTATTTGAAGTTGATTGTTTGTAAAACATTGGTTCTTCATATAGTGGTTATCAGCAAAGTCCAAAGGTTGCAAAGCCGGAGGCCGAGGACGTAGGGCTTTTATCCCGAACCTCGTAAAATTCCTGGTGTATCTCTATCCCTATCTGTTTACATTTCTTATTGTTTATATCTGTCCATATTATACTATTTTACATCTGTTTATAATATTGCTCAGTGGATTTGTTGTATAACTATATCACTACTCTGATCTGAATCTGTTAATCTAGTTATAGTTATACTGTACTACAGATCTGTTCATCTATCATCTTCTCTATCACTACTGTAGATCTGTTATATTCAATATCATTGCGTTACTTATAAAACAACCTTATTGTGAATATTGAATATAGAGTAATCTGCCTGCTTGCATATATCTGATAAGTTTAAATCTCTTTTTCCGCATTTGATTTAAATAAACTTATCATTTATTTTGAAAAGAATCCAAGAATTACACATAACCTTATTCACCCCCCCTCTAAGGTTATACTATAGTCTAACAAGTGGTATCAGAGCTAGAAATTGCATATAGAGCTTAACATCTCGCAATTTAAATTTTATTTATATATCTGTGATTATGGGTTCTTTTTTGAAAGAGGGGATGTCTTTATTTAGGCCACCCCTGTTTGATGGAACTAACTATGACTATTGGAGTAGTCGAATGAAATGTCATGTGCAGGCTATAGATTTCACCTTATGGAGGATCATTGCAGATGGACCACTGATCCCAATGAAAATCAAAAGTAAAGCTACCGGCAAAGAAGAAGAAGTGCCAGTTGAGGATATCTACACCATTGACCTGAAAGAGCTGAGAAAGTCAGAGTTGGATAAGATATCTCAAAATGCCAGAGCAATGAATATTCTTCACGTATCTCTATGTGAAGAAGAATATGGAAAAGTAAAAGGTTGTCAGACAGCAAAAGAGATTTGGGAATACTTGGAAGCCACACACGGTACAAGCCAAATGGAGGCTAAATGGGACAATTCTGACACTGATAGTGAATATGAGGAGGTTGCAAATGATATCTGTTTTATGGCAAACGACACTTCCGAGGTAAGCCTTAATAACCCTAGTCTTTCTGATTCCTCTATGCATGATGATTTACTTGATGATGGTTGTAGTAGTCAAGATTTGAGTGAGGCCTTTGAAGCTCTCTATTTTGAACATGAAACTCTTTTGTTAAAATCTAAGAAATTGGCAAAGAGTAACAAAAGCATGCTCACTCAAATTGAGACACTTGAAAATGAAGTAGATAGATTAAAGAATGAACTACATAAATCTGTCAACCTTGAGTTTTGTGAGCTTAAACAAAATTTTGAAAATGCCAAGGTTGAAAATGAACTTTTGAAAGAAACATTGAAAAAGTTTGAGGTTGGTGAAAAGACCTTGACTTAGTTGCTTCACTCTCAACATCAATATGTTGATAGGAGAGGAATTGGGTACAAAGGTAATTCCACCTCCTCCATTTTAAACAAGAAATTAACTTTTGTTGCATCTACTTCAAGTTATAAACCCATTGGTTTCTCATCATGCACCTACTGTCAAAAGGGAAACCATAGCTCACCTAGATGTCCTATCCGTAAATTATGTGAGCTTGGTACCCTTATACCTACTTGTGAGAAACCAAGGTGGATTGTGAAAACAAACCCCTTGATGACTAACCCCAAAGGACCCAAAGAGAATTGGGTACCAAAATTTTCTACTTGATTTTAGTGCAGGTGTGCTACAGGGTATGGGGGTCAGATCAATACCTTGATAGCAGAGACTCAAAGTTCATGACTGGAGACACAAAAAGATTCGTAATACTCAGAAACAGCAGTCATGTGACTCGTGATAACAACAATAGAGGAAGAATCACTGGTGAATGTTAGATTGGTAAAGTTTTATTCACCTCTGTTGAAAATGTGTTATAAAGTAGAAATTAAATATAACTCAACAAGTATTAGACATATATTTGAAATAAATTTTTTGTGTGCATCAAAGTTTTTTTCTTCTCTTTATTGTGCTGGATCTTTCATGCAACATATTTTTAAGTTAAATATGATACCTATATTGTTGAACCAAGTATGGCATATTATCTTGGGTATCCTATTTTCTCTAAATATATTTTTTTAAAAAAAAAAAACTGTGATGGTCCACCCTCTTTTGGCTAAGCTTTGCAGTCTAAAATTAATCAGGGGGATCACCAAGTAAGGGGGAGCATAGCATGAACTACTGTTTTTTGATATATCATATGCTATGCAAGTTTATAAAGTGCTTATGTTGTATGTATTCACCCCACCTCCTTTTTGATGAAAACAAAGGGGGAGAGAATATTATGCATGTTATATGTGGGAGAGAATATATGCATGGTATATGTGAGGGGAGAAAATAATTGCTGCTATCCTGCTGATGTACTGTTTATTTTATTATGCATATGCTTAGGGGGAGCTTTTTGAAAAAGTTCCATTACTATCAAACCCCCTATGCATAATGTAATTTGTTATCATCAAAAAGGGGGAGTTTGTTGAACCAAGGGCAAACACTCTTTGTTTTGTATGATAACAAATTATACCTTATCTACTAATGGTTCAAGTTGAATTAAGTACAGGACATAAAGCAAAGAGCAGGAAGATTAAAATGGAGCAGCTTGGAGAAGAAGCCACCTCAGCAGTTCAAGACCTATTTGTTTATCCGCTTTCTTTAGGATACTGTGTAAGGTCCTATCACTGAAGGTCTATGACTTTTAGTAGCTGAGAGATGAGATTTTCAAAACATGCATGGTGCATCAAAATAGTTTTGAAAAATATTTTATAAAATGGCATGCATGCATAAGGTGGCACCTAAACCATAAAACGATTTTGTGGAAAGCAAAAAAAAACAATTTCTATTTTGTTCCAATGGCTATGAAATCGATTTATACAATTTATATAGGCTATGAAATCGATTTTAGGCTCACCTATAGGCCAATAATTGATTTCCTTATCCTATGTTTGAAGCATGTAATCGATTTCTACATATTCTCAAGCCAAAGGTAAGAATCGATTTCCTTCTATTTCAAAAGACTATGAAATCGATTTTCAAGCAATCCTATAAGCTATGAATCGATTCCTCCTCATTTTAAACAAAGTCAAAATCGATTCCTAACCTATTCGGGATGTCCTGAAAATCGATTCCTACCTATTTCCAAAGAAACAAACAATCGATTCCTATGTTCTCCATATGTAAAGAATCGATTCCTCTATTTTTTAACTAGTCATATAATCGATTCTTATGTCTTCTAAAATGATAAGAATCGATTCATCAACATTTTCACTTCATCAAACAATCGATTCTTTCATTTCATTAAAAATGTTTTTCAGATCTACGCTTTCCTAAGCCTATAAATAGGCAGGTGTACCTCACTTTCAAAACACACCTCACACCACAATTCACAACTCCTCTCTGCTTCTCACATACATTTTCTAGATCTGAGAAAGAGAGAAAATAGAGCTTCAACTTTCATATCATTTTCTATTTTCCATATCACTCATCTCTTAGTCACTATACTGTCATTATATCTGAGGTGATTGGATCATAGATCTCTATTTGTATTCGTTACTCTATTTGTGGGGGTCACTTTGAAATCCTGGGATTTGTTCTTGGGTCTCTCAATCAGGAGATTGAGTTGGTTTGAAATCCTGGGAAGTTTTCTTGGGCCTCTCAATCAGGAGATTGAGTTGGTTTGAAATCCTGGGAGGTGATCTTGGGTCGTTCAATCGGGGAAGATTGAAGTGGTATTGAAATCCTGGGAGGTGCTCTTGGGTCGTTCAATCAGGAGATTGAAGCGGTTGAAATCCTTAGCGGGGAGCTCGGATTCTCAATTCAGGGGAATTGAGATTTGCTATTTGAAGTTGATTGTTTGTAAAACATTGGTTCTTCATATAGTGGTTATCAGCAAAGTCCAAAGGTTGCAAAGCCGGAGGCCGAGGACGTAGGGCTTTTATCCCGAACCTCGTAAAATTCCTGGTGTATCTCTATCCCTATCTGTTTACATTTCTTATTGTTTATATCTGTCCATATTATACTATTTTACATCTGTTTATAATATTGCTCAGTGGATTTGTTGTATAACTATATCACTACTCTGATCTGAATCTGTTAATCTAGTTATAGTTATACTGTACTACAGATCTGTTCATCTATCATCTTCTCTATCACTACTGTAGATCTGTTATATTCAATATCATTGCGTTACTTATAAAACAACCTTATTGTGAATATTGAATATAGAGTAATCTGCCTGCTTGCATATATCTGATAAGTTTAAATCTCTTTTTCCGCATTTGATTTAAATAAACTTATCATTTATTTTGAAAAGAATCCAAGAATTACACATAACCTTATTCACCCCCCTCTAAGGTTATACTATAGTCTAACAACAATTTTTTTATTTATTAAGATGAGTGAAATGATGTATGAATGCTATGTTTTTACATGCATCTCATGATGTTGCAAATGATGAAATGCCTACATTATTTGATGATGATTTTTTGTGAATGGAAGTGCATGCTAAATGAGATATTCCAATGTTTATCACAATTTTTTAATTGTGCTCGTGGTTTTTTCTATTCTCTTTTTTTTTTAGAATAAAATGTAATACATGAATGAACAAATGATGTTGCATGATGTAGATGCATGATATGTGAATGATCACTTGAAAATATTGAGTACCTGAGATGATTTTTCGGAGGTAATGCAATATGATGATGAATGATGCAGGAAAGTGGCATTATTTTTTTATTTTTTCTTTTATTTGGAAATGATGCATGCTAGATGGCTAAATGCATTTGAAGTGGTTAAGAATGAAGAACTTTTGTTTTTCTATGATGCGTGAAGAGGAGTAATGAATATAACCTTTTTTTAAAATATATTTTTTCTATATGAGTATGCAAGATGATGCAAGTTGGACAAATATATAGTGTCTTTGTTTTTTTTGGATGATGATATGCATGACGGTACCATGAGAACGAGATGTATATGAAGACAAATGATTTCATTCTATTATGAATGCATGGTGATTTTTATTTTCTAGCAAAATATGATGCCATGATGACGGTTATGTATGAAAAATGCAAATGCATGTATGCATGAAGAAATAAATGTTTGATCCTAATGAAATTATTTTTATTTTTTAAGAGGTTGTGCAACATATATGCAAACTCTCATTTTTTATTTATGAGATGATGAATGATACAATTATAATGAAATGATTTTTTTGTTTTATTTGGAAAATGATACATGAACCTCGAATTGATGCATTTAAACTAGGATGACAACAACATGAGTGAAATGATGTATGAATGTTATGTTTATTTTGAAATGTAATTCATAATAATGACGTTGCAAATGATGCATGATTATGAATGAATGACGATGCATGTTAAATGAGATGCTAATGTTGTATGGCTAAAAATTGCCTTTTTTCTTATGCGGGGAAGTAAAATTCATGACACTCGCAGTGATTTTTTAATGTGTGGAAAGAAAATAATGCATGATGCTTGTCATGGTATACAATATTTTGTTTGTTTCCCCTTTTTCTGGAAACGGGGAAAACAGATGCATGAGCATTGTTGAACCAACTCACCATTTTGGGCTGATTTTTTGAAATATGAATGATCGCATGAATGTTCATGAAATGCGGAAGTACGGTTTTATTCACCGCGTCGTGGAATTGTAAGCTTTTCATTAAAGTATGATTCTGGCGGCCTAACTTTCAAATGATTGATTTTTTTGCTTTCATCCACCACTCTTAAAAAAAGTCTTGTAATTCCCCAGCGGTCATTGAAATGCGTGGAAAACGATATGCTTAGGGATTTTTTTTTATGATATACAAAAGAAAATAAGAATGCATGAGACATGTTTCAAGAAAAGAAAATAGCTAGAACAAATGAAATATAATTTTTGGATTTTTTTCAAAAAAATGGGAAGGAAATGTATCCGTGTTTGTTTGAATGCAAATGGATGAAGCTCCTTTGTGTCCTAGAAGGGTTCCTTTGAGAAAAGATCTAAGGCTTTTTCTATTGAGTGGACCTTTCAAGGGGTAGCTCTACAACGTCCTAAAAAGGTTCCTAGAGTCAACGACCCCAGTTAAGAACGCTAATCGCGACTAAAGGCAAGCTATTAGAAGTGATAGCATTCTCAAAAGGGGCCAAACTCTAGGTGAGACTTTCATGACCACCCAACAGGACGTACATCCAGTAGGCCATCACTACGCAGTCTCGTTCTAACTTAGGTTATGCTCCAGTCCGGGTATAGGACTATTCTCATTGTTTGATGATGTGTAAATGTGAAGTGTGTGTAGGAGCAGAATGCCAAGCATACCCCAAGCTGCAAAACAAACAACACATATGCAAAAGAAATATAGTCTTCTATCCTAAGGTTCACATATCATATAAAATATAACATGCAACAAGAATAAAAGATGAAAGGGAAATAAATACCGAAAAAATTAAAGGTTTGGCACAACTAACCAGGTTAGGTTTGACTCTCAAAATGTCCCCAGTGGAGTCGCCAGCTGTAGCGACCGAAAAATCCGGAGGATCTCTCGTGTTGAATGAAGTCGCCACCAATGTTTAATTATAAGGGAAAACATTGAATAATCCCTTTTGAAAGAATATGGTCTTGAAAACCAAATTCTGGGTTCGGGTGTCGATTATGTGTGGGGAAGGTATTAGCACCCCACAGCATCCTTTTGAAAAAGGTTACCTCTAATTAAATGTGCCAAAACTATATTAACTTTGAAAATATTTATTTCCCTTTTATTATGAAAACTAATGAAAAGACTTAATAAAAATGTTTGTTTTTTGTGCTTGACGAGAGTGTGCCCCCGCTCCTACGTATCTCCAGGTGCGATGGAGAAATCAAAGCTACGTAGTTCTTTAGTTAGAAAATGTTTGTTGGTTGGTGTTTTTTAATATAGGGGTTTTAGGACTGTGTGATCTGTGTTGAAGGACCATTGGGGGTCTGAAGGAGCGCTGGGCTCTGAAGGGCCGCTGAGGGCTGAAGGAGTGCTGGGGCTCTGAAGGACCACAGTTCACTTATCCTAAAACGATGACTAACCCGGCCGTACGACTGACTTAATCCCCTACTTTGAAAATAAGATTTTTGATTTTTGAAATGAAAGAGATGTGTTTGTATTTTTTTAATTTAGAAATTATTTATTTTAAATAGGGATTTTAGGACCTGATCCGTACGACCGACTTAATCCCCTATTTATTTTTTGTGGTTTTTTGTAAAAATGGAATTTAGAAAGAAAGGTAATGGAAATTGTTTATTTTTGCGCTTGACAGAGGTGTGACCCTGCTCCTACATATCTCCTGGTAGAGAATCAAAGGCTACGTAGTTCTAGGGTAGAAAAAGTTTGTTTCTTGGTGTATTTTATTTAGGGATTTTAGGACAACAAGTATGTGTGGTGGTTCGATTTTATTTGAATAGGGGTTTTAGGACTCTTGATCCGTACGGTTTATTCGTCCTAAAACGCTGACTAACCCTGCCGTACGGCCGACTTAATCCCCTATTTTGAAAATTTGATTTGTGGAAAGAAATGTGCTTGTGTTTATTTTGATTTAGAAATTGTTTGTTTTAAATAGGGATTTTAGTACATGATCCGTAACGGTTCATTAGTGACCTAAAAAGCAGACTAACCCGAGTGTACAGTCGACTTAGTCCCCTATTTATATTTTAAAAATGAAATATTCATCTATTTATTTTTATAGGTTTTTTGTAAAAGAAAATAATAAAAAACGCAAAGAGAGGATGCAGTAGTAAAATGGGGTGCAGTTTGCAGAAAGGGAGTTGTATTGTTAAAACTGGGTGGTGTAAATAACGAGCCCAGTTCGTTTCTGTGAACTGGACTGGGTTTTAAACGATGGGCTTGCTGGGGGTACTGTATTAACGAAAACGAGGGATGCAGGAAGTAAACTGAAATAAAAAAATTAAAATTAAAATGAACTAAATAGGAGGGGGTATAAAAGGGAAAATTAGGTTTTTTTGGTGACCTAATTTTCTTCCCTTCCTTCGTGCGCCGCAGCGGCCATACCCTGGTGAGAGAGAGAGATGCTGCGAGCTTGAGAGAGAGAAAGAATGGGAATCGGAGAGAGAGAGAGAGTGTGCTGAGAGTGGAATACGACAGGGAGAGAATTACGCGAGAGGGAAACAAGAAGGGGGAAAGGCGAGATGGAGAGGGGGTTTGACGGAGGAGGAGGAGGCGACGACGGTGATGATGGTAAACCGACAGTGAGAGGGACGAAAGGGGGAGAGGTGGTGCACCATTTCCGGCAACGATGGTGGACTGTTAAGATTTCAGCAAGTGTCTAAAACGTTGCAAGTAATAGTAAAAACGGTAAGACCGGTCGTATCCACAGGGATTGCGTGTTGTTAACAATGGCTAAGTTATTAACTCCTAGATGTGAAAATTGAATTAAGTTGAAATTATAGTAACCGTGAAGTAAAGCGCTTGTTTAACAAACAAGAAAAGCGATTATGGATCGAATCCTCTCCCCTCACCTATCACATGAACCTTCAGTTAATTTCAAGTTGTTTATTCAATATACCAAATTCAGTTCACTAATATAGGTTAAGGACAACTCCTTGCCTCAAAACCCCTTTTACCTAATTGAGATACCCTAATTCCTTAGGTGATTCATGCCAATAGGTAAAGCATTAAGCCCTAGAACTAGAGAATTCACAAACCTATGGTTCCATATTCTTATGACAACAAGTATGTGATCTAGACCCCCAATTTCAAGCCTACAAACCCATATTCCTATGGCGATCATAAACCCTAAATCATTAAAACTATCATATGTAGTAATAAAGCATTAAACATAGAGGTCTAGACATATGATAAATCAAACAACAACTGAATTAACCATAACAAAGTGTTCAATAGATAGGTTTGGGGAGAATCATCTCTCCCTAATCTGAGAAATTTAGTTACACATGATCAGAGAAGTACAAACTAAGATAAAAGACACAATACAAATGAAGGAAGTCATGAGAACCTTCAAACCACTTGTTCCCAAGTGCCTGGAAGCCTCCAAATTCGCCTCTCTCAGCTGCTCTAGACCTTTGCTGCGCTCCAATGGATCCGTCCTTCAAAAATTCGCTGAAACTGCTTAAAAACCCTAATTTTCGGTCAACCATCGCGTCGCGACCCGCACCCATCGCGACGCGAAAAGTTCCAGAAAGTTCTCCTGTAAAAAGGTTACGCTGCATCGCGACGCGACGCCTCCTGGTCGCGACGCGAAAAATGACAGAATGTCTCCTTCAGCTTCCTATTGCACCACTAGGCAAATGTCTGGTTCGCTAGTTGATGCTATGACAACTTGAAGGTCTTCCATTGCAATTGGCACCAGGTGCGAGAGGATTAGCTTACAAAATGAATGCTAATGCATTGATCTAAACTAAGATAATTCCCCGGCAATCAACAGAATTACAATCAAATCCCTGTAGTTTTGGTTCTAAAATTGAGCAACTTATATCATATGACAGACAGTCAACATGGACGCAGTGGCTCTGACGGTGAGAGAGGGGAAACAGAACTGAGAGAGAGATAGGGACACGACGAGGAGAGAGAAGGGCGTGAGGCGGTGTTCGTGGTGAGAGAGAGAGGCGTTCAATGGAGATTCGCGTGGCTGGTGATGATGGCGACAGGCGATGGCGTACAGGCTTCGATGGAGGGGGACTTTCGGTGATGGGTGAGTGACGGCGGTTTGAGGCGGACGGCCACCGTCTACGGTGGTCGGACTCTAAGGAGGAGAGTTTCGCTATTTTGTTTTTACAGTTCTCTTCTTCTCCTTTCTGGTTCTGATCTTCTTATTTTTTGATGTTTATTGTTTTTTTTTGGTTTCTCTGGGAGTTCATGGCCAACGGCGACGTGCTTCGAGGGGAGGTTTGGTGTGGCTGACGGCGTGGTTGTTGCGAAGGGGAGGAGAGGATTGGCTACGGTGGTGTTTGGTGGTGTGGGTGGCGACGGTGGCCGGAGCTCCCGGCGGCGGTGGTGCTCGCCGGAGACAGTGGTGGTGGTCCTCTCTCTCCTATTTTCCATATTTCTTTCTCTCTTCCTTTTGTTTCTGATTTTTCCTCTCCCTGTGTTGTCACACATTCCACACAAACCAGTTAACCACACAGCATATCAAAAATCATCATCAACCTAATACAGTAGCAAGACAACCGAATTGGAAAATACAAGATCATAAGCAGGCAAGCGTTCTCAAGTTCTCTCTTTTTCACACATCTCAACAGTCTCTCTTTGAAGTCTCTAAGGTGGTCACTCAATTCACAATGCCTTCATCATCGTTTCATAGGCTCGAACAAGTTCTATACACATCTATACACATGATACACATACACACTATTTGAGGACTTTCAAGGTTGTAACGGGGCTTAGGTAAGGGTGGATAACATTTGGATAAGTAGGTTACAACTTGGAGTTAGGCCTACTTCTCTCTTTGTCAATTTCAACAATCTCACTCACTTACCCATTTTCCCCAAAGCATTCCACAAGAGAAGGAATTATTTACTTATTTATTTATATATACCTTTTTTTTGTTTTTTTATGTTCCTTTCTCTTGTATACCACCCCAAACTTAGAATGTTGCTATTCCATGAGCAACCCCAAACTTAGAATTTTTCCCACTCACATACAGTTGTCGACCTAACTCCAAGTTAAGAAACAACTAGTCATATGATTTGCAGAAAAATTTAAAAACAACAATTAGGCTCAGAGGGGCTAACAAAGGATAAACAATAATTGGGTGGCTTGAAAGGCTCAGGGGTTCCAAAAAAATTGCCTCAGTGTGTATGTAAATCACATGCAAGATTGTTAAGTACAAGTTCAAGTTCTGCAGACTAATGCAAGCAAGGAATACACACAATCATGATATAAGTGTTTGGGCTCACCTCACGGTTGGGATTTTAAGAGATGGGACTCGAGAGGACTTGCCCACAAATGATTTCGATCTTCCTCAACTTTTGTCTTGACCACTGACAATACCTGATGATAAAATTTGACACACTAGTAATCACAAGGTAAAATGTAAAACATGTTAAGCTAACTACCACAAATCATCATAATTGAAGCTGCATCCAAAAAAAAGTTCAGGGAAGTGGTGCCTCAATATCACAGAATAAGTTGTCAATATAGTACAGACCAAAATTCAAAATAAAGTCAAAAGGCAAAAGACATAAAGCTAGGAAATAATAATGTCTGAAAAAGTAGTAAATGATAAGGTGAGCCCTCCTGCTCACTGAAAAGAAATGTGGCGCTCAATGAACTCATCTCTTGATAGTAGGGGGTCCTGTGAATCTGGCCCCCTCCTCTGCTGGGGCTGAAGAGGATGGACCTGCAGTGCCAGCTGCTCTGTTCTCAGTCATGTACTCCTGGGCAGCCTGATGAACTCTGGATGATACCAGGTGAGAGATATCCATGCCCTGATGCTGCAATAACATCGATGACCCACACCAGCTGGCCATCATGAGGTCATACTGGAAGGAAAGGTCACTCTGAAACTACTGCCGGTAAGATGGGCATGTTGGCTACTGCTGGGGTGGAGATGGAGGCTGTGGTGGTGATGAAGGCTGTGGTGGTACTGCCCCGTCCAACGATCCCTCAGGTTGCTTCATAATCCACGCTGCTGTAATAGGCTCCCTAGGGTCAATAAGTAGGTCATCGGGGTAGTCCGGGCAGCCTTCCTGTTTGCAAAGAGCATGGATCAAGGAAGCGTGCCCCAATCTAGCCTTGGGACACTTCACTATATCTGCGATGCTGTTGGAGATGATATATCCCAGATTCAACCTACTTCCTCTTATGATGGCTAGGATCCCCATGGCTAATTTCACTTTCACATCAGAGGAGTTGGAGCATGACACAATGGTTTGGTTGAAAAATGAATTCCAAGCCTTACGAATAGGCTTCAATGCCGTGTTGTTGAAACGCTTGGGGAAGCTTTGCAATCCTGGTGCATACTTGTCCCATTGTGCTCCTTGACGACACAATTCTCTCAGCGTCCCTTCATAATCAATTTCCCTGAAGTGGGCTAAGGCATGCCTCATGGCACAGGGAGAGGACTCAGGTAGCCCAAGAAGTCTGTTGATGCTTTCCGGAGAGTATGATACCTCCTTTCCTCTGACAAAAACGGTGGTAGACTTGTCCTTGTCTTCTTCCCAATAGGCGTTGGAGTAGAATTCTCTCAACAAGCTCTGGTTAGCGTGTTTGATCATTGCGTTGAGAGAAAGCCACCCCATCTCACGGAGTGTGGAGCTAATGACCGGGAATTCACCCGTGCTGAGGTTGAAGGCCCGCTCCGGGTTGATTTTCTTTCCTTTGACTACCTGCTGGTAGCGCTCCTCATGTTTTGGGGATTTGAATCTTTCGGAGTCAAATGATGGTTCTCCCCGCCTCCATTTTGAAGTGCCGGCGTTGTTTGGTTTTTCCATTGTACCTATCAGAAAACTGCCTGCAATACAATAAAACCAAATTCCAGCAAAATTGTTAGTTCTCAGGTGATCCTTGGTGTAGGGCCCACTCACAGCAGAGACTTTAATAGCATGGCCAATGAAGACTTTTCGAAGCACTCAGTCATCTAGCCTAAGGTTCAATGATTATTGACACAATTAAAGCACAGGCTAGCAACCAAAATTTTCATTCAGGCATTTTCACAAACAGTTGGTTGGCATAGCAGAAATTCATTGAGACATTTTAACAAACACTTGGCCTACACATTTTTTTTCATTGAAGCATTTTGTCAAACAGTTTGCCTACACAAAATTTTCATTGAAACCTTTTGTCAAACACCTTGCATACACCGCCAAAAATTTCTTTTCCTAATAAATTTCAAACCACTACTCCCCCAAATTCAGAGACAACAAGCAAGCATGCAATTTAGAAGGGGTTGGCGCAACAATCAACTCCTAATTTTACTTCTACTCCCCACAATTCGTAACCCCAAATTACCCCACATAGCCACTAAAAAGACTGAAATTCATGCTTGAGATTAAGGATAATGGTTACCTGGAGATGTTTATAATGAAGAATTCGTGCCAAGTTGCGAGAATCCACACAAATTTGGAGCAAAAATCGTAATGGGGAGGGGGAGAACTTTGAAACTTGGCACACAAAAATGTGTTTGTGTGTGTGGGGTGTTGTGTGCACGCCTGAGTAAACAGGCAAGGCTGTGTCGCATCGCGACGTGACGCGAAGCCTTCGCGATGCGATGATAGGCAGAACTATCAGTTTTAAAAAATTTTAAACGCATCGCGACGCGACACTAGAGCTTCGCGACGCGAAAACAGACAGACCACTTTTATTTTGAAAATTTCTTTTGTAAGTCCTCTCCGCCGCGACGCGAAATTCGCAGACCCCAGTTTTAACATAAAGACTTAAAAATTAACTAAAATAAATACTTGTTACCTCACAGTGGGTTGCCTCCCACTCAGCTCTTATTTAACGTCACTAGCGTGACGGTTAGAGAATGTCTCAGTTTGGCTCAGGGTGAGTACTCAGCTTCTTCAGTGCCTCTTTCAGCACTCTTTTGGCATACTCTACCTCCAGCTTGCAGTTATGATCAGATGTACCTGAAACTTCCTTAAGGTCTTCCCATACAACAGGTGACTTCTCACGGGGTGAGTGGATGTGAGTTCTGTTTCCAACCATCAGAGGATTAGTTGTCTCAATGCAGTGGCACCCTTCTTTTTCCTTCTTCGGGGTGGTGGACTCAAGCATATTGAAAGTAACTGCTTCATCTTTGACTCTCAATGTCACAGTCCCATCGGCCACATCAATCACTGCTCTATTGGTATCCAGGAAGGGTCTTCCCAAAATGAATGGAATGTCATTGTCTCCATTCATGGAGCTTTTGACACCCGTATCCCCATCGAGTTGCAAAATTACAAAATCCACTGGGAAGAGGAATTTGCCCACCTTCACCAGGACATCCTCTACAATCCCATAAGGATGCCTGATAGACCTATCAGCAAGTTGCAAGGTCATGGTGGTTGGTTTCACCTCACCTCCGCCCAGTTTTCTCCACATAGCCAAAGGCATCACATTAATGCTTGCTCCCAAATCACAAAGGGCCTTTCCTATTTTAACATCACCAATTGCACACGGTATGGTGAAGCTCCCTGGATCTTTCAACTTAGGGGGGAGCTTGTTTTGAATAATTGCACTACACTCTTCTGTTAATGCCACTGTTTCATCTCCCTTGAACTTCCTCTTCTTTGTCAATAACTGCTTCATGAACTTAGCATAGACCGGAATTTTCTCCAGACTTCGGCAAATGGTATGTTGATTTGGAGGCTTTTGAAAACATCCATGAATTTTGAGAACTGCTCATCCTTTTGATTCTTCTTAGCCCTCTCAGGGTATGGCAACTTCATGTATGAAGGAATTTCTTTGGCCTTCTCGTCAACCTGCAATTTTTCATTAAACAAATTTTCTTTTTGGTTAGACTTCACACTTTTCTCACTTTTTTCACTTAACTCATTTTTGACTCCTCCAATTTTCTTTTTCAACTCCTCCCTCAACAGCTCAGTTTCACCACATCTTTCTCCAGGCTTGAGTTTTTTCACTCCAACAGGGTTCAGCTCTCTACCACTTCTCAATGAAATAACATTGCAACTCTCATTTTTAGGGTTATCAACAGTGCTAGCAGGAAAACCACTATTGGATGTCTCAGCCAGTTGCTTTGACAACTGGCCAATCTGAACCTCTAAGTTCTTCATCGAAGCCTCATGATTCTTCCCCATGTTTTTCATTGCTTGTTCTTGGGCTTGGAAAGTGTTCTTGGTCATTTGCATGAACTGTGTCAAAGTATCTTCCAAACGAGAAGGGTTCTTTTGCTGTTGAGTCGGTGCTTGAGACTGTTGTTGGTTTGAACCTGAGGCCTCATTATTCTTCCAAGAGAAGTTAGGATGATTCTTCCACCCAAGACTGTAGGTGTTAGAATACGGGTTCCCACCTTGTTTTTGAAAGTTCCCCATGTAACTTGCCTGCTCAACCATTTCTCCATGAGTTGCGCAATCACCCTCATGGGCTTCTCTACCACAATAGTTGCACCCACCCGTTTGCACTGCTTGAACGGCTGCTTGAGCCTTTGAACCCACTTCGCATGCTGTAGTTAACTGCTTAGTAAGAGCTTCAATTTGCATAGACATTAACTTTTGTTGGGCCAACACAGCACTGTTAGAGTCCAACTCCAACACACCCTTTTTACCTACAGCACCACGATCATTTTGAATCCTGTACTCATTAGAAGCCATATCTTCTACCAACTGTTTTGCTTCCTCCCATGTTTTAGTACCTAAAGATCCTCCAGCTGAGGCATCTAGCATCATCCTGGTCTGAGGTCGCAACCCATGGCAGAAAGTTTGCTGCTACAGAAAATCATCTATACCATGCCCTGGACATTTTTTTAGCAATAATTTAAATCTTTCCTAAGAATCATATAGGGACTCAGAATCCCCTTGAAAAAAGTTGGAGATTTCTGCCCTCTTTTTGATGAATTTGGAGATTGGGAAGAATCGTTCCAAGAATTTGTTCTCAAGTTCATTCCAAGTGTTGACAGTTCATGCTGGGAT